>JAOQGH010000012.1:60498586-60661972 GCA_025769975.1 Gallinago jamesoni
GAACAGAGAATCTTTTCTGTTATCTTCCTTTAGGTACTGCTGTGTGCAGAAGTTAGTGTATAGACAGGTGCATAGATAAAATAGTTGCCTTCTTGTGTGCAGGAAAGATGACAAGACACCTATGACTTGCTCAGAAGTCAACCAACCATATTATTGTGATTTTACTATCCTAGTTTGTTTTAGTAATTGATTGCCATGCGTCTAGAAAAGTGCAGCTCCAAGACCAGAAAGGGAGTACAAGTTTGTAAATGCATAGCTTGCTCAAGAGACAGTTGGAGGTGACTCGAGTAAACAAAACTTATTTTCAAAGCTCTGGAGAGCTCAGGAGACTGCTGAAGAGTTATCAGTAGAAAGGTTAAACGGATCCTCAATAATTGCATTCATGTCCTTTAATACTAGAATAACCAAATTTGTAAGAAGTCTGTTCATAATTCATATGGGGGGGGGAATAAAAATAAAACCTGTGTTATCCCAACCTCTGGTTCTCCTACTATGTCTCTTTACGTGTGTCTGTTTTATTCTTGTTTCACTGTGGCTTAAAAAAAACCCCACTGAACTTATCGGTAGCATAATGAAAAATGGAATTGAAACTTTTCTGGTGTCAAATGAGTGTGAGCACTAATAATGAAAATAGTAACAGCTATGTTCCAAGAAACAGCATGATAGGCACCAAGAGTAAGAAAAATTTCAAAAGCTGTACACAGATCTAAACTCTTTAAAAAATCCTTTTTATTGATTCATTACCATACAAAATTTATTCAAATTACATCCATTTGAAGTGGTAAGATCACAGCTAGAGAACAGGTCTTCCTTTAATAAATCTATTTACAAAACTCACCATAAAAGCTTTTTTTGTTGTTTTTTGGTGTTTTTTTTTTTACAGTATTTTACAGAGGTTTTTTTTTTTTAAACTAGCATACAATGCAAAGCTAAGTTAGATTAGTATTTTGCCCACGCACATTGGGACAAGTGTTTTAATTTGTACAAAAAAAGATGGTCTGCGTTAGTCTTCATTTTCTCTTCCCCCACAAAAGTGCCCCTTTGTCTCACAAATCTTCATGCTCACACAACTTTTACTTTCCTCTTCCACAAGACGAAAACTTTAAATACTACAATTTTATTTACAGATCCACATCTAAAAAAACTCTTAAAAAATTACAAACCAGCTAGAAAATATTCTGGCAGTGTTTACAAATTAATTCTATTGTACAAAACTGCTAGATAACTAAAGTGTGAGTTGAGAACATACATCAACTTAAATACAACTGCTGAATGATCTATGCACACATTTGTACATATAAACACACACTTAACACTGTTTAACAGTTCTTTAGGTGTTGCCCTTTATACATGTTATATTCCAAAGCTCACACAGTCATACAGTGTTCTTATTAGTACTGTGAATCCTTGCCTTTTCGTGTGTGAGCTTTCATAGCAGCAACTCAATGGTACCAGAAAACCTGCTTACATAATATTCTACTACAGTACAAATAGTACTAATTTTCTGAGTATGTCAGATAAGTACAACAGTAATGCAAACAAAAGGATTATATGGGCATCATCTAATCAACATTAATTTAGCCCAGAACATGGCAACATATTTTACACTCAAAAAAAAAAAATTTAAGACTTCTTAGAATTCCTCTCACGTTCAAAAAATAAATATTGGTACTATACTATACTACCAAAGATCTTCAAAAAATAAATGCAATTCATTTGATGTGGTACTTACAGTTATGTACTTTGGAAAAAAAAAAAAATCAGTTCCATTTTGCTGGCGAAGAGAATTATAAAAAGCTGTAAGCAGAGGAAGCTAACCCACTGAGATAAATATGATATATTGAACAAACAAAGCTTGGCAGAAGTGTTTTCCATAGAGGGAAAAACCCACAGTGCATCTCTAGTAGGCACTTAACACAAAGCCCCACTTAGTACCACAAAAATTTATGTACCAGTTCTAATGCACATTGGGGGCAGTGAAATTTAACTGTGCATTTTCGTTCTAGTTTAAAAAAACAACCAACAAAAACTACTTTCACACACACGCACGCGCACACAAGCATTTTTTAAAATCTGCAATTACTATGAGAAGTGGCAGAACTTCATACTTTTCAATATTTGCAATATACACTACATTTACAGTGTATTTTTTTTTATTAAAAGCTTTTAAGGACAGAAGTATTTGACCTCATAATGAGACATATACACAGCTCAAAATGAGCGTTATGACAGCAATTTAAACATTCCCACAAAGTAGCTGAAGAATCCCATTTCACTCTTTTGCATTACTTCATATTTACGCTCGCTGCAGGTAGGATCCATGTTGCGACACCCAAAAGACATGCGTTCTCTGCAGAAGGCACGGCCTGAAATACTATTATAAAATTGTTACTTAGGACTAAACCAGTTCATCGAGCCCTTCTCCGTTAAGCCCACTGGTCACCGTAAGCAGAGACTGGGGGAGTGTGAAGACAAAACATTTACGGTCACCTGCTTGCACATGCCGACTCACAAGGCGCCGGAGCTCAGGGTCAAGGAGAAGGCCTTGCTGGAAAAACCTTCCCTTTGTTGTTTATGATATTTAGGGAGTATTTAATTAAAATATCAGGACTGTTTGAGACCCTAGTTTATTTAATAATGCTATTTTATAGTAAGTAGGGGACAACTCTGAATGACGGCAGGTTTTTTCGATTCCATTAAAACCATGATTTAGGTATGGACAGCATTTAAGAGAATCAGCTGTATATAAATTCATCCACCAACGAAGGAAGCTTCTCTAAATCGTAAGCATCAAAGAGGTCACTGATGCCTTCTTCATCCCCAAGGCTCAGCAAATAATCTTCCTGAAGCAGAGGAGGCAGCAAATTCACAAATGGTCCTTCAAAGTTTGAGGGAATTTGGTCCTCTGTCTGCTGGAGAAGGTTGGCTGGAGAAGCCAGTGGAGAGATTGTTGCCATATTTACTGAGCAGTCACCTTGTCCTGAGTTAGCAGAAGCCACTTCTGTAAGAGGAGGGAGGGGAAAAAATAAAAAAGAAAAGATGAGACATTTAATCTCATTAGAAATATGAGGCACAGAGGAAACAAAGTAATTGCTGCATAAAGGGCTTTTCATAAAGCATCCTTTCAACAAAAAACGGTCTCCATATAATTTCTAGCTTGTTTTTGATCTGTTACCAAGGGTTCCTCAAAAATACTCACATTGCTACCACCACTACTTTTCTACTAAAAAAAAATATTTTACAAGGTTTAGACAACTACTGGGGAAAAAAATTATCAAGTGTAGTGAGAGATGCCTATTGTTCGGTGGAATTCATAGTGAAAGTGAAAACTTTCTGGGCAACAGATGCCATCAGTGGCACCGTGTAGCTGCACGTACCAATACACAGAGATTTCTGCTTCTTGTGTTGAGACAAGTCTTTGCTGCTACTGTCCCAGTTGAAAATGCAAAAGGAACAAAATTGTTTCTTCAGTATTCTATGAACTTATGTTACATAGTTCCATATGATATGCAAATATTAAACTTATTTTAAACAATTGATGCAGAAGAAAACATATTTCCCGCTACATAAACCAGAAGGACATGGTGGAAAGAGGATGCCTTAGCTTTTCACTTCTTAGAAAAATAAAGCCAAAAACCCAAGAGCTAGATATCTGAAGTTCAAATAGAGATCATGAATGAGAGTATGAAGGAAGGCCATTAGTATCACAAAGAAATAATTTTACCTTTGGAAAAGGCTTTGGAAATATTCCCATTGTGGTCCTGACTATAGGTTTTCATTGGACTGAGGGCATCGTTCTCCTCTGGGCACAGATAAACTTCAATGGGTCCTTGAGTACTAGATAAATGTATCAATGCACTCTGCTAACAAAACAAACATCAGTAAGGTGTTACACCAACAAACACAGCAGAATATTGACAGTATAGAGTAAATTCTTCCTGGGGTATGAGTGTTTGAATACATTTTTTACTAATAAAGAGAACCTGAAATTACACACACACACACCCCCCGTGTATTTTTTTTTGAAGATGTGAAAGGCTTGGCTGATGTATCTCATAGACTGGAAGAGAACATAAAAGGTTTTCCCACTGTCTGTAGCACACAAATCTCGGAAGCCCAGCATTCTGGGTGTTCTATCATAACCAGAGAGGTATAAAGGATTGAGCTCCTAGCAGTTTCTTACAACCATGATAACCTGGAGCATTCTGATGGAATGGAACTATGGGGATTCAAGTCATGGGTTTTATTATTATTCATAACAATATTATTGGATTCATTTGTGTAACTGTTTCTGCTTAAAAGAACGCCAAAACATCCTTCTCAGTCACACAAAAAACCTTCAACGCCAATTCACACTGAACTCAAATAGCTGTATCTAAGTTCACCTGTTTATCAGGGAAATTTTTCAGAACAAGAAGAACAACCCCATGTCATTTTCTTCACTCAGACGTGTTTATGTAAGTCCTTCTGTCCCCTCAAGGCAGCAACTCTAATTTTGATGGTGTTTCTAAATAACAGGAACTCCAAAGTCGTCTCCAGGAATTACCTTTTCTTAACCTTCATGTATTGATGCAGTACAACAAAATGACAGATAGACAAATGGAAAATCTGCAAAGTTGCCCCAAGTTTTATTATGGAAAATCATAAATGCCTCCAGTTCAGAATAAACCTACTCCAGTTGTATTGCATGAATAGTTTTTAAAAGTATGAACACAGGCATTATATGTCTCTTTGCAGACTTGTTCCAAATACTTTTTATTGTGCTCTTTGACAAAAGGTTCCTCGTATTTGCGTTCTGACAGTTATGTAGCATAATAGTCAGCATTTACAAATACAGAGAACAATAACTGAATAGGGATACCCCAGGGCAGAGAAAGCAGTTAAAGAGTACTTATGGCAATGCTAAAGATAATTAGAAAAAAGGAGATGGGAAGAACAGGAGTTGGAGAAGGTACTGCTGAGTGACCGAGGTATGCAAAAAAGGACACTGAAATGTAACTGCAAATGAGAGAAAGAAATAGGACTTCTACTGCCTGAAGCTGAACGTTAAGTGTGTAAGTTGGGCATAGAGAATAAGGGAGGTCTTGGCGCTAGCTTTAACGATTGTGTGCATCTCTCTCTACCCGCCTGATTTCACTGAATAAAAAAAATAAAAAAATCAAAGCATAATGCCATTGGGAAACAAACAGGAAAGCAAGCAGTGATAACAGTATCTATTTATGGGTACTGATAAAAGATATCCCTTCCTAACTGCAGCAAAAATTACTTATTCTTCTAAAACCTGCACCTAGGTTCAAAGGGGGACTTAAGGACAAAAGTAGGGAGAAAAAAAAAAAAAGGATGCAAACCATAACAGGGCTAAGGAAATGAAGAGTAATCTTAGTAAAAGAAAGGACAGAGCATCTGGAGTCTGTTTCTGCCCAGGAGCAGGTGGCCCTGGACTCAGTGGAACCAGCCCAAGAGCAGGGATGAGGGAATAACGTAGAGATATGAACACAGCATGGAGGTTCCTGAGGTTTGGCCCTATGTCTAATTGCTCCTTGAGAGAAGAAATTTGGTACATTGTTGAATTTCTAAAGTAGCAGCTCTTGCAAATTATTTACATTTGCCCAACGTACTTGGGTCCGTTGTAACAACTGGGAATTGTAAATTGCCACAGAGAGATAAAATCCCAGGAGCAGCTGAACCATGTGGTTCCTAAACCATAAGACTAATGACAAAAAAAGTAAAGCTACTCTCTGAGGAGATCTTCAAAGAAAAGCCACCTGTAGCATTTGTCCCTGCAACTGTGACATCAGGTAAGGGAAGGGAGAAGCAGCTAAGTTACCCTAGACATCTTACCTGGGATATGGAAAAGAAACAAAACGAGGACAAAAGAACAAGACCCAGACATCTCATATACAAAAGCTGGCACTCAGAGAGATACTGTGGCTTGAGTAGCAAGGGGCAACAGAAGAGGGACGCAGATGAGCACAGACAGCTTCAGAAATAAAAGTGCTTCTTATGAAATAGGAAAAGAAAAGCCCCATCCCTTATGGGCTTTGTGATAATAAACAAGAAGTGCACTAGCAGAATGCACAAAGTTTTACACGGGAAATCAGTGTCAATGAAACAAAGATGATGACGGAAGAAGGAAGGGCAAGAATAGATTTTATGAGTAAAACACAAGTTTCTACAATAACTGTGATACTTCAGAAAAGAAAATCCCACGTGAAAACATGTCTCAATAAATTAGGATATCAGTAACATGAGTCATCAAGATGCTTAAGGCATTGAGCTACCCATGAGCTTTATACCTAAAACTACATAGAGCTGAAAAAAAATAAAGAGCTGAGTCTCTTAAGAGATTTTACATGGTTACAAATACGAAATTTCAGTTGTCAAGGAAGAGCTCTTCTTTACATAAAATAGGACAAAAGAGAATAATCTGTAAATAGTGTGCATTACTCTGAAAGAAAGCTGGAATTGAGAGAAAAGAAACAAATAATGATTGCTTTGTGTAAAACGATTTTTAAAGATTCCCCTTCCTTTTTTAAAAAAAACAACAACACACCTCCAAAGTTTGTAAAAGAGATGAATGTAGGACTGTACAATAATATAATCCAACTTGGGCATCAGTTACTACAGTAAGACTCAACACATTTGCTCTGTCTATATTGTCTAAACAATATCTAACTTGGCAGGAAAAGCCATTTCTCCTTACCTCCACCGGGTCAGGCACTTCAAGTCTTGTTTCTGGAGGAGCTTTCACAACTATAACAGTTTGGTCTTTAAGGCCACTAATTTTTCGGATATCTTGATATGTGACATAAGCTAATGTAATCACTGTTAAGGAATTTTCCAACCCAGCTTATAATATATTCAGACTATTAGAAGAGGTAGAATTCTTTCAATTATTTTTCTATTTTCTCGTGGCTCCATTGTTCTTCAGCCAAAGTTTTCTATTCTCTACATGGGTTGTGATGGCAGTGAAACTGCCTGAGAATCTCCCTTTTTATATAACAGCTGGGGCCACCACCGAGTGACAAAGGGATTCTCTGTGCTGAATCCTTTTCTCTCTTCTTTACACACATAAAGCTACATAAGCTAAAGCTCAACAACCTGCAATTACATGCAGACTGCACAAAGCAAAATTTTTTACATGCTTGCTATGAAAACGCAGAGAACTGGAAATCACAGAAAAAAATGTAAAGGGATTTAGAGGTGCGTGTCATAAAAGCATATACACAATACATTTTTGAAGTCATCAATAAAATAATTTCAATTTTCATTTGGAGTTTATAAAAAACATTTAAATGAATAAATAAATATGAATATATATGTTTTATGAAATTATTTCAAAAAGCTGTTTACACTGCTACTTTAAACAACTTGACAGCACAGAAAGTTGATTTTTGCATAAGCAGGGAACAAACATGAATATTTTGCTGGTCAACATGAATCTGTCCAAATCAATGTGTGTGTTTTGGTGGGTTATTGTGTGGTGGTGCCCCACGTACTGACCTGTGTGACTGAGGTGTCACAGAGCTTTTGGTCACAAGCTATGAAACAGCCACGATCACACACCAGCACTTCCAGCCCTTTAGTTTTCTCATCCACGAAGTATCTAGCATATTTATGCCACAGGAATAAAGAGCCTAATTTATTATTATACTTTTTGTGAGGGTGTAAATGTGAATAATTTCAGTAAATGTCTACTGTTACCATACAGTAAGACAAACTGCCCAAGGTCAAAATGCCAAGACATTTCACATCTCACTTGGACCAAACGCCAAGTAACAGGTCAGGGGGCAAAGCGACAGGTCAGCTTTCAGGCAAATAGCTTTCATCAGGGCTTTTACCACTTCCTTTAGAAAGGTTTAGTAAGGCTTGCAAAGGCAGAGTACAAATTACAGCAATGGTGGCTGTCGCTGTATGAACAAAGGAAAGGATCGCATGGCTTTCAACAAGAATCTTCCTTGCTATAGGTAAAAGCTCCCCATGCTAGGCATATCCCAAAACATTCAAGGTAGCAATGAGTTACCATCCAATTCTTTTTATAAGTAGATGAGGAAGCACACTGCTGGGACACAAACAGCATTTTGGCACTACCTAACCACGAGGAAAAAGGAAAACAGTGTTGGGTAGGTCACCTCATGTCACACCTCAGTGAGGTGAGCAAAAGACCATACCGGGATGCTCTCGGATTCATCCCCAAGTTTCACACTTCCACATTGCTTCCTCAATAACGGCTACTATTATCAGTAAACTTAAGAGTCACAGAAAGATCTGGGGGATACACTCTCCTAAATCCAAAAACATGAGGCCAAGATGCTGCTAATGCTGCTCCCTCCTCACCCACCCCCAGGGCAGGGATCTCCACCACAGCAAACAGCACTAGAAATAGAGAATTTTAGTGCTCGGCTTTGTTTTGCTTAAATCTCTTCGTGGATCAAGGCAGGGCTGACCCTACTCTCTATACCACTCGGTGGTCTTGCTTTCATATGCGTTGAGATGCAAGCATGTTCAAAAGACAGTATTTATATAGCTCACATTACATTTTACTGATGCTCCTGTAGCTATTTCCTACCCTTCAAACATAAGATTAAGTCCACCTTATTAGATGCTCTTTACAAACTACTATTAGGAGTAATAGTAATAATTACTAATTAGTAATAATTAGTAATAATTACTAATTAATAATAGGAGTAATCAGGATTTAATAAATCCTCTCTTCTTTTGCTCATAGGTGAGAAGTCTAGTGAAAATAACAATTTGTTACTTAAAAGGGATATTTGCAGTCAAAATACCAGAAGTCATATGAACCTTACACAGTTGAGCTCTGCTATTACATCAAACAATGAAGCCTAAAATAGACATTTTGAGAGCTCATAATTTATCTATATATTTTATTACAGATTCTCTAATAAGAGGAATCTTAACATTTGTTGCAAGTTTCAAACTAAACTGGCTTCCAGTTTATTTTCCCCTGTGTCTGTTATGTATACATGTCAGTTTAATGTAAAAAAAATATTTAATAATGAGCACACACACACAAGTCTTTGTTACCTTAGCAAAGACTTTGTCTAGTGCCTTCATAATTACTGCACACATAAAAATGGGGTTTGCCATGGGCTCGAGTCAGAAAAGCACAGGGTTTTGATGTTGCACATGAATCAGCTAAATTCTTGGTTTTACTGTATGTGAATACGGATATAAATGGGCTCCTTTATATACCACCTTTTTCTTTTTTTTTTTTGACATTCCAGAAGCAGTACAGGTGCAAGTGGCTTAAGTAACTTTATGTAGAACTACATTAAAACCCGTTATCAACTTCTGGAAATGTCTGATGCTTCGTATCACATTACTTACAGGAATCCTCTTAGCACTAGAGAGCATGGCAAGAAGAAGACTGACCACCTTTAAGGTTTTGGCAAAAAGGATATCTCTGATTCTCCGAGTCCTCTGTTAGCAGCTTGAGGTCCAGGGTGCAGCTTTGGATTAGCTCATCCAGTTTCTTCTCTTCCTGAGTCAGTTCGGTCACCTCCTTCATGAGGCCTTGACGCTGTGCCAGCATGCCACCATCCTCCGACAGGCTGCAGCCCCTGCGGATACAAAGAAGGCAGACACACTTTTGGCATTTGTAAAACCGGACCCTGCGCCACAGGAAAGGGAAGGGGCAGGGTTTCACGCCACAGATCAAGTCCTTCGCCACCCCCCCAAATTTCTCCCTACACTTGCCCATAACGAGACAACACAAACAACGCTTTCCACCAGAAAAAGTGTTTTGTGTTTTGTTTTTTTCCTCATGACAACACATTTTGGAACTGCCAGCAAGATGGAAAAGTCAAATATTTCTAAGTGCTTACAAAATCTTGCTTTTAACTCCCTTCTCCTCTAACACCCTGAAAAAGGCCAAGGCAGGCAGTGTGTAGAGATGTGTACCTAAAAAACTTACTCCACTTGCACAAGCAAATGAGATAATTCAGTATTCAGGCAAAACACTGGTTTCTCATTTCCCTGAAAAATGCTATTTATACACTGAAAAGTCGTCTTAACAGAAAAAGAAAGCTTTATCCTGATAGAAGGCATTTTGGATGACTGCTTGGAGCAAAGTGTTAGAATGGAAGGTGGGAGAAGCAAAACACTGCTGCTCTGTGACAGTGAAATCAGCCAGCAGGAATGGAAAAGGATAATGAATACTCACATCCACTGAATGTTGTTTTTGGATTTTTTCTTAATGAGATGGATGCCTTCCAGTACATTGGTGATATCGTAAATCCTCCTTTTTTGCACCTTGAGGACCTCAGCCGCTCTGTTCAAATCTAAGACCCCATCAGGAGATTGGCTCAGCAACTGAATGAACTTCTTTGTAAGAAGACCAAGTGATGTATCATACCGAGTCTTTTCTGAAGGAGATTTTGGGGCTTGGAAAGGAAGAAAAAAAACCAAACCCAGATAAATCAATTTTCTCCTTTTGGTTCCGGAAGCAGCATCCAGAAATGAAAGGATATATGTTACAGATATTTCTTTCATTTTTACTAGAGAAATCTCTCAAACCTCTGCATTAAAACAGAACTTACCACTGGGTATTTATTTGTATTTCAAGATGTACTTTTCCAAAAGTCACAGGTACATGAGCAAATACATACATTTTTTTAAATGCAAATATTTCTATTAGTCTGACAGATACATATAGCAATATTCTACTTAAGCTTTCACTAGGTGAATTCTTAATAGTATTTTTAGTATCTATTTAGCCTGGCAGCAATACCAAAAATTCCCCTATGATGCTCCTTCATGGGGCTGATAGCCAGCTTTTACCAGGGTTTGATTTCCCCCTCTTGTGAGGCAAGTGTTTCACATGCAATTAAGCAGGACTTAGGTGTACTTCAATGGGTGAACACAATGACAGACTCCATCAGTGTCAGACTCCACGGCATACAGAAAACTCCAGGTAATTAGAGGAGATTGATGCAAGATACAATTTATAATCGTTATTTCTCCACAACCAAACAATGCTCAAACCAGGCAAGGGTATCCACTTTTTTTTTAAATTAGAGGTCAGCAAACAGCTTAGATCTCACTAGGCAACTTGCTGTTTTCATGCACGAAAGTAGCAACTATGCACTTCATATATGAGCTCTTAAGAGTTTAAATACATAGATCAGAATAACTTCTAATTCTCAGTGTTCAAAGCCTTTGTGTCAAGGGCATTATTAGAAGTCTACTGGGTTGAAAGTTTCCCTGTTAGCAAAACCTGTACTACACATCTCAAACCTTTCACTTGCTTCAGGTGTGGTCAAACATTATGCAGGATGGATCTTAGGCTGATCTGGTGGTCATTTTCATGTTTTCAAGTTCCAGATCCCACACTTAACTGTGGAAGTCAGTCAAAACTGAAATCCTACCTGAAAGCAAACCTTTAGATTACCCTGAAATATTTTGAAGAATATGACGGCTTTTCAATGAAAATGAAGTCATTGCCCGTTTGCAAAGAGAACCTGCCAAATCTCATTTTTTGGTAGATTCATGGCTTGTCTGCACTGGGACATGGAGGAATATCCACAACAGTAAGGTGACCTCCTGAATTTAGAGCAGGGTAGTTTTATTTGTTTTTCCTTTGAGTTTTAGAAAAGACTAAGAGGATCAGAGCGAGAAGGCTACTTGACCCCCACCTAAAATGCCACGTGCTACTGGTCATTACAGCAAGAAGTTCTCTGTACAGCCTTATCAACACTGCAGCAGCTCCTATGCTCAGAATGGCACTGAGCTTCTGTGAGAACACACTCAACAATTTAAAAAAAAAAACCACCACCTTTGTTTAGCTTAATGAAATTCAGTTTAATTAAAACAACTGAGGTTGTTTAACTTGTCCGCTTTAAGTTCGTATCTTTATCTAATTTCACTTTTTCACCATCTGCCTCAATAGAAACAAGACTGGTAAGGAGGAACAAGCATCCCTTCACATCTCTTGCCCTCCCATCACTACCATTGCTCACCCAGCCCTCTCCTTTCCCCATTGCCCTCCCTCTGCAAGCCCAATTCTGCTGAAAATCCCCCAAAACAAAATGGCAAGGCTACACACACACACAGCTCCTGCTGCAAGAAACCTACTGCCCAAGGCAACACAGATGTGCAAAAATTAATCCTTGCAGCAACTTAGCGGTGGCAGCAATAATCCAGTCCAACTACAGGGAGAGAAGGAATATCAGAGCCCACAAAAAAAGCATTTAGCGTGTAACACTGCTGGGGCCCAGCTACCGCTCTTTGCAAATCCATGCCTGGGGGAAGGAGCCCTACAGCCACAGCCCTGCTATAGCTTTAGCAGGGAAGGAGGAATCTGGTCTGATTAGCCTTGCCTAAAAACCTCACGCTTGATCCCATCAGAGTATCTTGATTCCTCCGCGTCTACCTCTCCTGAGCATCCCCAGCTGAAGAGGATTTCCTGGACAGAGGGACAGACCCGGCAGCCAGGAGACTCCAGCAGTCTCTCGGCAGCCCCGCACCGAGTGGTGAAGGCTACAAACTCGTTGTACCTGCCTGGCTGTGGGGTTGAGTATGCTGCACGTACACCCAGGTAAAGAGAGTAATGAACATGCTCCTTCAGCAGGGTAACGCTGTCTGCTGTACTGGTTCACTCTGATCTCAAGCTGGTAAAATAAATAAAAAAAAACAAACCAAAAAACATTGTGTCACCAGTTTCCTTACTTTTTGGGCTGTCTGGACTTCTTGTCGCAGCTCTTCCTTTCCCCTTTGGAGTCTTTAGTCCTTCAGCAAGATACTGGTGGCCACTTTCTCCCAGCTCCAGCCTTCGTTTTGCCTGTTAAAAAAAAACCACAACATTTTTTTTTAATTGATGGATGTTAAGTGTATTTCACTTTATCAAACACAATATTGGGGCTACAGGAAAGGCAGACAGCAGTGAACTTTTCACAGCAAGGTAGCAGTACAGGTTCATACCCCATATTCATCACAAGGGAATCTTGAAGTCCACCTAGAATCCTAAGGTGGACTTAAATACATCACTCTAAAAGGTGAGGTTAATAGGGTTTTAATTTGAAAACTCAGCTATTTTTTTTTTAATTTGAAAAGCTGAGTGACAGTTGTATGATTTACTTCAGTCTAGTCTGGAACGTCTTAAACACATATGAAGGATTTCTACCCCCAACTGAGTTGAGAACATTTCAGTTAAGAAAAGCAAAGAGCATCTCTCAAGCACACACACGTATGCACCCAACACAGCTACCTTTCTTTTGAAAAAATCTTTAGATAAGTTTGTGCACAGGTAATATTAGTGCAATTATTATTAGTTATGTTTTTCCTTCACCATTTGAAAGGACAGCTTTGAGAGAACCAGCAACTTCCACTATTATAAAACTTACATCACTGAAATACAAGATGTGACACCAAGGAGCATGAGACAACTGTTCTCTGCTTCTCGGTAATTTTCGTCTTCATTGAAAGTCCAGCCATTACATTTATTTCACATTGACTAGCACATTTGCACTAAAGCTGTCTACATAGAGGCAAGGTGGAACAAGAGTACTGTCAAAAAGATGATGCCTGAAAATCAGCTGTAGATGTTGCATCCAGCTCAAAAAAAAAAAGCTGTGAACACTTGCATAATAAAAATAATGAATGAAACTGGTAAACTATGAAACAGACAAATTGTAATGAAAACCACCACCAATATGAATTTTGTTCTTAGACAGAAAGACAATCTACTGACTTTGGAAACAATTCTATACCCTACCATATTACTCAAATTACTGAAATTTAACCTGGGCATGTTTGTTATCCTAACAATAGGAAGAACATTACCTGGGAAGACACTGGAAAAAAAGAAAAAGAAGTTTTACGTCTAATGAAGTTTAGCCAAATAGCTGTTTCCAAAGAATGTTGTTTATTCAATTAGGTTGAATAATTCAGACTATTGTATTTGCTTGCTCTTCAGACTTGCCCCAAAGGGTTGCATCATGTTCTGCTCCTCAGCGAGCCAAGATAAAATAATACATTCTGCTATGGAGTTGTAGACAGATATTTCTGTATTGTGGATTTATCTCATGCGTTTTACTTTGTGTCTGCAAACTACAAAAGGCTCTAAATAAATTAATTTTTTATGCACTTACTTATAGAAAGCTAACTATCATCTTTGTGCTGGGCTCCACTTGCAAACCTCAAGTTTATTAAAAGGCAAGTTAAAGCAAACAAAAAGTTGTGTAACCCCACGGTGTAACAGCACGTGCAGAGTGCTCAAGCCACTAAAGTTCTCTGTATTTTGTGAAGGGGCAAGGCACTAATTCATCGGTAAGAGAGCAAAACCGAACTGACTGCATCCTCCTCCCAGCAGCCCATCGCCAGCAGCTCCTAACAGCATGGAACACCTCTGCTCCCCTTCTGGGACATCAGCTCCCTAATCCAAGGACACAGACTTTAAAAAGGTCAACTGTTAACAAAAGCATCCAGCTAATATGTTTAGCCAACGTAATTGGATTAAATTAAGATTACAGCTATTCCAGAGGGAGAAATACATTTCACACCTTTTTTTTTTTAAGCGGTTCTCCAACCGGAGAGCTATGAGAGAAAAAAGGAGGGGTGAAAAGGGAACAATCCAGGGCGTGGGAAGACTAGGCCAAAGGGATACAATTAAAGATAAAAGAGAATCTCAAAACCAGATGTGAGGAGGAGGAGAAACGCTAAAGACTTAAAATCCAGAGATTTGCAGAAGCTCTCTCCATCAGAGCAGAGACTCTGGTTTGGACGATAAATCAAAACTCATTGCCTCAACTTGTCTGCCAGACACAAACAATGGTATTTTGCCCCTACTTTTGCGGTTAAGCACTTGCAACTTTCTCCTGTGAACTTCGAATAATCAGGTTGGGTAGCGAGAGAACACAAATGGCATCCTCTGGCTGCATGTCCCTGTGCGTCAGGGGATGGTGTTACAAACAAGGTGCTCTCGGGGGTCTCTCCAGCCTACTGTACCTAGGGGCAGCACAGGGCTATGGACTGACTTCTGGAAAAACACCAAACAGCAAGACAATGCTAGGAAAGAGTTATTTTGTAGGGCACAAACCACACAGTAAATCTGAGATACGGGGCAAAATATTTTAGGAGAGTTTAAAAGAACTTGGTGAAGTTACCGAGAAGCAATTTTAGCAAACCCTGAGGAATGTTTCATTTCTGGCCAGATGTTACACGTCTCTCAGCAAGTGCTTTCTTCCCCTTCCTGTTCTACAAACTTCATAACAAGAGGCAGGATTGAAGTGGTATATTCTCTCAATTTCTTCTTCCCTGACTTAGAGGCCAAAGATTTTTCCCATGCCTTTGTCTTCACACTAGAAATCCTGGGTGACTCACAGTTTCTCTCTCCCATCTCCAAAATTATTCATAGCGCTTCCTGACACCAGACTTCACTTCAGAAAACTCAAGATCTGCGTTCAGCAATCAGCAGAATCAGTAACCCTTTTCAAAAAGAAAAAAAAAATATCTTGATTTGCATAATCTTATTTCTGCTAAAGCCCTGTAATCATTATTTGCAGTATTTGTGCATGTTTTTGTATTGTCTTTATTAGCATTATTTGATCCATCACAGCATGCAGAATCTTCTCATGCAGCACATGGGACCTGCTAAGTAGGAAGCCAAAGGATACCAACACAAAGCAGCCCAACAGCAGGAAAAGACAGCAAGTGTACAGACTAAGAACTTCCCACCAACTTGAAACTTGAGTGCAATAAATGGAAGTCAGATCCCTTGGGGGGATTGTGAAAGGATCATAAAGCACACAGGGCAGCAAGACAGGTAAAGCCACAGATTGTCACATCCAGCAAGAGACATTGAAGTGACAGGAACGCATCCTATTGCTCTGAACCAGACACCCGCCTAAACCCTTGGTGAAGCCCTAAAATTTTTGGTATCCACTTTGAGTCCATTTTCTCTTTCAATACCATAAACAACTGCTGATATAGATACAACTATGGATCATAGAATGATATGGGATTGGAAGGGACCTCTGGAGATCACCTAGTCCAAACCTCTTGCCAAAGCAGGTCCTCCTACAGCAGGGTGCAGAGGAATGTGTCAAGGCAGATTTTGAATGTCTCCAGAGATGAAGACTCCACCACTTCTCTGGGAAGCCTGTTCCAGGGCTCTGCCACCCTCAAAGTGAAGAAGTTCCTCCTCATGTTTAGGTGGAACTTCCTACATTCAAGTTTGTACCCATTACCTCTTGTCCTGTCACAGGGCACCACTGGGACACGCTGTTCAGTGCAGACCACTAAAGAACAGCACCTTGACTCCTATGTCATGTCCTTTTAGCTTCAATCCTTCTTCCGAAGAAAAAACCCCCAAACCAGCCTAGATAGCTACCAAAATTAACATTAGAGGCAAATTCACAAGAATGTCTTCATAAGAACACTTGTGTCAAGAGGAAAATAGTTTTAAACCTACTAGGACAAACTAAATACTTTCAAGTAAGCAGGACCTGATGAAATTCACTTCACAATACTCAGTCTCAGTGATTAACTTTTCAGAAGAGGTTGGAGGCAGGCATGCTTACAGAAGACTAGAAAAAGAGCAAGTATAGTTTTATCATAAATTGAAAAAAGGTCTAGAAAAGGTGCAATCAGGAAATTATAGCCCATCCCTCTTAACGGACTTTTTTAACCTCACAGCTGCCTGGGTCTAACAGGTTGCTGCCACCACCTCTTCTCCTGCATCCTCCCTCCATCCCCGAGCCACCCCTGGTGCAGTTAATGCCTGACCGATGGGTCCTCCCCAGACTCCACAGGAAGCTGGCTCAAGGGTTCAGAACCAGCAGAACCCTAACCCTCCTCCAAAACATGGGTGAGGAGTTTTCTGCCAGGTTATCCCTTGCTGGGTAACTTGGCTTCAGAGCAGGAGCAGTGGGACACCCTCCATCCCTCCATTGGTGCATCAGCTTGGCATTTGAGTGGCATCTCTTTTGTTCCCCAAAAAACTGAAGTGGACCAAAGTGGCACCAATAAAAAAAAAAAAGAAAAAAAAAAAAGAAGTCAGAGTGTTACCTTGTAAGAACATAAAAGACAGGAAAGTGCTAAATGTGAGGTAACAGCCAGCACAGGGTTTTGTCAAGATCGCAGGGAGGGAAGTGTTATGGTGGGGGATGGGACAACCAGCATCAGTTTTTGAAGACTGCACCGTGTCAAACTAAAGCCTCATTTTCTGTCAGGCTTATATTTCTGAGTTTGAGGGAAGAAGCGCAGTAAAACATCCTCTAATTCTTTCCAATGATAAAACCATGGAGCGTAACTTTGCCAAACTATGCACATTTGAAATTTTTCCTGCTAGATGTCTCCCTCAGCTTTATTGCTGCATGCAAGACAGTTGCACTGTTTGCAAGAAACAGATCTAAGAAAAATTACATTACCTGTGCTGCCTTCTGGAAGCCCTTGGGCTGAAATACTGCTGTACCCACCATGCTTTAGCAGGCATGTAAAATTTGACAGAAGGATGATCTGAGCAGGGCATGGGCCTTTCTATTCCCTCAAAATACCAAACTGAAAAAGAACTTGGAAAAGCACAGCTAGTACATTTTCAACATAAACGCCAACAGCCAAATTCCATTTCAAACTGGAAGTGGCGCAGCTCTTGGGCCTGCCCAGGCCATCTCCTAGGATGAGACACATATAAGTCCCTTGCTCAGGGCCCTAGCAGGCATTCAGGGTGTATTAGAGCAACTGCAGTCAGATTTAAATACAAAAGGACAAAAGCTGAACACAGAATGAGAGCAAAAGTAAACTGGGACAAAGTCTGCTGAGATGGGGACAGAAGATAAAATAACTGATTCCAAAAAAAAAAAAAAAAAAAAAGGGATGAGGAGTTGGAAAGCAACTCCCATTTAGGGTTGACTGAGCAAGGAAAATAGGAAGATTGGAAATGACCAAGCATAGCAAGGAAGAAATCGTGTATATTAAGTGCCAGCTGACGGTGAACCAGAGAAATGGGTCTTAGCACTCAGCTGTGTCTCCGTCAGGGTCTCAGAGCGAGGAATAAGCTGGGCAAGTTAAGCAAGGGCAGATGACAAAGTCTGGTGTAGTCTCAAGAAGATATTACAATTGCTAGGGGCAGATAAAATGGCAGCTTTTCTGTATGCCACCACAGTGCAGATATTACTGGGGAGGGGATGCAAGCCTGTGCAAAGAGCACAGATAAATTCTGACCGCAGCGAGGAAGCTGCAGCGCAGGCGCTTTAACAATCCCCATGCACTCTCCGCAGGCTTTCCTCCATGTTTTCAAAATTAAACAGCTGCTTAAAAATAAAATTTGTAAGCCTCAGTTCTGAGGCATGAACTGTAGAAAGCTGTTCTGGAGGTCAGGAGTTGCAGAGAAGAAAGCAAACACCTCACATGAAAGAGTAAATTAAGCCGGAGCTTGATGAGGGAGGAATACAAGAGAAGCAAAGGAAAAAAAAGACACCTTGGGGTGAATGCATGGAAATATTCATATGCTAGGGAAATTTCACCACTAAACGAGGCGATACAGGCTGTGACTTTTGAATGTGCCTAAATGAACAAACTGTGGTATGTGGAGAGCCCCAAGCGCCTTCCAGAGGGCTGTACGCAGCTGAGGGCATGGTAAACACTCCAGCCAACACCAGGAGAGACCGAAAAACAGGGAGAGAAGCAGCGGGGAAAGCAGAGGAGCTCCCAGAAGGGAAGGGGCTGAGCACTACAGGTCAGCTCCCAAGTGATGGAACACCTGAGGTCAGCAAAAAGATGCAAGAGGACTATCAGAGTTGCTGCTTTTTGACTCCTTGTGACAACTCCTCCTTTTGTAACTATTTCCGTTGAGCAATAAGGGGATAAATTTGCAATGCAAACTCCTGGAAGGGAGAGAAATGTCAGTTTTCCATGAAGGATGATTTACCCCAGTGGTCTACATACCAGTTAATTCTGATAGTATAAAACCACAAGAAAAGGGTTTAAGAAAAGAATAGGAAGATAAAGAAATAGCTGGGAATTAAACTACTTGCATGTAAAAGACAATAAACTAAGTATGTTCTTAAAAGGAGAGAGTTTCTAAAAGCCCTCTCAACTCTCCCCCAAAATGTTACCTCTGTCAGAAGTATGCATTTCCCCTACTATCCTACACAGAGGAACAAGTCCAGGAATGGCACTTTAAATGAAAACATGACATTAAGTTTTACATGTCACTCATTCATTGAGCTGAGGCAAGAGCATATAGGAAGATAGACAAAAAATATTGCCTTGAAAATTGAATAAATTGTAAAACCAACAAAAAGAAGAACAGGAGTCTGAAATATTGCTACTTATTAGTCAGGATTATTAGTTAAGTGACAAGCAGCTGGTATTTAAAGTAACCTTTAAAGAAGCATTTTAAAGCATATGAAAACACATCTTACAGAAATCACCCTGATCAACTTACTCCAACACAAAAGCCCCAATTTTTCTTCTCAGAAAATGGTAACTGTAGTAAAAAGGGGACAAGAAATCCTTTACACTATATTAGTTTGTATTTCCTAAACTATCAGCTTATTTTTCAGGTTATTATAGTTTTGACTGAGGGAAATTCTTCTCTAGCTCCTATATTGAAACTATTCCTTCAGCTACATATTTCTTGTTTTTCATGTAGATGAATATTAAAAGAAAGTCCCCTTCGGATGTCTTAATCAGGTTTATCATTCAATAAAATAAAAGGCACCTCACAATTATCAAATTAAACTATGTTCTGGTCATCTGCAGCTCCTCCTCATTAGGCACTTGACCTTGAGAGATGAAGGCTGATAGTGTTAAGTCTGGTGAAGCTTCTTTCAAGGCTTAATTGAACCATCCTATTTCCCGTCGATTTTCTATTTTCACGAATCTCCCAGAAGTATCGAGAGCATCAAGGAAGCCAAGTGCTTAAGCATCAAACCCTAAGACTTCTATTTAGATGAAAACAGTTAGAATCTGGGGGGCCAGGTTTCAGCAGCAGATTCTTGCTTGAAAGGAGGACCCAAGTTAGAAGAACCTCATGATGGCTTTTCCCTCCTCAGGTTGAATATGCAGGAAGAAGCAACGCAAGTGTCACCAGTGCCTCCCAGTTATTATTCACACAATGCCATTTTTAACACCCACTGAAGGGAATACATTAGCTTCCACATATGCTCAACAGTTTGAGCACGGAGGGCTCATTCCCACGTCAGCAGCGTTGGGCATTGATGCCCAACAGTTCACACTTCGCTCACCTCTGTCCTGTCTGAACAGAAGGACGTTTTCAACCACTTCTCAATGAAATGCAATGACCTGAACCAAACCAAGAAAGCAGCGAAACGCAGCAATGAAAAATGGTGGTTTCTTCCTGGGTATCTTCTTTACGGAAAGAGAATTATGATCTCAAGGTACAAGTTCCCTTTCATTTTCATCCTGATACCTCGTGAGGGGCTGATCTGCCAGAAGAGCAGAGCATCTCATACCACCCCTAAGGTAACTCAGACACCGAGGTAAGCTGACAAGCTCATCGGTCCTCTTACACTAGTGGAGTACTTCATATTTCCTTAGTGCTAGAAGGGGAAGGACATTACAATGGTTGTGCAAGAAAGAACTAAAGCATGAGCTGTGTTTCAGGCCTCAAACCAACAGAATTACACCTATGCTACATAGGAAATGAATCATCTGAGATCTTTCTATTGCCTTTTTTTTTCCCCTGCCAAATATGAAAGCAATGGCTTTCCACTGTACTAAGCTTGACAGCTCCAGTTACCACTTCACATTGAAACAGGAAGAGTTATTTTCAGGAAACTGCACCCAGTTTTCATCTCAACTGCTGAACTGCCCCAGGTGAGGAGCACAGGTGCCTCTGAGCAGTCCTAGAAACACCTCCTCCTCCCATCCCAACTGCTGCTGGAGGTTCAGCTGCACCTGCCTGGTTGAGGTGGAAGTTCTGGAGGACAAAACTTCCAGAAAAACCCACTGACAGAGAGCCAAGACTTGCAGCGGGAGCACAAGACAGACCAACCAAGCATCTAAGGCAGGGGAAAATCCTGACTGTGGGGTTTTTGGGGGACAGCAGGACAGTCTCCCTCCCTGGTAAGCATAACCAAGGCCACGGTGGCAAGGCTAGCCCTGCCACCAGCAAGACTTAAGGCCAACCTGGGTCCTGCAAATTGGTGTCAAAGCTACCCACCCCCTTCCCAAAGACACTGCTCTGGTGAGGCTGCTGCCCCTGGAGCACAGTTTGGTGGTTTTCAGTTGCAGTTCGCATCAGTAATTTCTCACCACAGACATCCTTTGAAGAGAAACAAGACTGTCACAAAACAGGCCTGATGCTGAGCTTTCAAACTGATGGCAAGAGGGTGGTGGTGGTGATGAGGGACACAATGTGACAACAGACAGGCCACGTAAGAGACTTCTGGGTGCAATTTCTTTGTATTGCAAACACATGTCATGATTACACTGACACAGGTCCACTTTTAACCTTACCCATAGAGATCAAAGTACGCCAAAGAAGAAAGCGATAGTTTAAATCCACGTGGTGTGTGACAGGGCACCACCTCATCGTGCTCGCTGTGTCTCAGTTCTGCAGGAGACCTTCAGCCTCCTGACTGGGGAGGCTAAAACCTGACTGGAACAAGGGAAATAAAACTCCCATATTGCTATAAGGTTGGCCCCAAAGAAAAAAAAAAAAAAATCACAAGCAGCCAGTCTCAAAATACATCCTAGAGACTATGTTGTATTTAAGGACTATTTTTAAAAGTGCTCTTTGGGAAGTCATTAACTGCAAAATAAGATTGTGATTGGATTAGTTCCACTGAGGGGCTTCCATTCTACATGTAGAAGTTAGCACAGCTACTTAAAAAAAAACCCAAAAAACACAACAACCTTCAAAACACTGTCGGTTGTCTGCCAAATTGTCTGCTAAACAAACAAGCGCTGGGAGGGGGGAGGAAGGACATTAAGGGAACTGGAGAATAGGATAGGACAAACTTCCTTGGAGGAAATTCCAGTAAATGCCATAAAGTAGCAGATACACAGGTTAAATATTAAAGTAATAGTACACTAGGCATATATATCGACGTAAGAATCAGGAAGAGAGTTATTCCTTACTTACAGAACATGTAGAATATAGTGTAAAGACTCCCTAGGAAGATGTAATTAACAGAATTTGGTACTTATGAAGTGAAAATGGAAGAGAAGAATGAGCAGTTGCAAAATGACGCTCAGTGTAGGTGCAGTGTAATAATGCAAGATGGGGCTTGCATCACAAAGTTTGCTCACTAAATTGCCAGCCTAAGCCACAGCATCTCGAGGTTTGTTTTCCTTGGATACAGGACACCTACAAGAAAGGATGGCATCTGTGGAATTACACCAATGAAGTTTCTGGAGTGCAAGTTTTCTTGTCTGCACAGGTCTACGGTTGAAGATTTTCCACCCTGGCACCCCAAATCTTCCTACACTCTACGGAAAATATCCATACTGAGTTACATTAGTGCAGTGCTGAGGGACTGCATGGCTTTACTTACTGACAGGTAATTCATAGGGAACCAACTAACTTGACCATTCTTTCAAAAATTAATGATAAAGAGGATCCATATGCAAACTCTTCAGAAATTGCAGCAGAAAGTTGCAAACTAGAAGGCATTAAGTTTTAAATACTCAGGTGCCCATGAGTTTTAGTGTTGGGTATTCATGCCCCCAAAGGAGGAGAATCCCATCTTAAAAAAAAAAAAAAGTTGACAGCCATCTCAACACTGTATTTTTAACTCTCTGCCTGAGGCAAGATGGTTCTTACATCTAACTACTTGTTCAATTAAGGTAATTAGTTATAAGAAGTCAGATCTAAAGTAGTAAAATATTTAATTTTGAAGTACTTCCCTAACCTAGTTCAAAACAAGTATAAAAACATACAGCTGAATTCTGCAAAAGTAATAAATGTACTTTGAATCTATTTAGGGTGATAAAAATATTATATAGCTTCTAAACATGCAAGCTGGCAGAAAATTTTCAGGAGACAAACAGACCCAGATGAGATACAGTGATTTGCACTCACAGAGACAGATGATAAGAAATAGGGTCCTAAGCCTTTGCTGTAATACAGGATAGTTCTGTACATTGTGTAAACTGTGGGGGTTTTAGTTCTCTTCAAGGAAGTCACAACATTGTCCAAGCAGATTAACCCTGAGAAGTTGTTTCTGCACCTCCCATATCTATAGTGCTGACTTTGCATGGAGAGACTGATTTATTATTTGCAAAAAGCTAATAAGGTATAGTTTTGAAAACATAATTACTAGTATCACATAGAAAAAAAAAAATCCTTAAGTAACCTTGAAGAAGTTAACACAACCTCCTCCACATACCAGACCTCAGAGTAAGAGAAATAAATAGTAAGTGCCCAAGAAACAGGAAATGCAGTTTACGTATCCCAAAGCAACTATTCCTAGCAGTAGTCAGAAAGGAGGATCCAAATCAGCAAAAAGTCAAAGAGGTAGATAAAAGTGTGTTAAGAAGAGAATCACAGATAGCAGGGACCCAGAGACCCCAGTTGTGGCTGAGAGCCCCCTTTCATCCTAGATCAGGAGCAGGTACTGCCATCAGAGGTTTCTCCACAGCAACACTTCAAGTACAAACTTAACTCCATTTTCACCCAGCCTGGGTTACTAAACTCTAGGAACTGATTATTTCCTCCCTCCTCACATCAAGGTGGGCAGCTGCTGCATACACTCTTATTTCAGCAATCGGTTTGGCAGCAGACAGCTTATGTGGCTGAAACATCACAAAGATAGCCGAGTTGTTAATGTTTTAAAATTCTCTGTAACATCACAAAGAACAACTAATCCACTGAGCTTTCGCTGTGATGCGCATCCAAGCTTGGAAATATTTTTATCACTCCATCGGCCACATCAAGGAGCAGAACAACCAGATAGTGCTGGCAAAATGAAGATAAATTATTTGGTTCAAAAGACAAAATTTACTTGTTTTTGTTCCCTCTCTGTCACACTGGGAATAAGACAAGAAGACAATCAACAGTTTGTGAAAAAGGCAAATGAGCCTTGGTAGACTAAATCATTTTCTTTTTCACATCTGGGTAAACTCTATCATGCCATGGACAGAGCAATCTAAAAAGCTGACGTGATAGACTAATTTACAAGACAACATCCAAAACAGATGTATCATTGTAGAATAAATTCCTAGGGGAAAAGAAGAGAAAGTTGCTGTTTTGGCTCTAGCAAAGCAGAACATCTCAGGTCAAAATCAACCAAGGACTTGACTCTAGGTCAAAATTGGCCCACACCAGACACAATCTGTCCATTCCACTTTGTCTTCTTTACTATGTATTCGCTAAACTAAATACCTTAAGATCACTTCTCCAGAAAAAACGTATACTATCTTTAAGTCTGAAATTTTAAAATTAATTTAACTGATATTTTTCCTCTAACCTGGCCTTTGATCAAAGAGAAGAATCCAACTCTCTCATATGACCTCCTACATATCAGAGACCACTACCTTTCCCCTAGTTACCATGCAGTTAGTAACATTAAACTAGTTTGCCATGCAATTGTAGAATCTCTGTTATGAGAAAGTTAAACGAGCAAGCACCTGTCAAGAAGGACCATAAATATGGTTGCTGCCACCAGAAAGCAGGCAGATGGACTTAATGACCTCAAGACTGTTCAGAGCTGAAATTACAGAGCATAACTCTGCAGAGAAACTACACAGCAAAACATTCATTCTGTCTAAACTTGAAGGTATCAACTCATGATTATTTTCCTCTCACTTAAGAAAAAAAAAAAAGTCTAATTTCCACTTTGAGTTTGCATTGTTTCAGCTTTCAGCAGTAAGTACTTGAGGTGCTCAAGTTCAGCAATTTAAGAAGTCCTTTAACGCCAGAAACATCCCACATAGTGGCTGAGGTGGAAAAGGACCTCTGGAGATCATCCAGGCGATGCCCCGCTGCTCAAAGCAGGAGCTACTAGAACAGGATGTTCAGTGCTGTGTCCAGTTGGGTTTTTAATATCTCTAGTGATGCAGACTCCACAACCTAAGAGCTTTATTCCAGCATTTGATCATCGTCACTGTGAAATCTTCTGTTAAATGGAATTCCTTGCATTTCAATTTGTGCCACTGCCTTTTGTCCTATCAGTACTCACCACTGAGAAGAGCCTGGCTCCATCTTCTTCACTTCTCATCAGGTGTCTATACACCTGTTTTCCAGGCTGAACAGTCCCAGATCTGCCTCTCCTTGCGTATCAGATGCTCCGAGGCCTTAATATCTCCTGAGGAGAAGACTCCACAACCTCTCTAGGCACCCTGTCCCAGCGCTGTGACCCTCAGAGTAAACAAGTTTTTCTTCATGTTGAGACATAACTTCTTGTGTTCCAACTTGTGTCTGTTGCTCTCTATATGTGTCTCACCAGGGCTGAGCAGAGGGGAAGGATCATCTCCCTCAACTTGCTGGTAATGCAATGCCTAGTGCAGCCCAGGAGGTCATCAGTGGTCTTTGCCATAAGGGTGCATTGCTGGTCCACCAGGACCCCCAGGGCTTTGTTTCACAGAGCTGCTTTCCAGCAGGTCTATCCCAGCCCATCCTGGTGTTACTCTTCCCCAGAGGCAGGACTTTGCATTTCCCCTTGCTGAACTTCATGATGTTCTTGTCAGCCTACTTCTAAAGCCTGTCAGGGCCCCTCTGGATGGCGGCACAACCATCAGCTATGTCAACCCCCCTTCCCCCGTACTGTATCTTGTATATCAGTCAAGTCATCCCTTAATATTAATTTTATAAGCAGAATATTGTGCTGTAGTGCAGTACAGCACCATACAACAAAAAGTTGCACTGTAGGGCATTTTCTTCAGACCTCAAATGATTTTTGCTGCCCTATTTAACATCATCTTCCCTTTTCAACATTTTCCCTTTACAAGCACCAGTGCTGCATCGTGTATGTTATTTCAAGTGTCAGCTGCACCAAGCCTGTTCACTGAGGCAAAAGTTTCCCCCTCTCCTGTTCTTTTTTTTTTGTCCATGCCAGGATGCAAGCCTCAGTGCCACAGCCCCTGAGCATCGCGCTGGAAGCTGGTGTGCAGTTCCTTGTCCACTACTGGCTTCTCCCAAGTGCTGCTTTCCAGGATACAGGCCCTCTTTCATAAGGCAGAGCTTGCATTCCCTGTTCTCTGGCATACAACTTTGCCCTTGGCTGTATTAAAGACGCAGTTGTGTTTGAATGTGCCTGCAGAGCAAGTTGTGAGAGCTCCATTATCACTTACTATTCTGCTAGCAATTACTATCAGTAACAGTTTTTTTTGTTTACTTCTGGGACAACGATGAAAGCACGCCGTAGTATTGGGAACAGCGTAAATAGTCACTGGAATCAATCAAAAGCACCCTTTTCCTGATCTGTCAGCCAATTTTTAATCCAATGCCATACCAATGGTGGGGGTTTTTTTAATGAAAATATTTTACAATATTAAACATCCTTTCTGTCAGCCTCATTCATAGGTCAGACAGCTACACCTTTGTTATCTTTTAGTTGGTGAGGAGAAAAGTCAGGAGAAGGGTGAAGGTAGGAAGAGCTGGCTGTTGGATACTGCTGGTAAACATTTTAGGAAACACTGCAAGTACTTTTCGGAGTCCTGTACACAGCACTCCATCCTTATAATCGCACAATACTTAAATCCTCCAGAAAGGGCTATTTCAAGACTGTTGGGCATCCCAAGTCTTAGGGAAGTTTTATGGATGTCAGAATGAGACTGGAAGAGCAGAAAAGTACCACAGAGGCAAAAAAGGCAATACCTAGGATGAAGGCAGAAACTCAGGTATCTATTCATGAGCTTTAATTTCTATCCATTGCAACCTGAAGTTCAGAGAAAGCCTACTTGGCTTCTTGAACTGCTGCCTTCTCCCTCCTTCCCTTTCTACTACATATCCTGCAGTTATTAGAGCTATCACATACGCAATGGACAGCTAAATGGGATTTTCCAGAAGCCTGGAGAAGTCTTCCAGTGGAATTTAGCACTAAAGGCTGCACTAAAAATTCCTTTCTTTAAATAGATTTCTTCTCTTTTCAAAGTTATCTTCTCAATTCAGGCTTATGGCCTCTTCCACAAATGTATGTTCATCTGTTCAGAATATAAATGACCATATGATTTAATTGTGCCTTCTTCACAAAAACCATGACTTTTTCTCTTATGATCAGTACACCTTGATCTTTTTCTTTTTCAAATGCAGTCCCACTTAATGAGTCATCTTTCCCTCCTCTCACACACGCTTTTCAGTCTCTCCTTTTCTCCCTTTTCCTCTTGTTTTAGTAAAAGCTGTAGGTAGGGCAAATTAAAATAGCAAGTTTCACAACTGGACATGAGACATCCTTAAATTTAGATCAAGTGAACCCTTTTCAAAGTACACAGGATCTTTCCATCCAGACAGATTTATAAAAGCTACATATAATTAGGGAAAGGAATAGGATCAAAAATAGCATCTGTATGATGGCTTTTCTCAACAATATGTGGATCAGAAGAACAGCAGCCTTATTCTCTTAGCAGCAGGAGGAAGGGTAAGACAACTCAGGGCAGCCATGGGAAGCCTGTAGATTACTAGATTGCTAAAAAGCCTGAAGAAATGTGGTAGATTCTAAAAAAAAAAAAAAAAAAAGAAAAAAGAAAAAGAAAATACTCATTTTCTACACTAATTGTTTTCCTAACCCTAATTCCAAACTGCATCAAACTGGAAAGCCAAGATTATCCAAGACAACTACATTTCACTATCTGAAGTTCCAGGATCTTATCCAAGGTGAAGCAAAAGTACTTTAAAGACAGCCTTAGAAGAAACCTGCTTTACCTGGTTTGTCTTGGAAGTACAAAACTCAAAAACAAAACAAAACAAACAAACAAACAAAAAAAAAAACAAAAAACAAAAAAAGCCACCAAAATACTTATCACCTTGCCTTGACATCCATAACTTCTACTCTTTCAGCAGGCGCCTGTGGATGATAGCAGTGAGACGACTCTTACTCCTGCCTTCCCTCCCACACTTTGCACTGGCAAGAAGCCCTCACGCACTCTGCACTAACTTGGAACAAGTTCTGCAGCTACGCTTTCCACAGCAAACTGGAAACTTCGTGTCCGCTTCAGGTAAATACATTTTCTTGAATTAAATACAAGAAAGTAAATATGGCAGAGTTACAGGCTTCCTTGTGTAAAAAACTGAATTCCAAAATAAATAGGAATGCTACACAGCTTTCACAATTTTACTATCCTGCAAATGTTTCAATGCACAACGATGCTAAAGAAAGTATTGGGAGAAAGATGGAAGTTTTGGCAGCTGCTGTGGGGAGAGTTGAGGCTTCAGGCAGTGGGCAACACCAGAGGGATTGTGCGATAAATACATCTGAAGTTTTTTGGCTGAAGTAATTGATAACAAAACAGTTATGTTCAAAATTAGGCAACAGATCAAAGTGATAACTCTTACTTTTGCAACCCTATCAGTTACAGGCTGTCTCCAGAGCTAGTCAGTACCGCACTAGTTGAGTTTGCGCGTGGAAGTTTCCTTACAACCCAAATGATACATCTCCTTTTAAGCCGAAACCAAAATTAAGCAGTGTATTTTGGTCAAAAGAGCTGAATCCTGCAGGGCCTCAGGTGCTCTCATAGAATGGTAAGAGTTGGAAAGGATCTTAGAGATCATCGAGTTCCTACCCCCTGCCAAGGGCAGGGACACCTCCACTAGAGCAGGTTGCTCAAAGCCCCATCTAGCCTTGCCTTAAACACTTCCAGGGATGGAAGTGTCTTGCCACCAGGCAGGCTGGCTTCAACTCTCCACTTGAGGGACAGAAGTGAGACACTGTTGTGAGTGCAGTCATGAAACTCAACCTTCCTTGATGAACTTTGTGTACGGCCAACGTTCATTACTACCCATCTAACTAGAACCGCTAGGAGGCTTCCCACCTTCATAACCTGTACAAGATAAGACCCTCGGTGGTGGCTGTGGCTATTGGCAGTAAAAGCCATCCCAATTCCTATCTCCAGGGATTCCGCAACCTCTTATGCAAGACCACAATGATTTTTAACAGATGAAAACAAAGGCAGTCATGTCAAAGCCCTGCTCAGAGAAACATTACCTGTCCAAGCAGCACAGTCAGCCTGGCCTCAGGAGGGATTTCCCCATAGCGATGATGTGGGAGAAGGCCTCCAGGACCGCAGGCTCAGTACAGACACAACTTCTCTGCACAAATTACAATTATATCTTCACCTACTTCGATGCCAGACACCAGACTGTAATTAAACCGCAGGTGTTTAATTCTGGGTTTCTGGGTGCGGGATGGGGAGCACGGTAAAAACACGGCCCTGAGAAGATGCAGATTCTCATTTTAAGCAACTGTGGATTTTCCTCTGTGAATTGAGAGCATTTTCAGCCATGTTTTCTCCTCCACGTGCTCACAAAACCCCTACAGCCCCCCCGCAAGCCTTTAAAAAGGCTGAAAGCAGGAGGTGGGGCAGAACGGGCAAGGTCCCCACAGCCCTTTGGCACCAGTGGCTGCCCGGTAACCGAAGTGGTACGTGATGGCACAAAACCTGCTGGTTTCTTTACAGAGCCATCTGTTAGGTTTTCCTTACGCACAACTCTGCCTGCTTCTTGGAGATGCTGAGGTTGCAACACACAGGCAGCGAGGCATCCCACCCACACCTCGGGACACCCCCCGCCTTGGCAACCATCAGGGGACAGCCTGGCCAGGGAAGCCCGCTGGGCTGAAAACTAATCGCTTGGCCACCGTTAGCTTTCAGCCAGTCCGCAGTCCGGCCAAGCCATGCACTGACACAGGGAGCTGGTGGGACTGGGTGAGTGGGGAAGGAAAGCAGCACAACCCTCTTTGTGGCAGCACGAACCAGCATCGCCATAAGCCAACTGTGAAACCGCATCCCGACAAAGCATCTCCCAGGATAGTTCTAGGAAACCCCCTCTGTCATGGGGAGCACTCCTAGTAGCACAGACCCCATCCCCAGTTCCTATCTTTTCCTTCCCACCCCAGCAGGCGATTAAGGTTACTCTCGCTATGAGAGGATTACATTTCTTTTCTGAGAACATGCAGCTAGGAAGCAGAAGAATATTCTGGTTTCCAGGACAAAAAAGCCACTCCCACCTTACTGAACCAAATGGATCTAATCTGATGATCTGGGGCACGATGGTGAGGAGCAAGGGGAAGACCTTTTGTCCCTCACTTATCCACTGCCAATACCTGTCACAACTAGATTGCTTTGTGTTTCAGTCTCCATGTGCAGCTAGAAACCACCTGAAGGATCTTGACATGGTATTTAATACTCTTCTATATGGTTGAGGGGAGTGGGGTTGTTCAGCCTGGGAAAAAAAGAGAATCTCCCTATTGCTCTCTACAAATAGCTGAAAGGAGGTTGTAGCGAGGTAGGGGTCAGTCTCTTCTCCCAAGTAGCAGGCAATAGGACAAGAGAAAACAGCCTCGAGTTGCACCAGAGGAGGTTTAGCATGGATATTAGGAACAATTTCTTCACTGAAAGGGTTGACAAGAATTGCAATAGGCTGCCCAGGGAAGTGGTTGAGTCACCATCCCTGAGGTATTTAAAAGACGTGTAGATGTAGTGCTGAGGGACATAGTTGAGCGGTAACTTGGCAGTTCCAGGTTAACAGTTGGACTCAATCTGAAAGGCATCTTCCAAACCGAGTGATTCTATGATTATCTTCAGAAATACTGAATAATTTACCAAGCAGCACAACTGTTTAATCATAGCACATGGCTACTAAATTTAATATACAGAAAACAAGTCTTGTTATATGTACTCCAAATGTATATCTTCAAAGTATAACGAGGAAGAAACTGGAATCATCAGTCAATAATATTATCACTCTCTTCTTACAGCCAGAGCTGCATCCAGACACTACAGAAAACAAGGAGAACAAAGCTAATCAAATACTACCACCTTTCTTCCTCTCTGTTATTGCCTCTCCTAAGATTGACCACATTTGTGGTTAAACGCAGGGAGTCAAACTTCCTATAAGCCGTGTCGTTACGGTTCCAGATTTCTACTGTGGTTCAGCCGTATCACAGCCCTGGAAAGGCACACTGACATGTGCTCAAACCGCTGCCTTTGCTAGTTAAGGTGAAAATATTTCATATCATGACTATAAAAGGTTCTTACCCAAATCATCTCGCTGGCCTACGCTCTTAAAGATCTTAATAGTGAACTTAAAAAAAATAATAAATAAACCAACCAACAATCACCCAAAATACTCCACACACTAGAACCCCCCCCCGCCATGCTTTGTTGAAGCTCATAGACTGGATAAAAACACTTAGTGAAGGGACAGACATGATTTCACTGTGCCAGGTGAGAATGCAAGCAGCTAGTTAAACCAGAGAAGCAGAAGCTCAGCTCCCGAGGATCCCCAGCACACACCTCATTCCACTGTTCCCGAGGACTCCTGCTCAAGTGCCAAGTCTGTGTTTTTTTATATAAAATGTACCATCTTTTTGTCCAAACAATCAAAAACCTTCATCAGTTCTTTCATGACTGGAAGGTCACATCACTGAGACTGATAGTCCAATCTCAGCCACAGCCAAGACGCCACTGGCTTATCTGGTGGCAGGACTAGCAGCCTGTCCTCTCAGAAAACAATCTCCACAAACTCGCACGTACTCCCAGCATCTGCTGGTAAGTGTAGCTACTCACACTAAGAAAAGGTCCTAAGTTTGTCTTTATACAAGGATCAGCTCATTGCAAAATGGACAGAGTGAAGCATGATGGGTTTTGGACTCTTTCTCTGAAAAGAAAAATCAGATCAGAATACCACAACCATGTCTTGGTAGTCAAAGCAGACCTAAGAAATTCAGAGTTTCAACTCCACCATTGAAAGAAATAGGAAGCTCAGTGAAAGCTGAAGTTTACCCACACTATGCAGTTACACACAAGAAAAAGCAACTAGTCATTGCCCTCATCAATATTACTATCAAAAAAATTCCAGTCTCACACATGTGGGGTGGGGATGCACAAGCAGGTGGACCTGTAGTGCCAGGTGCATGAGCATGTCCCCTATGTAAGTGTGCCACTGCATCAGTCCTGACCTGGATGCTCACCTCAAGTCAGACTAATACCCCCTACAAAGTTACATTCCACGTTTTTCCTCAGAGAAGAGTAGACCATGTACCTTCCCACACTCTTAATTCAAGATACTCTAAATTCAAGGTTTTAGCTGGAAAGGTCACTGCACCTGGTCCATGCTGGGGCTCATGCCCATGGAGGGACACTCAAACACCAGGCAGAGCAACAAAGAGGGCAAAAAGCATCATCTCTGGTGTTCAAAGAGGCAAAACACTTGCAGGAGGTGCTCAGCAGTACTTTGCAGCAGAAGGAATGATACATTTTTGTATGAGTTGTGCAACATTAACTAAAGGGTCTGCAGATGAATCTAGACAAAGTATCTGACACCAGCTTTTCCTCCTGAAAAGCAAACCTTCCAGGAGTGGGCAGGCTGTCCCTGAACTTCTAGGCACGCCAGGCTTGCGCGACCAGTGAAAGAGCTGGGGCTGCCCTGGTGAGCAAGCACGATTGCTGAGATGTTTCTGTCATCCCTCTTGTTCATAGGCTCATCATCATAGAATCACAGAACACCAGGTTGGAAGGGACCTCAAGCATCATCTCATCCAACCTTTCTTGGTGGTATGAAAGCACAGCCTGGACAAGATGGCCCAGCACCCCATGCACATGAATCTTTAACATACCCAATGCCAGGGAATCCACCACTTCCCTGGGGAAATTATTCCAATGGCTTACTGTTCTCATTGGGACCAATTTTCCTCTTGGGTCCAACTGGAATCTCCCCAGGAAAAAGTTACACCCACTACGCCTTGTCTTTTCCATGTGACTCCTTGTAAAAAAGGAGTCTCCGTCTTCTTTGTGGCCACCCTTTAGATACCAGAACATAGTGATAAGGTCTCCCCTGAGCCTTATTTTCTCAAGGCTGAACAAACCCAGTTGTCTCAGCCTTTCCTCCCACAGCAGGCTTCTCAATCCTTTGATCATCTTTGTGTCCCTTCTCTAGACCCTCTCTAGCCTGTTCACGTCTTTTTCATATACCAGGGACCAAAACTGAACACAGTGTTCCAGGTGTGGCCTGACAAGTGCTGAGTAAAGTGGGAAGTTTACAACTGTCTCAGATCTGTTGGTTTTCTCCACTTCAACAAGGCATCACCATCGAAGTCAACAGGCAAGCTCAAGTATCTGATATTTTTAGCTAGCTATACTATAGCATCTCACAGATTGCCTAGAGTTTTCTCCCTGCAAGGTCTCAAGGAGATTCCTCCCTTCTCAACTGCCAGTCGAGCAGAGTTTGGGAGCTACTCCTCACAGGCTGAGGCAACCGAGCTCTTCAAACAGCTGGGAAAGCCACATTTCTTCACTTCAGATGAAGTACTAGCAACAGATATAATGCCTGGCTGGTACAACTGGTGCTGCTTCTCTCCCTTGGAGGAAGGAAGGAAATGTGTTCAAAAGTGGTCCTGAGGCTATCAAAAGAGCAAGACGTAGTGAAGAAAACAAAAGCTAGATCTGAAGGGAAAAATAAAAAGGCTGAAATTCTGATCCTTTCTTACCGAACACAGAATGATCTAATAACTCCCAATTCATTTTGAGGCAAAAATACCCAATTTAGGCCTTAAAGACAGAGTCTGTCTTAGTCTCTGCATTGCAGATGAGAGCAATCACATTTTTGCTTGCTCTGACTTATAGCCAAATTGATTATTTTCCAGGACTGGAAAAGAGGGAGAAAGGAGGGAGATGGTAATCACCCTTATAAAAAATTCTTTAAGGTGAAAGAAGTGAATGCATCTTACTTTTCCTAGCAACCCTCTTTCCTAATTGTGAAGCAAATAAATCACACTAAGGACAGTATCCTGAACATATGGCTTTCTCTGAATAAGGGGAATTTGCCTGCCTACAAGCTTGTTTTTCTTTTCTCTCTCTTTTTTCTTCTATTTAATTAAATATGTCAGTCTCTGGAATCCCCTTTACAGCAAAGTGGTTTCTGCTCCCCTCCCCCCCCCAAAAAAAAAAAAACACACAAGAAAAGCTTTGTAAGTATTAACTTATTTCTGCCCACAGAAGGCTGTACCTACGCTTTACATCTAGCCAAAAGCACACAACCTGTTCACTACTGTTGCATTCACTTCCCACATATTCAGCAAAAGCATGTTACCAAGATGAGAAAGGGAAGGACTTCAGCGCCCCAAGGCCAGCAGCAACATGAAGAGCATATTGAGAACGAGTCACAAGCAAACAATGTTGGAGGCCCCTAAATGACCTTGTGCATTTCTCTACTACTTTTCTTTACACCTAACAAAGCACATGGCTCCAAGTACAACCACCCATGGGACATATTTTCATTTTGCTATTTCCATCTTCGTGCACAAGACACCCTGCGTGGCATAGTCTGGACTTCGAATGCTCCCTGGTCTTCCTGTAGAAAGACTGAAGCTAAAGACCACAGGGAGGCATGCTGCTAAATTCTAGATCTGGAAGAGCCTCCTTGCTCTCGTGAGACTCATCCCAAGAGTCTTGAAGGCTCCTGGATGCAAAGTGGTTGTCGTGAGGGCCCTGAGAAGGGGGAAATACCCCCTGAAGTCCCTCACTCCCCTGTCTGCAATCCAAGGCGGCAGCTGGTGGCAACATGCAGAAGACGGTCACAGAGAAGTTTGCCAGCAGGAACGAAAGGGTAGCAAGAATGCCAAAAGGCAATGCTCTGCATTTTTCTTAACAAATAAAAATAAGCAACAAAAACGTGACTAGCAATTGAAATCAGAAAGGAAAAATTGAAGTGATTTTACATAAAGAAATGTAAACCAAAGTAATACCAAAAGCCACCTGAATTTCTCTCTGTCATATGCAATTTCCCATGTTCATTTATGTCATCTTCATGGTGTCAGTTTTCGAGAGAACAATTCTCAGCTCAGCACGACGGAACAGTAATACCGACGGGCATGCAGAACATTAGCATGTTATAAATAAATTGCTAATTTGAGGTGGGAAAATCATCAAGGCAGCTCTTATGATTAAGAACTAGAGAAAGAAAATGAGCAACTTGCTTAAGCTTTCAGGATATTACCTGTTACAAAAAGAGCTTTTTCTAACCCCCAGATCCTAGGGGGGATGAAAAAAAAAATAAACCCAGTGAAATACCCAGTGTGCAGATAAAGCAGCCAGGGAAAGTGCTATTATAATTTTTAAAGCTCTCCCTGCCCCCAAGTCAAGTAGTAAGTTGTCTTTTCTACCAGCTCAAGAGGTTTGTGCTTAAAAAGAGTACTACAGGAGAGTTGTGAAGTTTCGGCTTCCTCTCACCCGACTTACAGTTTTACATAACTCCCAAGAGACTTTTTTAGGCTACAGATACCGCGCAGCTGAAAAAAAAAAAAAAAAGGAAAAAGAACAAGGTGCAGAACTATTATACAGCAAATTTGGATCTGGGTTACTTGGAACCGCTTGATAAAAGCCTTACCATGAAAAATAAAACTTTATTTTGCTGAGCCGACAGCCAGGATTATTCGTGCTTGCGATAGCCCTGATCACCACCCTCCGTCTGCCCCGCACGGGGTTCCCTTCCCACCCCGTCCCCGGTCTGCAAGGACAGATAACGCCCCGCCGCGGCATGGCTGCCACCTCGGGTATTATTTCTGTACCACCCCAGCATTGTCGCTCTTCACCAGCGTGCCCCTTACTAAGCATTATTATAAAAATTTCTGCGAATATCTATGCTCGCCACGAGTGGGGATAATGGCCTCATTGCAATCGCCTTGATAAGGGCTCCAACAAGACAGCTTTCAGATATCGCCACACAAAAGCCTTCTGTGAGAGCTGTAACCAACATCAATTCCCACTATGCAAAGGCATTAGACAAAGTGTGAACCAGCTTACTGTACGGGGACAAAAAAACGACTGTCAGTATGTGGGACCAACACTGTCTAAAAACACGACGTTGGCAAGGCAAAATAACATCAGCATATATACATGGTAATTGCCATTTAATTCCAGAGTTAGCAGCACAAGAAAACAAGCACTGAAGGCACTATTAGGTTACGAGCATCACTCAAGACATTATAATTCCATATAATTCCACGTCTAGCTTCTCTGGTTGGAAAATGACCTTAAAACCAGCAGATGTTAAAAAAGCCCAAGCCGAGGGTGAAGGAAAGCCCAGTTTCCATTACAGAAGCGGTCAGAGAATGCAGCAAACCCTTCAGGCCTGCTCCTTACAGCATGTATTTTCCAGTACACCACAGACAACCCAATACACAGGCACTGCCATTCCACATATGGTACAAGATGAGACCCTTCCTGCACATCACTTCATATTTTTACATACTTAACTGCTCGCACTGTGGTAGCACCCAAAAAGCCAGAAGACTACTGTCAACGTAAATGGACCGTACTAATATAAATGCTGAGCTAAGAGGTTACTTTTTTACTTCCACACCTGCGATTTGCTAGATGACACCTCTTAAATGGGAATCTAGGTAGGAGGGATGTAAGAAAGTCTACATGCCAGTTTGTTTCTGAACAACACACAAGGAAGATGTGAAAGCTAAGTTCTAGAGAGAGCATAGTACACTTGCTCGAAGGAGAAGTGTTTCACTCTAAAATTACATCTGTACTTTAAAATGTGTAAAAATTCTGAAAGCCTACAGTGCGGATTCAGTGGCCTGTAGAAAAAAATTTAACTGTTAGCTGCATTCCAGTTTTAGCAAGATTTTGTAGCTAACGGGTAGAACCAAAATTAAGAGAAAGTCATATTTAGAGAGAACTAGTAGAGGGGATCTATAAGCCTGACACGATGTATAAGAATCCGACTCTCACACCACATGGCGACAGCCACTGTTGAGTCCTAAACCAGACACTTTTAATGTCACCTTAATTAAGAAGGAAGGAAGTTTGCCAATGAGTTTCTTCCCCTACCCCACTTTCTAGCAGTAAGTTATGCAACGTGCAACAACCTTTGAACCAACAGCTATACAACAACAAAATACCCAAAACCTGAATAGCATTGTTAAGAGAGGAGAATGTCTTTCAAGAAGTTCATTAATGAAAATTACTTCTAGAATCTACGCACACATTAACCAACACACACATACCACAACTTGGAGCAGGAATGTTAGAGCCAAAGCAGCCAAGGCTAAGCAGACATCTCTTGTTAACCAGTTTCCCAATACAATTTATTTTTACCAAAAACAGCTGTTTACATGTGTTCTACAAGTTTTCACAGATCTTTGCGAAACTGATGGCTTGCAGTGTCTACTTGGTGAGACTCAAAAATCCCACTGCAAAGACAGAGAACTGAAAGTCAAAGTAATAGCACCCTCTGCTTTGAACAGGGGCTTGTTCATACAAAGCTTTGAGATACCAAGGACCCAACATCTGTAGTGCTACAACTGAACATCACAGGAAGCACCCAATATCTTCCTAAAAATCAATTCCTAGACCCTTGAAATAGGGCACCCAAAAATGCCATCAGCCTTAGGTAGTAGACAATTCTGGGCCTAGATGCAGCCACATACAAGTTGGATGAAATCTTGTAAGTAGACACAGGTGATCAAATTAAGCCTCCAACTTAAAGTGACAAAATGGGGTACTGGTTTTACTTCTAGAGGTAGGAATAAACAAAAGCCATACTAGCCCACATAGCACAGTGACAGAAGAGATGTCAGCTGATCCCAAAAAGGTGATCTTCAAGGCTCTACCTTTCCTTCCTAGCTCAACCCTAGGCAAAAGGCCTTGGGCACAAAAGCCTGAAAGCCACAGAGCACACAGGTACAGTGGTAGCAGATTTCATGCGTCAGTTTTCACACTGTGACAGGCCAGGTCAACAACCATTCACACTCATAAACAGGACAGGAGAGATACAGCTACAGCACACACCATGAATCTTCGGCAAGTTCAGTTTTGGAAAAACGACAGAATGATACCGGGTTGGAAGGGACCTCTGGAGATCATCTCATTCAACCCCCTTGCCAAAGCAGGTCCACCCAGAACCAGGTGCACAGGACTATGTCCAGGCAGGTTTTGAATGTCTCCAGAGACAGAGACTCCACCACCTCTCTGGGCAGCCTCTTCCAGGGCTCTACCACCCTCAATGTGAAGAAGTTCCTCCTCATGTTTAGATGGAACTTCTCATGTTCAAAGTTTATGCCTATTTCCTCTTGTTCTGTCACTGGGCACCACTGAAAAAAGACCGGCCCAGTCTTGACACCCTCCCTTTAAATATTTATAAGCATTGATCAGATCCCCCCTCAGCCTTCTCTAGACTAAAAAGACCCAAGTTCCTCAGCCTTTCCTCATAAGAGAGATTCCCCAGGCTCCTCATCATCTTTGTAGCCCTCTGTTGTACCCTCTCCAGCAGTTCCCAGTACTTCTTGAACTGGGGAGCCCAGAACTGGACACATTCACCATGTATTCCTATATGTATAGAAGGCAGGCTGAAATGCATGAAGTAGAAGGCACATAGCAGAGGCCATTTTCAGAATACACTGGCTTCACCAGCATCTAGTCCAACTCCTGTGTCCTCCCTTTACAGGGCTCGCAGATGGAAATATTTACCACAGCTCACACTGAGCCCACAAGGCATTAAGAACTCCACGAATGCCGTGAGATCCAGCAAATAGCAGCCCCATCCAAGCAGACAGCATAATACCTCAGGAGACACCCATGCCAGGCATAGCACTTCCAAGTGTGGTTTTGGACCAACTTACTTGAGGAAAACAGAAGTGAAATAGTTCCCTTTTAAAGATGTGATAAATTGGGCAATTTTGCCAAGTCTGTCTTCAAACAGGCAACAGAACTGAAATTGAAACCAAGTCCAAGAGCTTCAGCAGCAGCACCTCAAGCACTGCAACAGCCCCATCCCGGGGCAGGGGACACTGCCACCCTCCCTCCACGGCCCTGGGCACACAGAGAGGGTTTCTCCCCAGGAAGAGAAGACACAATTCCGCTGTCAAAAAAAAAAAGAAAACCACCAAAAACCACAGGGTGTGATTAACTCTGCCAGGCAAAACAAAAGCCTGAAGTCCAACTTAGTCATTTGTAAGGAGGAGAGTTGCCACCATATACGCACATACTTGGTGCTGCCAGCTGCAAATGAGATTATTTGCAGAGACTGTACAACCTGGAGGTTTAGTTACACTAAGAAGAGCTTTCCGTCTGCTGAAGGCTTACTCTGAGCACGGCTGGATCTACGTTACCACCACCAGTGAAAGTCCATCTGAACCGAAGTCATGGTCTCCAATCCATCCTCAGCGGGCAGCTCCTCCACAAGCCAGAGTTAAAGCCCAAGACACCCTTCCAGCCCTTCACACCAGCACCAGAACCAACCCTGCCACCATCAGCCCAGCACACACCTTCGGAAGTGAAGCCTGAAGGTTTGAAAGGTGTCACACGTAACGCTACTAAGAAAAGCTCACATCTTCATTTCTCATCCAACTTCCCTCTTGATGCTCTGGACAAGAGCTCCAAAGAGGAATGGTGGAATTTCATTTTCCTTTTTGCAATCTACTCTTTGTAAAGGGCCGTTCCCACAGTAGTCAGGCATGCTTGGCCTCTCTGCTCCACAACCTCCTGTTTCCCATCCAGGGCCAGGTTGAGACCTTGTGAAACAAGCTGGCTCTGAAAGGGTCTCTGGCTCTTGCTCAGCCTGCAAAGTGGGTTCACCATGTCTTCAAAATGTCTTCTGCCACCAATTCCCAAAAGCCTGGCAAGTAAGAACTCTCAGCTCATAGCCACATTTGTTTTCTAGAATCATGTGTTTGTTTTTATAAAAGGATGCTTCTATTTTAACATTAATGGCTTTCATTTCAGGAGAAATTAAATGGTCTATCACTCTTCAGCTTGGAGAAGACAGAAGATAGTGTATCATAAACTGTGTTGAGAAACATATGAGGAAATCGTTTTCCCCTACTGCAATGTCTAGAATCAACCAATGACGCCACAGACAGCAAGTTCAAAAGAAAAAAGGCAGAAACAAAATCATTTTTTCTTCCATACAAGATAACTAAATCGTAGATAGAACTTCTTGCTACGTAAGGTCAGAACTACAACTGGATTCTAACAGGGATCAGACAAAAACCCCAGGCCATTAGTAGCTACAAAAGGCATTGTAACCCCCGAGCAAGGAAGTGCTCTCTCAAAGCAAGTAGGAGAAGGGCTGTCCTGTGCAAGCCCTCTTTCTTCTGTTCCTTCCTCAAACATTTGCCGCAGTCACAGTCAGAGCAGTAGCAGGAGAACATTTCATCTTGCAAAATACCGTGGTTCCTAAGTTTAACTTTTTTTTTTCTTAAATGCTCACACACACTCACAAATGAGCACACTGTAAAAATCAACAGGGTAGCACCAACATACCTGGGATGAGGGGAAAGAATAAACCTTTAATTGCTCAATCAGTTGAAGCAGCCTCTGCGTAAGAATAAACTGGCCCTAAAGCGACCCATATCCAGCCCTTGGCACGCAGAGGCTGGTGGCAGAAGGCAGATACCTTCACACTGAGAACAGATAGACCAACTTCTGAAAACTGAGGCTTGGTGGGCCAATTTAACACCTCTACACCACTGCAGGGGAAAGCTCCCATCTCCTTCCTTCACCTCACTCATCCCATCCCAGGCCATGCACATCCAATACCTACCGTGTGCCAGACCTTATGGCGCACCAGACCCAGCAGTTTTACCTTGTTAAAGCAGCAGAAAACCAACCCACCAGCACAGCTGGGTGCTCCCCAGGGAGCAGAGGGGAGGGAAGTGCACTGCCAGACAAGAGGTAGGGCGAAGGAGGTGCTACAGAAGAGATGGTGAGGGAGAAGCAAGCCTGCTCCTTCCAGCAACAGCAAAGCCTTTGAGTGACTCAGCTGCTCATGGAAACCTGCCAGGAGCCCTTATCATGGTGGGGAGGGAAACCTACTGTACTTCAGTAGTTCTGGTGCAGACAGAGCCACCCCAGCGTGGCTGGACTCTGCGTGAGGATAGGAAAGCCACCATCAGCAGGCACAGCAAGCTATGGGCTATTCCTGTAGGCTTTTATTAGGATGCCTGCTTGCCTCTAGAAGTTTGTTGGCACAGTTAGGGCAATCAGGATTTATACCTCTTTGAACTGTCCTCAGACAGCTGTGCCAAAGGACCATGTGGTACCTCCGTGGGCTCAGGAGCAGCCTGTCGCTGGAGGAGATGGATTTAAACCAAAGGAACTCCCTTAAATGCTATTCAAAAAGCAAAGGCCCTGGACTCAAGCTAGCATTCATTCCTATTAACACCAACTATTAGGCAAAGAAATATGGGAACAGTTCTGATTTGAAAGCACCTATGTCTTCTACACAGACAAAATTTTTCATTTCTGCAAAATAAATAAAAAAACCCAATTAGTTAATTACCTACTTCTTTTACACAACTTACAGGTTTTTCTCCCATACCTTAAATCCTTTTTCAGTATTTATGCCCTCTTTGGTCTCTCCCTTCACCTAACGCCTAGGAGAAAGGTTGTGCATTACCCCATTTTTCTCCCCTTCCAGCTGTGGCTGGGTGAGAAGAAGGAAGAGGTACTTTCTGAGCCACCAGAAAAAATGAGAGAGGTGCTAAGTATTCAGTTTGGAAATGTAAATCCTCCCGCCCCCTTCTGAAGTATGCCGAACCAGCCTCTCCACAGCTCATGTCATCTAAAGGCCACAGGAGTTCTCTAAAGATATTCTTGTTAAGAGGATTTAGCCCCTTTTAAAAAGGACTTAACATGTGGGTGGTGTCTCCATTTAAGCATTTTCTCATGGCTAAGAAAATGGCCCTCTTCTTAAAGGCTTATCTTTATAACCCAAAGACAGTAAGAAATTCTCCACTATTTGAATTAGAAACATTTTGAGCAGCTTGCTTGTATAGCAGCCCCATTTTGGAGTACTGGGATTTGCAAATGTTAGTGACTTTCTCACACCAAGCCAGAAGCCACTACCAGTGAGAATGCTTTTGGGGGTATCTCATCAAATATTAAATTCTCCCGCATTTTTATGAAAAGCAGTGTTGATTGGCAAGCTCACTGCCACCTAAACAGCATGATGTCACTAACCCTGTGTCCTCCTTCTGGCCATCATCTTTGACGATCCTGGCACTTGCTAGGCCTTCCATTAGCTGGTTCAACCTGCCTGCCCAGCAGAAAACCTGTATTTACTGATTTTGGTCAGGGTTAATTTTTCATCCTGGAAAGCCTGAGCTTCCAGAAGGGAAGAAGGGATGTGGCATCACTCCCCAGCAGGGCACAAAAGGGCAGAGGAGGACACAGGACTGCCCACCCCTTGTGGCAGCACTGACCCCATCTCTGGAGGCTCAGGCTTTCCCCAGGAGCCCAAGCTGATGGTTGCTTTGCAAGGGTTAATTCTTCATTACCGCTTGTGTTTAAGCCATGGCAGGGGTTCAGATCTGCCCAATAACACTTTCTATTAACTCCACAGGAATCAAGAAAAAGCTCCTGAAGTTGAGAGGGCCTGGATCACAGCCTTCCAGAACCCAGGCTGACCAGGGTACAAAACCCCAGTTAGCAACCCTCAGCCACAGGAGACACCGTGATGGCAAGGAACAGGTTTTGGACAGTATCAAGACACCTGCTTAGGAGATGGAAGAGCGTGCAAACTCTCACCCCTCTTGGGCTGGAGCCACCTGTTGTTAGGGACCAGGCCACCTTTCAAGGCTTTTCCAGCAGGGTTACGCTTACACAACCATAGATAAAGTAACTACCGAATTCCCATGGGGAAAAGCATCAGGGTTTGGCAAAAGAAACTTCTTCATTTGCTGGTACAGTCAAACATCTCCCTGAACAGCCTGAACCATACTGCCGTACCGACTCTTTTCCAGTCCTACCATAGTTTATATTTGGAAGTGATAGGTGGGTTGCCAGTGCAGTTACATCTGCAAAGACAAGAGCATTTTCATAACCCTCACCAGCGCAGGTGTGCTGGCCAAATCTCAGGCTCATCCCTACCATCTTTTGCATAGCAGGGACTTGGTTTCAGTTGGGGGAGGGGGTCTCGGTCTCCACATGCTACTTAGGACTCATCTAATCAAGCGCTAAAATTATATCAGTGCCGCTCTGCCTCAGCTGCCCAGCATTTTCTCACTCCTCGTACCAGGCTTTGATGGCAGTTTCTCAAAAATACCCAGCTAAGAGCCAACCAGGAAAATACCCTCGCCTCCCAGTCCCAAAAAATCCTCTGTGAATTTTGGGGAAAACTAGGTGGGAGCCGGAGAACCATGAAAGGGATAGATCATCTCCCTGCCAAGATGTCTGCAGAGTAGAAAGAGGAGGTAGAACATTAGGGCACTTCAGCTTTAGCCCCCCCAAAGAAGTCAGGTCTGCAGCAAACCATCGCAGCCCCAAGAGGGTCACAGCCGTCAGGATGCACACCCCCTTTCCTGGCACATGCCACGGATGGATTATCGCCCTGGGAGGGTGTCAGCCCCAGCCTAGAGATACCACCGGCCTGACCGCTTTCTTCTTCCCCTCATCTGACATCTCTTCCCAAAATTAAACATGGGGGCTGAGGGTATACAACAAACTTGGGACTTTTTTTTTTTTTACAGGTCCAAAATTGCCTTCCTGCTTCCACACTTTTAAGAGGGGGAACTGCTAATCATGAAAGCCTGGAAGGCTTCTTCCTTCCATTAGAGAAGTGAACCCCCTACCAAAAAAAATATATGTTGAATTCATATTTAAAGATCTTGTAGCACCCATTAAGGAGAAATTTTAGGAGTCCCCTATGGCACCAACATCCCTCCCACAACGGCAAAAAAGCCCTGTACAATTATTCTCCCAGAATGATCCCATGACATACGTTTCTCTTAGTATTTGCTTACCACCGCCTTCTAGGAATCAAACCTTTGCACAGGACAGCTTTACAAAGAAGCAGCTTGAACCAGCCAGCTTGACACCTACCACTATTAGGATAAGCCCCTGCAGCACGGGCACTGAAAACTAGTTATAATTTACAGCAAATATTCTTACTTAAAAAAAAAAAAAACAACGGTTGGATGGGGATTGATGAGCCTTGAAACTTCCACCACTACCTCCGCAACCAACACCTGCAAAAAACCCATGCACGGGGCAGCTCCTGCCATCCTCATCCTCACCCAAGAGGCAAAACTGCTTGCTCCCTCAGCTCTTGCAAAAGTATTTCAGAATTCTCAGCAGCATCCCATACCTGGACCACCATCCAATGGATGCGGGCCGGGGTGGAGGGGGGGGGGGAGTGTTAAAACCCCTTTTGCCCGGTCAGGGGCGCACCGGTGGGGGAGAAGGAAGGGGTGGGACGGAGTTTAGAGATCCCACGCCACCGGGCGGTGGTCGTGGGCGCACCGAAGCGGGCAGGTGAACCCCTTCCCCCCGGCCTCCCACGACCACGGCCCGGCACCCCCCCAACTCGGCGGAACCCACGAGGGCCAAGCGAGCACCCGAAAACAGCGAGGACAAAGGAAAACCCCAGGAGTTGGGGGAAGGGGGAGCGGAATTATACATATTTTTTTTTTTGGAAGGGTGCGTGGAAATTTTAAAGGGAGGTAGAATTTGGGGAAGGGGTGCCGGGGCGAGGCGGGGGGGGGGATGTCGATAGGCGCCGCCGCCCCACGAGTCACTGACCTGCTGAAGGGGCATTTCCGAGAGCGGCGGGGACCGGGAAAGGGGAAGGGGGTGGGGGGGGAACGGACGGACGGACGGCGGTCGGGCTGTCCCAGGCCAGAGAGAGGAGGAGGAGGAGGAGGAGGAGGGAGGAGGAGGAAGCGGCGTCCCCCTCCCCGCCCGCCCCGGCTCCCAGTCACAACCGCGGCCTCCGCGCACGTGTGCCAGACGTCACCGGCGGCTCCGGGGGTGAAGCGGAGACACCGGCGGGGCACGGCCTGGCCCCCCCCGCCCCTCATCCCACCCCACCCCGGGGAGAGGGGGGAATCAGGGCCTTTCCCCCGCTCCTTACACCCCTGCGGCGGGACGTGGCGGGGAGTTAATTCCCCTCACCACCCCCACCCCCCCAATTTTATTTTTTTTTGCCTTTCTTCTTTTAAAAAAGGAGGGGGGGATGGGGGGGGGGGTGAGGGGGGAGGCAGGAAAGTTTATTGCAACAAAAGCGCTGCCTCCGCCTTTCCTGCCTTCCCTCCCTTCCCCCCCACCCCCCGACTCCCCCCTTCGCGCCCGCTCGCCGGGGCCGGACGGCGGCGAGGGGAGAAGGCCTGCCCGGCGCTGACTCCCTCACCGTCCCCCTTTCACCCTCCCGCGGGGACGGGGAAGGAGGGGGGGCGGGGGTGGAAAAAAGAATTACCGGGGGGCGGCCTCCGCCGAGAGCGGGCTGCAGTAGCGCCGTCCTGCCGGCGGGTCCGTGTGGGGTGCAGTACAGCGAGCTGCCAGCGGGCTGGCCCCCATCTGCCGCCGGGGCAAAGGCACCGGGAGCCTGGGAAGCGGCGGCGGCGGCGGAGGAGGAGACAACACAGGGCGCCCCCACCGCCGCCGCGCCGGTGCTGCGGATCTGGATGAAGGTACCGGCGGCAAAGCGGGCCGGGAAGCCGGCGGGGGCTGCTCTGGAGTCCGTGGACGGTGCGGGCGGCGGCGCTGCCGGGGCCGGCGGCTGGAGTCCCCTTCTCATCCTTCCCTCCGGGTCTGTCCCCGCAGCCGCGTCTCCTCCTCCTCCTTCCCCCCCCGTCCCTCCCCCCCCGGCCTTCCCAGCTCCGTTCCTCCTCGATGCCGAGGCCCCGCGCAAAATACTGGGGGCTGCGGGTGCTGGGGGGGCCCCGGCTGCAGGATGCGGGGCGCCGGGGGGGGACGGAGGCGGCGGGGCGGGCAGATGCGGCGGATGGAGCGGGGCCGCTCCCGCTGTGTGGGGCCGGCTGGAAAATGGCTCCAGGAAGCGGCGGCTGCTGACAATGAATGAAGGGAAAGGAGACGGGTTACGCGCCAAGGGCCTCCCGCGAAACTCGGATTTCCCGCCCTCTTTTCAAACTAAATTTGCATGGCCCCGCCCCCTGGGCGCGCCCCGCCCGCCTCGCCGCCTCATTGGCCCCCGCCGCCCTCCTCGCCGTCCAACGGGGTGCCCGCCTCCCCGCCCCTATCCCTTCCCACTGGCCCACCGCCGCCGCATATTTGCATGCCGCCCGCCGATTGGCTGCGGCCGGGGGCGAGGGCTGGGGGGGATTCCCCCCGGCCCCGCGGAGGAGCCGGGATCCCGGCCCGGCCCCGGCTCCCTGACACTGACAGCTGCGCCAGCCCCGCCGACCGGGGCCACCCCGCCGCGGGGGCGGGAAGGAGGAGGAGAAACCCCCGGCCCGGCCCGCAGGGCTCCCCCCCACACTCGGAGTGGGGTGGGGGGGTGCCGATTTGCAGTCTCCTCCGTCCTTCCCTCCCCGGAAAGGCCCTGGCCCGGCCGGCGCACGGAAACGCCGCCGGTCCGGAGCGGTTTAGGAGGTGCGTTGGGCGAAGGGTTGGCGACCCCCACCCTTGCGCTGGGCTGGGAAGGGGGTCCGCTGAGTTTTCGCCCTGGTTTGCTCAGAAAAGGTAAAGCTTTGAGGGAGCCGAGGGGCGGAATTTCACGCTCCGGTGGGTGGAGAAGTCCTTTCCCTCGCCTTCCTGCTTCTGCACCCCCATGAACCTTCAAAACAGCCCGCCTGAGACATTGCATTTATGCTTTTTTTTTTCCACCCACCACAAAATATTGCCTTCCCTTGTCTCCGAGAAGTAAAACTGGAACTATGTCCACCAGCTCTTTCCAATTTCTGGGCAGCATCTTCACTTAGGAAATGCCCCCTATAAGCTTAAATTTATTAAATCCTCCCCCCCTGCCCAGCACCCACTGGCCATGCCCGATTTTTCCATGTTTTGTTTCCCCTCCCACACATCCTGCCGCCTGTGTTCCTAACAGACGTGCCGCAGGCTGCACATCCAGGCCGACGCTGATGAATCGGGGCCAGACAGAGATCATAGAATCATTCAGATTGGAAGAGACCCTTGGGATCATCAAGTCCAACCACGTACCCTACTCTACAAAGTTCTCCCCTACACCACACCCCCCAACACCCCATCTAAACAACTCAGGGGATGTTGACTCAACCACCTCCCTGGGCAGTCTATTCCAAGGCCCGACCACTCTTTCTGTGAAGAATTTCTTCCTAAAGTCCAGTCTAAACCTACCCAGTTGCAACTCGAATCCATTCCCTCTCCTTCTGTCACTAATTGCTTGTGTAAAGAGACCAGCACCAGCCTCTCTACAATCTCCTTTCAAGTAGTTCTAGAGAGTGATGAGGTCACCCCTCCGTCTCCTCTTCCTCAAACTAAACAGTCCCAGCTCCCTCAATCATTCTTTGTAGGATTTATTCTCCAAGCCCTTCACCAGCTTTGTTGCCCTCCTCTGCACCCACTCCAGCACCTCGATATCTCCCTTGTATTAAGATCCTTTCCCTGGAAAACATTCCCCCTTTCCAACACTAGCAGGTACACCAGGAAGTTGCTCCACCAAGTCTACAGCCCCGCTTATAGCTCCCCCTGCTCTGACTCCAGCTCAAACGGAGTGGATGCCTGTGGTGTGATGCTGCTGTACATAAAATGAGGGCACCTTCCATTATGGGCCTGTTTCCCACTGAAGGAAAGAATTCTGCTCCCTTTGGCACTGGAAAGGGTTCGATTAAGCTACCGCATACGATTTTGGGCAGTGCATGTTAGGGAAGATGGAGCCTACAGAGAATCCAGAGGAAAACAAGAACAATGAGACGTGGTCAGAAAAAAACGTGTCCTGCTGCAAAGGTTGGCTTTTGTGTTGTCGGGGTGAAAAGCAGGGGAAGAAGACGTGGCAGCAATGATCTGATACACAGCAAGTCACAAAGAAGTTGCTCTTCCTCCACAGGGAAGGTAATGAACTTTCTAAGCAATGTTAGATTTCATCTAGGTAATTGGGGATCAATAGATCAATAGAAACCCCACAGCAGCCGACCCAGGAATACTGAAGGAGGTTTTTCAATAGATGAGGAAAAGTTCTTTTAGGGGTGATGCAAGTTTGGACTGGGCATCCAGGACCTTTCCAAGTCTTCATTATGGTCCTTCCATACCAGGTTGGAGCAGGGCATGGCTGAAAAATTTCACGTCCTTCTGCAGAACCTTGGCATTGTTTAAAATTTTATCTAAATCTGCAGGTCTGCGACTGTGGACCACACTTTCGGAGTCAGTCAGCAGTGTCCAACTTTGTGTGTGAAGCACTGAGAGCTATGCTCAGCAGGCCTTGGCCACGGCAGGCACCTTGCTCGCCGGGTGAGGTGTATCCTCAGTGAAGAGCAGGGAGAAGCACAAACCTCTCCCTGCTGCAGAGTTCATCTTCAGCCTTCTTCCAGAGCCTCTTTTATGGTTTTCCTCTTCCATGGTCTCTGCCATCTCACCCATCATGCCAGGGCGTCCTACACCAGGACTAGCTGCCTTGTAGCAGGAGGAGGTTACTGGGGCACATCTGAGGGCCAGAGCAGGGCAGAAGCTGAGGAATTGGGACAGCAGGTGAACGGGGAAGAAAAAAATTCAGATATAGAGAAATGTGTGGGCAGTAAGCTTGCTTATAGTTCAAAGGGTTTTCTTCCAGGTATGGAAATGGTAACATGACATGGCTTTTGCGTATCCTAGAGGAAAGGTAGTGGAACTAAGAGGAAAGAAAGGTAACCACGGTCTGCAGCTGTGAAAGGAATAATGACTTTTCGGGGAAGAGAGGAGAGGGGAAAAAAAAGGCATCTAGGAAACAACGTGGATAGAGGGGGGGGAAACAATTAAGGATCCTGCAAGATGAAGAGAAGAAACATGGGCCATGATGTTACATCATAAAGAAAGAAAAAGCAATAAAGAAAGAAACAAGGTAAAAACATAGCAAAGTGACAACAGTAAAAATAGAGAGTCCTTAGAGCAGACCTTTAGAGAGAAAGGGTAAAATATAAAAAGAGACACACAGATACAGTAAAAATAGGAGCAGGAACAAAACACAGTCAGAGGGAGCAAAAGAAGCAGTGCACAGGCTAAGGCATATTGGTTCTTTCATTATTAGCTCATTACTCTGTAAAGGGCATAAGTCAAGCGGTTGAAATAAAATAAAGCTAAACTATTAACAGTTAAATCCTATGTTGTTTCTTTTTGTCTTGATTTTCATTGTGAAGGAAAAGGGTCTGGCTTAACGTATAAGAAAGGTTAAGAGTTTTCAAGAACCAAGCAAATCCCTGTTACACTCAGAAGGACACTTTTTACAGAACTGCAGTAAATCCAGAAAGATAGCATCTATTTTTACATGAGAAAAAGAACAGAAAACAAATCCTTAGTCCAACAGGAGAAGACACTCTCATGGGTAGCATTTCCCTGCAACTAGCAAAAAGGTTAGTCCCAGAAACGCTCACCAGCCGCATGGAATGGCCAGGAGACACAACCCATGGTGTCTGAATGGGAGGGTCGCATGTTCTCATCTTCTGGAAGCAGAGCGATGCTGTGACTGTGGCGAGGCTGGTGGAGAAACTTCAAAGACAAGCGTGGGTTTCATCTGAAAAGCAATTTTGTTGTCCATAAACTGACTTGTGCAAAAACACTCTGGGAAAAGAGGTGCCTTTTTTTTTTTTTCTTTAAACACAATTCTCTAGCAGATATTTCAGTTCGCAGCGGGAGTGATTAAACACGCAATCCACTTCCTAGAGCTAATGCGAGGAGCCTAAAGAAAATGGAAAGTAAAGCATACATAAGAAGTGTACAGAGAGGTACAAAAAGGAAGCTGATTGCAGGCCCAAGAAATTCCGGTGGTCTGTAAAAAGCAAATATCTGCATACTGGGATGTCCAGGTACCCACTGCAGAGATAATACCCTGCAGAACTCAGAGGCTTAGGAGATTAAAGTATGTCCTAAACCTGATGTGCAACTGTGACTTATCTTTCCTTTGTGAGTATGGTCTTTATCTGTATGATGATACACAATTTTACCCACACAATGTCATTTAGGGAAAAGGCTGCATTTGTCCTGAAAGTGGAGGAACCTGTGTAATGAGGACTGCTTTCTTTGGGATTCTGATTGCTGTTGCAACAACGCAGATTAAGCTTTGTTTCAATGTTAAAATGGTTAAAAGCTGTCCTGGAGATCTGGACTCTAATGAGACTTCTCCTATGAAGAAGATTCTAGACAATGTAAAAATGAAGACTGCAGAAAAGTTCCTGAGTTAAGAAAAATGTCTCTAAGAAGGGTCGGAATAGTAACAGACAGTAAATAAATGTATATGAAATAATTTGCATATACATTTATGCAATTGCATAAAACTGCATATGAAATAATTATGAGGATAGAAAATACTTAACAGCTACTTACAACATGAGATCTGTCCAGACAGAAAAAACTGTACAGCTACTTACTACATGAGACCTGCCCATCCTTCACACTGAATGAAGAATTGTGCAGGAATAATGTTCACATAATGAGAGGCTGCATCATTATGCACACATACAAGGGGCAGAACTGAGATTGTACAAAAACCCCTACTTTCCTAATTATTAGCCTTTAAGAACTCAACTTCTTAAATTTTGGAGCTTGACTTCACAAGTATCCAAGGAGGAGCTAAGAAGGGAAGGGTGGGATTATGAACTGGTTGCACATCTAGAACACAACTTGCATGAGAGCAAGCAGACATCTGGAGGGATGCACTGAGAGTGGTGGGATACCTGCTTCCTGCTGTCACTGAAAATGTGACATCCCATCATCCAGGTCACTAAAGAAGATGTTAAATACTGTGGCCCCCAGTATTGACCCCTACCAGACACCACTAACGATTGGCCTCCACCAGCTGGACTTTGTGCTGTTGATGAGAACTCTCTGGGCATTTAACATAGCCCATACTTCATCCATTTATGAGGATGTTACAGGAGACCCTGTAACTTAACCCTGTAACCCGTAAAGCCTTACTGAAGTCAAGATAAACATCATCCACTGCTCTTCCCTCATCCCCTGGACCAGTCAATCTCACTGTAGAGTGCTATCAGGTTGGTTAAGTATATCTTTGGCTTCATACATCCAAGCTGATGACTCAGAATTACCTTCTTGTCCTTCATGTGCTTGGAAATGGTTTCCAGGAAAATTTGTTCCATCACCTTCTTAGGGACTGAGGTGAGGCTGACAGATCTGAGGTTCCCCAATCTCCTTTCTTGAAGACAGGACTGACTTTTGCTTTCTTCTACTTATCAGGATCCTCTCCCAGTTGTCATGACCTTTCACAGATTATCAAGAGTGGCCTCACAGTGATGTTGGCCAGCTCCCTCAGCACTCCTCGGTACAACCTGTCAGGTCCCAGGTACTTGCGTACACCCAATTTGTTTAAATGTTCCCCAACCCAATCCTCCTCTACCTAGGGTAATTCTTCCTTTCTCTACAACTTCCCACCATCTCTCAGGAACCTGAGATTCCTGAAATCTTACTAGTAAAGGCTGAGGCAAGGAAGGCATTCAGTTGCCTCAGCCTTTTCCATGTCCTTTGTCACCAAGTCCCTTTCCCCATTCAGTAACGGGCACATATTTTCTCTCATCTTCCTTTTGCTGTTGATGTACCTAGAGAGGCTCCTCTTCTTGCCTTTCACAGCCCACTTCAGATTCAACTTCAAGCTCTGGTTTTCCTAACCTCATCCATACATGCTTTGACACCATCTCCATATTATTGCCTGGTCACTTGTACCCGCTTCCATCTCTTACATGCTTCCTTCTTACGTTTGAGTTTTGTCAGGAGCAACTTGTTCATCTACACCACTCTTGCTGCCTTTGTGTGATTTCCAGCTCATTGGGATGGACCAGTCTTTAGTGTAGAGGAAGTCATCCCTGAAAAGCAATTGATCTTCTGGTCTCCTTTCCCATGGGACAATCTCCCATGGGATTCTTCCAGGCACATACCCGAAAAAGTCAAAGGCTGCTCTTTTCCAGTCTGGGCTGTGATCCTAGTTTTTGCCTTGCTCCCCCCGCTCATGATTGCCATCTTAGGATGACATCTTCTGAAGCAGCTACTAAGCATTAGTAGAATGTCTGCTAAACAATTCCAAACTACGATGTTTAGTACGTTTCAATTCTCAGAAAAAAAAAAAAAATTCAGAAAAATTGTATTAATTAGAACTATCCTTGACCAATTTGCAAGGCCTTGCTTCAAAGAATAGCCTGGCAGATTTTTTAAAGACAGCTTGCATTACTTGGCCCTGTTTCTCAAGTAGTTTAATAGTTCTGCCCAAAAATGTCAAGCTGAGGCCATCATCTTTGTGAAATTTCAGACCAAATGATTTAGCTTTAGAAGGCAAAAGATGATTGAAAAACTGGATCTCAGAATGAGAAATGTTGGATAACCTTAAGTATAGGCATGCCTGCCCTCCCAGAGAATAATATATAGGCACACCATATGGAGAGCAATTTGAGAATAAAGATGATGGAGCTGCAGTAAAATAACAGCAGATTCTGCTTTTGTTCAGGGGGCTAGATACTTGGGATATTACCGGAAATAATCTAATATAATTCCACAACCTTTGAACACAGTTTATGTCATTAGACCCTTTTTCCTCTTAGTTGGAACTCAGAATTAAAAACAAAAATCCAACTAACCAACTAAAAAAACATGAACCCATGCGAAGTAAATGCCTAAAACCTGGGCAAATTCATCAACCACATTCAACACATTAAAAATTTAAATTTTTTAAAAAACAAAGAAATGAAACTAGCCAAACTAAACAGACTTCCTTATTCTGTGACTCCTACTATGAAGGTGGTCTGAGAATTTAGGAGTGAAATGACTCCTATGAGTTGCATGTGATCTAGTTACTGGGTCTATTTACTTAGCAGTTTCTGGAAACATTTACAGGACTATCATCCCTTAATTTTTAAAAGGCATCAAGCTTGAAATGCCCACTTTGCCATAAAAGAAAATAGACACGGGCACAATCTTTTTTACCAACGAGCCATCCCTCCTATTTCAGTGGTTTCAGGGAAAGCAGCAGACCATTTAACTAGAGTGACAGCATACAGCAATACAGCATCATTTGGTAGCATCTCCTCATTATGCCTGTGTAACATCTATTAATCCTAGTTATCTTAAGAACTTTGTGATGGAGAAATGATTTCTTGGTTCATATGAGTTTATTTTTCAGGGTTAATGATTATTTTTTTTAACTGTTGGCAAGATCATCACAGTCTGTTGATATTCCATAAGAAATTCCATTATTTGCGTGTACTCATGTATTTACATTAAAAAAAGCCTCCTGTACATATCCATAAACTTGTTAATGTTTTCCATTTCTATACTTCACTACCTACATATGTTGGTAAATGTACAATTTTGATTTGCAGCAAATGATACTTATGAAAACAAGACAAAATCATGCATAAATTCTGTATGTCAGCATAGTTCTGTTTTAGGGAAGATTTTAGTGAGGAGCGTCAAGTCTGACTATCTGCTTGAGGAGATGGAAGGGCACTGCACCCCTATCATGGAAAGACAGAAACATGTACTTGACCTTATGCAGGCTAGTTATCACAAGGTGACTTTAAGTGTCTGTGTATTGCAGGATTAGGGGATCGGCTACTTGCTAGACTGTTGGTCCTTCTGTTGCAAATTTCTGCCTTTTCCTTTGTGGGATTACAGCATGTATCACTTTTCTCAACCTCTGAAAACATGGCCCAGTGCAAGGGGTTTCACTAGGAGGGAGAAGAGACATGGGGTCTGTTCCTCTGTGGCCAGTTCTGATCCCTTTTGTCAATTCAGTCCAACTTTACATAAAGAGTTAATGTCCATAGTAGCCTTCTGCACCCTTGTCCTCACACAGAAATCAATTGAAACCTTGTTCATCTTGATCAAGTGCTATTTAAAACACAAAGCAACCTAAAATCAAGCTACTCTCAAGCCATCTAACCCTCTTAAGTCTACCACTCAGACCTTCAATCTTTTAAGTTCTTTAGCCTTTGTATAACTGAACCAATTGCCTTCCAAAAGACCAAGCAATCCCCTTGTAAAAATTAAGCCTAAACAACTGTTTGTGAAGAGACTCCACACCCAGAAAGGATTGCTTTGCCTCAGCTTCTGGTCTCTGGAGCATGCAGTAGTCTGTGGGACAGCTATCCATGCAGGTTCTAAACCTCACAGAGCTCTTAACTTCAGGAGAAGAACTAGCTTCAAAAGGTTATTAAGATAGTAATATAGTACTGCTAATATATGTTTTTAATATATGTTTTGTTAATTTTTGTGTATTTTTATCTTCAAGGTTTTCTTTTTAAAGAGCAAGTTATCCAGGGACTTTTTGGGTGAGAGTGAGTTCCAGAGCATTCTGATAGGAATCTGTTTCAATGTCATCTTCTGGAGTTTTCTCCAGTTTTCTTCACTGGAATAAGGGCTGCAATCCAGGTCTCTGCATCGATCAGTCTGACAGTGGTCTGCCTGGCAGTGGAATAGCTCCATTGGAGGGTACCCAAAGCCCATGCCTGTGTCTCCTAGGACAGAGATATTTGTTCAAACACATTTTAAAAGCAGGCAGAAGACAAATGTGAACCCAGACCTCCATTGTCCTTTGTTATGGGCAAACAAGGAGAGAATATTTCAACTTCTGTTCAGTAAGTAACTTGCTGTGAAGAGCTTCAGCTTCTTGCTCATTTTGGGGCATTTTTTTTTTTTTTGAGGGTGGAAGGCCAGTTCTTAATCTTGGGTGCCTGTTTCTCTCCAAGCACTGGAGAAGAAGAGCTTGGGTGTTTGGTTCAGAGCTGTAGGATTCCCTAGGTGGCAGAAGAAGGGCTGCTGAGCACACAGCCTGTGCTGAGGATGAGGTTAGGCTGGTGTTAGAGAGAAAGGAAGAGCATCAATGGCTGAGTGGCTGGTGGACTGTTTCCTTCCCTGTGTCAGGGTGCGCATGACAGGCACCACAGTGCTCACCTTATATCCCCTCCATCAATCCAGCTCAATATTATCTCCTATTAGAGGAGACAGGAGGAGGACTACTTTATTAGGGCACTGTCTCTTCTGTATCTAGAAGTTTTCATCTTTGTGTACACAAGGTCTCCTTTATACTTCTCTAACTAGTGGGATTGTTGTAGGAAAGTTATACTAGCGGAATGTCTTAATTCAATCCAGGTTTGTTAAGTTTCTTTTCCACATTCATCCAGATCAGATAAATCGCGTGCTGTATTTACTTTTTTGAATGCTTGCCTAAAGAGTCTATGCACTGAGGCTGTTTCTCATAATGTGCTGACTTTTGGAACCAACTCTTTATTTACAGGCAGTGGCAAAATGGTTAGATTTATTATTTATTAACCAGAAAACCAATAGGCCTTTCTTTTAGAAAGGTACACAGTTGCACAAAGTTGCACAAAATTACAAGTTTTGTTCTGTATTTTTTTCATAATTCTTATTATCTATGGTTTGATAGGTATAGTTATCACCATTTTTGGAGAACTAAATCCTTTCCTTCCTTCTTCCTCTTTCACTTTCAAACTTCCCTAACATTTCATGAACTCTTGCTGCATCAAGAATTTTTGTAAGGTTTTCTTTGAGATCACAGATTTTTTCTGTGCTTTGTGAAGAGATATTTCTTTACCATGTTTTTTAAATTTTTCTTAAATAAATCCATCTTTAACCTCACAGTGGGTTTCTACAAGTAGACTTACTCATGCTTATCTTTCTCTTTATTATGCCTGGATATAACATCAGTTAGCATTTTTCTTTGGTTTGAATTGTTTTGTCAATATAGCTTTTGCAAGAGTATGGCCTTAGTTCTTCAACATCTGGCAGGTTGTCCAAAATCTCATACTTCATCATCACAGGAGTGTAACTGCAAGATGTACATTTTGGAGACATCAGAAGTATTTACAAGAAATAATAATGCTTTCAAATAATGCTTAAGTATTATTTCCATCTGTAAAGGCTTCAGAAACCCATTCTATTTAAACTACAGTGGCAACTAAGGTAGCAAGAGCCCAAGGTTTCCACATGTGGTCATAACCATCCCTGTGGGACTATCTTCTGCCTTCCATATCAGAAGCTAGATGCTAACAGAGCATCATGGTAATGAAGACATTTGGGGAACTCCTGTTTTTTGACTTCTGACCTTCTGTTTTTTTCCAGAGCTGTAAAATTTTTTACCTTTTGGAGACACATGAGGTACAGGAAGAGCAATCCAACATTGCCCCAACATCATTCATAGGTAATTCAGGCTTGAGTATTGACCCTAAAAGCCTCTGCTCTTAGGCTGTAGTCGCATGCACAACTTGGGCAGGCAGGCGCTGTCACTGCCACCAGAAGAAGCAGTCTTGCCTTTCACTTATCATTTGTTCCTGTCCCTGTGCTGCCCCTCCCTTTGCTTGTGGCTGGGGAACCGACCTGAGTTAGAGCCAACTATTATTTTGGCTGGGTTAATCTTAGCTTGTATCAGTTCCTGCACTGCAGAGCTGCACAGAATTTTTCTGTGCCAACACAAGGGAGGGGGCAACATGGAGGCAGGGATGATCCAGGTGTGTGGAAAAAAGGGAGCCGAGGTGCCTCCAGCTCAAAAAGTTGAGGAAACTCCAGCTTTTTTCTTGGTTGTGCTATGCAGAAGTTCAGTTAATGAGGTCAGTTGAAGTTTTGCTGTTTTGCCGTGTTTCAATTGTTCCTCATCCATCTCTGCATAACAGGTGATTCCCACTACTTCCAATTCCTCTAGGCTTTTCTTACCACTCCTGCTTTCCCAGGCGGACGCGGAGTTCAGTGAAGACCTGGCCACCGCAGCTGCCTACATCCCAGGCAGGACAGTGGAGTCTGGTGGTCAAAAAGAAAATTGCAACCGACGAGATCTCACCTTCCACCGTTGAGATCTTCAGCAAGTAGCTTTGGCCTTACAGCTGCTGCTCCATCTATGCAACAGCCCCACACAGGCTTCCTTCCTCTTGGCTGAACCACAGCTGGACAAACTGCTTAACACCACTTGTTCCTAATAGCAGTCTCTGTACTACACTGACTGTAGAAGGGACCTGAACAGGGCTGATGCTTTCTCTTGTTGCTGTGACTCCAGGCAGAGTTTGGTTTGTCAGAATGCAGCTGCAGATCCAAGTTTCCACAGACCTGGCAGTAAAAGCTGATATAGTAGAAATCAGGTGGCATCGTCCCACTCTCCAGAACTCTTCTGTGTTAAATGCCTGTAGAGGTGGTACCATCTGTCCCCAAACTCAAGGGAAGAACCAGCTGCAGATGCAGCTGGGGCAAACAGTTACAGGAGCAGCTGCTGATCAGCCTTTTAATCTCAGTTTTAATGCACACCTATGCTTGGCAAGGTCCCAAGGTCCCATTTGCCTACTTTTCTTATTATTTACTGAGGCTGGCCTTTCTCAGAACTTCCTCCCACCAAACCATACAATTTCCTGCCATCACTTCATTGCAGTTGACTTTGCTTTGATCTCAACAGTCTTTGTCAATTTAAAATAAAAATAATCTCTTTATAACCAAATGTCATTGCACTCCGTGGGTACAACTGCAAGGACAAAGATTATAAATATTGGAATAGTTGGCTATTGAGGTTGTGAGTAGTAAGAGGTGAGATAAGAGGGCCTCCAAGTAATATCACAAAGATGAGCAAATCTTTGTTGCTTCCTCTGGAGAACTTCCATATGCAAAAGTGACTACGATGTAGCTGTCAAAGTCTTGGAAAATGAACATGTTTGTGGAATGGACAGCTGTGACATAAGACACTAATGTAAATTTATTGGTACTGCTACTAGGGAACAGTGTCTGTTGCAGTGCAATCCTTGCCCACAAGGACTCTTGTCAGGTTTTCTGGTCCCTATGCGTCCCCAGGCTTGAGCACAATCTGGTCATGCATAAAGATTTTAGGACTCAATTCTCAAAATTATCAGTCTTGCTATGCACCTTTAAAAAAAAAAAAAAAAAGAAAAAAAAAAGAGATTCAAGTCCATGAAAATCCTCATTAGCCAGACATCAGTATTTTGAGACTAAAGAGAGAAGCTGTTGAAAGAATCATATACTTACAAACCATATTATTATTTATCAAGGTGAGCAGAAGGGAAATGCTTATCTGATTCTAGCTCTTTTTTTTTTTTATTTCTGTGTAAACTATATTTCTTAATATTATCAGAACAAAGATAATTCATGTCTCAGATTTAAATTCTAAACTTAGCAGCAAAGAAAAATAGAGGCTTGTGCTCTGTTTTTCATAAACAATTTAGCAACATATGATACAAGTTGAGTTAGCTGTGATGGGGTATAAATGCATTCTTGTTTTGGTCCTCAATTCACTTTTATGTCTGACTCATCTGGGAGGATCTTCTCTTTCTGGGAAAAAGATGGCAGCAAATCAGTTGGGAAACAGCAGATTTCTTCAGATCTCACATTTAATCTGATTTTGCAGTATGCCATTTCTAAGCTTCTGAGACAGATGGGAAACCTTAGGAGCTTGGAAACTTTGGAGACTGTTACCCTGAAATTAATGAGATCTTCATGAACTACGCAACAACTTCATCAGTGTTGTATCGAATGCATTCCAGGAAACACCATGGATAAATATGCAGTCTTTAAGAGATGCAAGAAATCTCATTTTTTTGATGTAAAGGGCAGAAAAGACAAGAAGATAATTGCGTACTCCTGATTTATTGAATGGGGCAGCACTACTGAAATATACAAAAAGCCTGAGGAGCATTATAAAATGTGCTGCCTGAAGATTGCTTTCTTGATCTAAGGACTGCCAGAAGCCTCTGAAAGGGTGCCATGCTACAGAACAACAAGCCAATCATCATGTGCATGTACTTCAGGCACTGGCCTTAACCTTACCCCCACACACATCCTCAGTTCACTGACAACTCTCTGTTCTCTTCCAATTTATAAAGCCCTACTCACCTACCACAAAACCCCCATGCAAAATAATAACAGACAAAAATATATATATCCAAGTCTTCTCAACTGTTGCCCAGAATCCCTTTCCATCCACTGCCAGTTTACAATCGTTTTAAATTATTGTGTACTTAGGGAAGCAAGAATTGCTACTGAGAAAATACTTACAAACCTAATAACTAAGTGCAGTCACGCTTTTTTAATAGCTAGGTTTTCTTGGTGGTGTCTATCTAGGCTGATTGAGATTTAAGGCTAAAAAAATTGACTGTGACAGTACAAGTATGAGGTCAGTGAGTAACTTGGTGAATACTGATTTCACAGAAATACCAAGAGAGTATGTTAATAAAGTTAATGCTGAGCAATACGTTTGCTTTTGTCTGCCATTGAGGCCCTTTGTCTAGAGCAGGAATCTAAAGGGCATCTTCTTGTGCTTATTGAAATTATAACAACTTAAAACTGTTGTTACACCTGCTCACTCACAGGCATCTGAAGATAGCTTCCAAAAACATTAAAATGTATTTACCCTTCAAACAGAGTTACCTGATTATGCCAAACTGATGTTCAAGTATTAATAGTCTAAATTGTGATGTAAATGAAAGGAACAGCAGAAGTTACCTTGCTGTTAACAGACAGGGAACGGGGTGCAGGCTAAGGAACAGAAATCGTCCTCTGAGTTTTAGTATTTCCTGATCTTTTGTTTCAACAAGACCCATTTAGGTTCAGGTGATGCATATCTTAAGATCTTCTGGCACCACGTGTGCAACATTAACCATCTGAGCAGGGTACATTTAGAAAGAAGGGTTAGAAGATGGTGGCTTTCTTCCTTCCTCCTTTCCTGTAGAGGGGTGGTTGGCTTCAGGTGGGCCCGAAGAAGGTAGGACAAGGTGTGAGGGTGGATTAATTCAGTGTTCTGTACTCATAAATGGTTTTGTATTTTTTTTCCCTGGTGTTTCTATAATGTATAGCTTTGTTGAGGAGGAGCTTAATTTTTGTGTTCTATAGAATCATGTGGTGTTGCACTTAGATTCTTCCAGGCCTAAATTGAAAAAAGTAGCCTAATTTCTGTGTCTTTCTGTAAGAGAGAGAAAAATAAACAAAGAAATCTAGAAGCAAAAATCTCAAGTAAGATTAGCTCTCCAGAGATTTATGTGTTACTAAGAAATTGAAGGGTAGCAGGAAACACTTCTAGACATCGATTTTTTTTTTTTTTCTAACTTAATTTATTAGAACAGTTGATTGCATAGTTTTGGTCCAGACTAATGACCATTCTCCCAGATCAGTTCTGGGCATAGTTCAGTAGTCACTGCAGGTCCAAAGGCCCAGGACTATTCCTGATAAATCACTTCAATATGGCCATCCTGTTTTGGAGGATATTATGGACTCCTAAATTTCACTAATACATCCTACTAGTTCATCCAATTACTAATGTTTTGTTAGAATACTAAACTGCAGTTCCTGGAAGGAAATGAAAACTTAATTAATAATTATCAAAAGAGATGGAATGTTTTCCCTACTTTTTTGAGAATTAATTCCTCTTAATCATTTGAGCTTACTATATGTTTTGAAGCACATGGCTCCAATGTCCAGTCACTGGTTGGTTTTTTGGTTTGTTTTTTCTTGGTTGTTGGTTTGTGTGGGTTTTATTCCTGTTAGCCTATGGTCATTCAATACTACTTTCTTCAGGAGATGCTTATACACTGTAGTCAAACCTGATTTTTAAAACAGATTGTGTTCTTCAGGCCTCCGTTCATAAGTTTTATAATGGTTTTTGCAGTTCTATAATAAATACTGCTGTTCTCTTCTGTATCAACACCCATTTTCAAGAAAGACAAAATATGGATAGCCATTGTAGTTACGCTTCTAGTGTAGTCTTAGTTCTCAACTCCTTTCTGCGGCCTTTTCTAAACTGTGCCAACTTGTAGCATTGCAGTTGGAGCCTTTGTTCAGCTACTGTCTTCTGCAATTCCTCTCAAAGTCACTCCTGTCCAGTTCACAGCCTCCCATGCTCTAGGCAGAGCCTCTGTTTCTTCTGCAATTGTGTGTTTGGCTACAATTTGTTTAAAAAGGTCCAGGTCTCCAGGTCAGCCCAGAATGACTCAGATCGCTCCGTACAAGTGCCCTGTCTGCTCAAGTAACTCTAATCTGTGTTGTCCACAAATGTTATGGGAAGTGATATTTACAGCCTCAAAACAACTTTACTATGTTAATTTAATAATAACCACAAATATAATAAAGATGTCAGAATAACAATGCCCTGCAAAAGTCTCTTTCTGTCAACAACAATGAAGTGACCTTTATTTCCTAGGGTATTTTTTTTATTTTTTAATCTAGATTTGTCTGCTATCTCTTCATCCCTTTTCTATTTATTAAACACCTATTTGAATACTGTCCATTTTGTGATTACTATGGCATTTTTTTCTTATTCAGCAGATATATTTAAGGAGCTGCTATAAATCAATGCTTAGTGATGACATTCAGGCTTCAGCATCATATTCTTTGGGACATATTTCTATGAGTATGAAGTGATTTCTCAAAACTAGAAAAGCTTTAATAAGGGAATGTCCTGAGTCATTTTCACTGTAAACTACAAGGGGACAACGTCAAAATGGAGCTACCTGTGGCAACAAAAATAGTATTTGAAAATGCAGGTAGCATTGTGGAGAAGCTTTTGCCTATTCAATTCTGCATTCTTACCAAAGTCTTTTATAAAGTATCCATCTAATTCTGAAAGGCAATATACTAGAAAAAAAAAACCAACCCAGAACTTAATAGCAGTAGCAGTTGATGAATGTGACTAGTTGTAAATCTGGAGTTAAGTCTGACTGTAAGTCTGGAGTAAAGTAGAAGTTAAAACTTTTATCCTCATCTGTTCAGACATATCGAACACAGAGCAGAACCCTCAATGAGGTTCAAGGTTATCAAGTTTCCTTAGGCCAAAGATATACACATAGTTTATAGAGTCAAAATAAACAATTAGCACAGTTTTGAAAAAACAGCTAATCCATTTCTATTTGTTATTAGCCCAGCTGGTCAATTATTTGCTTCTCAGCATGCCTGCTAACCATCTAGAAGTTTCTACTGTTATTCTCCTCACCATGTATAACATAAAACGTTCACTTCTCAAATATTTACAATAGACTTTCCTCTTTATACTCATCTGTTAAATAGGCTCTTGAAATATTTGCTTGGAGTAATAAGTATTTTCAAGTAAGTAGTTTCTTGCTTTTCTTGTTCACGGTCTTGAATTCAGAAATGAAGTTCAAGTGCTAAAAGCTGTCTGGTTTTACTTTTTAGCAGTAAATAACCTAAGCTATCTCCTATGTTACAGAAAGTTGCACTGCATAAAATGTAAGCCAAGCACAACCTTCAAGTATAGTCACATATTTAGGAAAAAATTGCTGGGATTAGGAAATAGTATGAAGCAGTAGCTGGGGTTTTCTTGTGCTCAGCCCTCTCAGGCTGAGGAATCCCAAAGGCGGTGCCAGAAACTTGAAAGCTATTCACTAATGCACTCAGGCACATCCTACACAGCTAAAGGATTGCTTGTTTATCTACAAGGAATGTTTCTGCCAGTAAAACTACTGCAATTTGCAGAAGGCAATGAGCATGTTATGTAACAGAGAGTTAGTACCTACTGAAAAGACCCTGCTTTTAGGAACAGTGTGACTTCTTTTTTCTGGATCCACAACTTGTTCAGAAACCTTAGTGAGCTGGAATAATGTGACATCAGAACGTGTTTTTTTTAATCATTTAGTGGTTTTCATTTTCTTTTTTTTCTTTCCATTATGTTCCTTGGTAGTATTATCTGTGTGCATTGTACTCTTTGCCATATACAAAATGAAGATGCATGCTATATCTGCAGAGATCTTAAAGCAACAAATTTGGGCTTTGTGATAGAATTTTTTTATTTCATGCTACCAACATGTGTGAGAAACCAAAGAAAGAGTTTGAGCAAGTAGTCAGCTCTTGATTATCTGCACATCCAACCTGAATCAAATTAAGCAAAGGCAATTTAGAATGGGAGTTGCAACATTGGCTCATGTTTTACCATCCTGTACAGCTCAGGCTAGTTTTAGCCTTCCAAAAGTCTAACGTGAAACTCTGGGACAAACAACTCTTGGATGTATCCCTTTGTTTACATGGTGAATGTAAACTGCAATCCTCTATGGTTTGAATTTTAACCAAGATCATCATACTGCTTGGTTTCAAGGCATCAGGGAGCTCTCCCTAAAAAACTCAGACTAGGCCTCTAAAATCAGTAGTGGCATATGAAAAAAACCCACATAGCTAGAATGTATGTCATCCACAGTGGTGCTCAGCAGTGAGCTAGAGCAGCAATCTCTAAGATATATCTGCAGCCTCGCTAGAGAAGATAAATTCATCTTAGATCAGAAGCCTTATAGGGGTAACTCAGGCAAGCAGCAGACTTCGATGAAAACTACCAGAGTTCAATAACTACGTAATGGCAATCACCCTTATTGTCAGCCTCGGCTACACAAAGAATGGAAAAGGAGATCTTTCATTAACTGTATAGAAGGCTGTCACTACAGCAGGTCTGTATCATACTCCGTCAAGTAGAATGCAATTTGTCAGTTCCTGTGTAGCGAATTATGATGATATCAGTTTAAAAACATGTTTGCAAGCAGTCAGCTGGCAAGTGCATTGTATACTGGCCCATCTGTTACCACAGTAATTGGGTCATCCACTTCAGAAGAAGCTGTTTTGCCTGTGTAGTGACAGAAGTAATGACCTCATATGAAGAAAGCCTGTATTGGACCAGGGATTCTAACAGTGGGGTAGAGGAAAGAAAATATTCCTACAGAACCAACTGGAAACACCAGACCCCCATGAGGCACGTGTTCAACTGGGGCTCTGGAGCAGGTCTGATTGCCCCCTCAAGAAGCCATGCTGAAGGAAAAAAGTTCTAGAAGTTATCATTACAGAGGTGACTGCAACTTACCTAAAGAGAGGGTTGCCAGGACTGTCTTCCTGTGCAGCACTCCTGGTAAGCAGGACTAGCTGTCTTCCTGTCTGGTGCTACAGATTACCAGCTTCAGCACCCTTTTGTTAACACCAGGTACTGCCTATGTGAAAAAATCATAATGGGAAGGTTATGCGTGTATTTTAAGTTTTTAGGTTGGCAATTTCAATTTCGAGTTTCCTTTTTAATAAGAATAAATAACAGTTGGTTTCTGATTTAAAGATAATCAGGTTTTTGGCTAGAAAAATTACGAAGTTATAACTCCTATTTTACTTGTTCACGACAGGAGAATCAGGTCTTTCTCTACATTAAGTACTAATTTTTCCTCTCTGTCTCTCAAGACCATTACCATTAGAATAACTTTTGCTAGGATTGTAACTCTTCTCTATCCCTAGCAATTTTAAAAGCTAGAGTACCTGCCTTTTTTAAAGTTAGCCTCTAGTCTAAACAAGAAACAGTTGTTCCAAAAAGTTTGTTACTTCATTAGTCTTTTTTCAGTCTTTAATCTTTTTCAATCTGAACCTTTTAATTGTCTCTTCTGAGACAAGCTCCCCTACTAGGTATACCAAGTGAGTTTCTGAGAGTTCAGGTGTCCAGGATGCCTTGGCCACCCCTGCAGTACAAAGTCAGGCAAGAGTTTTTTGTAGTTAAACTCAACAGCTTCTCACTGACACAGATGTACAGAAAATATGTAAAATAAATTGAGCAATTAAGCAAAGCTTCCACTCAGATTTAAGGGAAGCACATAATAGTTTAGAGATTAAGCACCAAAATCAGAATCCTAGAATGGTTTGTGTTGGAAGGGACCTTAAAGATCATCAAGTTCCAACCCCGCTGCCATGGGCAGGGACACCTCCGACCAGAGCAGGTTGCTCCAGGTTGCCTGGCCTTGAACACTTCCAGGGATTGGGCATCCATAGCTTCTCAAGGAAACCTGCTCCAGTGTTTCACCATGCTCATAGTGAAAAATTTCTTCCTAATAGCTACTCTGAATCTACCGTCTTTCAGTTTAAAACTCTTACCCTTCGTCTTATCACTGATAAAGAAATACATGTGTATTCTCCAAATGAAGTCTAAAGCTGATTTAGTGGAAAGAAAGCTGAAGTAGGAAGACAAAAGGAAAGTTGAATCTTTCTAAAATGAAGCTTCATACATCATACTCTCCCACTTGTTCAGACTTTGTGACCACCTGGGTCACTTCTGGCTTTATAGCCATTGACTCCCCCCTGCCAGCAATGTGTGAGTGGAACCTTCAACTACAGCAGCCATTTCCATCACTTCTTTCACACTGGACTTTAAAATTCCCCAAAATATTTAACAGTCATCACTTGAACAAGACAACAGTTGCTGAAATGCTGAAACTCATGAACGTTTGACTTAATCTAGCAGGCTGCATCACTGCCAATCAATCAATTTCTTAGATGAGCCTGTAAAATATGCAGTGAAAAACACCTAGAAAAGACAAGCTCATAACATTTCTGCCAGCTTGGGCTAAGGTCTTGTTTCTAGTGGTAAGGAAGCTAACTTTTGAAAGAGGAGCTAAATTGTAGGACTGGGGCAGCCAGGGTGATATTCAAACACCTTTTCAATACATAGTGGGATCATGTTATCCATATAACACCAAGCTCCTCAGTGCAATTATCTTTGTGTACTCTTCTGTCAAACTGTTCTGATGGCACTCGGAGGCCCAGTTTTCTATGCATCCCCACCATCTTAGCCTTGTGGGAAATGCATGATGTGCTATGACATTTAGTCAGGCCACTAATAAAACTAAACACTTATTTGGATGCCCAGCTTTATTGTAGGGCAGTTGACTACTTTTTATTTTCCTAGAATTTTTTCACTTACAGTCACTTAATACTGTAGGCATGGTATTCTATCTGAGCAGCTGCTAAAGCAGACAATGCTCAACCTCATCAAAACCGTTTTCCTTAACCAGGTCTATTTTTTCCTACAGAAGTAGCCTTGCACTTATGGGACAGCCAGAAGGTGTGCCAACATCCATGGTAAGTTTATAAAATATCTGCTGACAGATGTGATTCACAGGAGACTTTGAAGGTTAAGGTTTCTGTTTCTCTTCCTTGTACTATCCACAACCTTTCTTTGGTGATCCTGGCTTGAGGCAGTGACATGAACCGATCCACCCAGGAGAGTCTGTTGAGTGTCTGCCTTTAAAACAATCATCATCAACGTTTTACAGATCAACCAGCAGGGGTCCTGCCTTTGCCAGCGATGAAAATACACTTAAAGGTCTCATTGTTAATTGGGTTGTGTTCTTTCTGGTGGAGCTTACTAGGCGTTGAATTCAGCTATTTCCCCTATGTATATAAATATTATAGCCGTAATAATAATCACAGCAGTAATACATTTATTATGTTTATTATCACTGGACCAAGCAGCTGCATTCTTGGAGGAAGACCCTATTTTGCTGGATGCTACACAAGCCCAGAATAAAGCAGGCGGCCCCAGCTGAAGGGGCTAATGATCTAAGTAGGAGGCAGGATTCAAAGCTGGATATAGACCAGCTGGCGCAGGAGGCCAAGGAAACAATAAGACAGCACTAATCAGTGAATATGTTGTGATCTCAGCATAACAACTCTCTGTTGACAAGCTTTCAGTGCAAAAGCGTTTCTCCCCCTCCTTGAAACAATAAGGAAAAAAAAAGTTTTAAGAAGTAATTAAAAAGAGGCTAGTATATTAATCTTGTATGTTTATTGGGGTCAACTCATAATTGTAGAAGGGCAAGTTCAGAAGAAAACCCAGGAGTGCTTGTTTGAAAATCTAACATAAGGTCTAACGCTTGTCTTTGGGTAGATAGATGGACAATGAGAACCTAGAAAGGAAGAATGACACAAGACAGAGCAAAACAGAATATGCAGAAAATAGAGTCACATGTTCAAAGAGGTGAATTTGGGAAATATGCTTGGCAGTAGCATTCTAATCGGACAAGGGTAAATACTAATGCTACAGGAAAAAAATGTTTCAGTAATCAAGATGAGATAATGAGAGCCTGGTGAGATTTTTAGCTGAGCATGTGTTGACTAGTTCTCTACAGGTACTCACTCAAATAGAGTAATGAAGTGCCACTTTAAAGTAGAAAAAGGCAATTTTTATGAAACAGATTAGAAAAATCTTTACAGTCTAGAATTTCCTGTAGCTACATAATTAATATATTGGTCCTCTTAACACTCACCAGCTTCAAATCATACTTATCCCTAATTTTTGTCCTCTGGACATTATTTGAAAAAGTCATGACTATCCACAACTACACTCAATTAGACCTCTTTAATGGTGTACTGTAGGACAAAGTGTTCAGTTAAGTGCTAGTGTTACTAGATATCTTATTCAGGCTATACATGTTGCAGAGCAGTGGAATTAGCTAACTGTTATTTGATAGCATTAGTGGACAAAAACTTTGCAGATCTTGGCTCCCTAAATCCATGCACCAGTACCGAATGATTCCTGCAATGTAGTTTAATCTTTTCCATGAGACTTTATACTAAAATTGAAAGGCATTTTTTGCTTATACAAGTTCAATTTTTCTTCATATAAAATTGCACCATTACACTTACAGCTTTAAAAACACTACAATAGCTTTCTGTTAACTTTAAATCTTGACTGATTTCAACACCTTATTTTTTTTTCCCCCACCTGTTATATTTACTGCAAAAAGGATTTCTGGGAAACAATTATGATATAAGGAATTGGAACTATTTCTCTAACTTTCTGGCAGTTAAAATAACTTTCCTCTGTGTTGTACAGTTTCCCCTCTAGATGGTAGAAGAGAACAAACTCTAAGGTACTTGCACTGTGAAGACTGGGATGATACTAAAGAAAAACAAATTGCCAGTGAAGTACAATGCAAAGAAGCTGAAAAGTCATGCTATATTACATTATCTTTGTGTTCTGTTTTCATTTGACATAGGTAAGAAGAGTTATACTTGATACACTGATTATTCCTAGTAAACTTACACCTGGAATTTTGAAGGAATATTGCTACCAAAAGCTTTCCTGCACTGTGATTTGCCTTTACATGACTGTTCTGAAATCCTCTCTTAAGAATACAAACATCATTATTTAAATAGTTTTTAAATATAAAACATTATTTCAATACTTCTGCACGTCTTCTCTTTTCTTTATAAAACCCTTCTTTTGATTTCCTTAAATGTTGTTGAATTGAAATCTCCCCATGTCCAACAGTTACTGCCTGGATCCTGAACTATTTCCATGAACCTTTACCTTTTTCATATAAGTAGTTCTTATTAAACTTCAATTTTTGTGATTTCTCATTTTGCAAATCACATGCCCTTCCATGTTTTTAGTTTCAAGCTGTAACTAGAGTTACAGCTTGAAAGAAGAGTCTTCTATATCTCAAAATGTTCCTGAATGAAGAGTAGTAGAGCTCACAAAAAGATCCGATATAAACCATCTTCTTGTCAATTCACTAGTAAGTAAACAGAAAAAAAGAATCCTTCTATATTGTCATGTGCCTTATGAAAACTGGATTTATTAAAGACAAGAGATCCCTCTCAGAATTGGGAAAAGAAATGAGGCTGCAAAATTATCTCAACTCTAGACATGTGTGGCCTCATGTTGGTAGAATGAATCTCAAGCTATAAAGCATATGTAAACCTCTGTTCATTGTCTTCTATTTTCTTTAATTTTGCATCAATAGATCGTGATTCTAATTCACTAATACTTGAAAATATTAAAAATCATTATTCTATGATCTCTGAGGCCTGCTTCGGCAGCTAGCAATCTCTTTTGATACTACTGAAGGCCATCAACCTTTGCCTTTACAGCTATGCAGATGCAAAGATGTTACCTAGAAAAAAATACCCAACCACTTTCTCAGTTGCTCAACTTTATTTCTTGCAATACTGTCCACAGGCCACCATGGTCCCTATGCCTGAGTTTAGAATGAGGGTTTGAAAACAAAACCATTCTGAAGCAAAAGGAGCACAGGAGTGATTTCTAGCTTGTCTCTGGTGAGTTTTGTTCACACACATAAGACACATTATGGGCACTTTCACATCATTATTTCCTTAACTGTGGAATTGAATTCTTAGCTTCTCCTCCCTCCCCGCTTTTTGCAACCTCTTCTGTATTCTTCCAAAATTAGTGCTGACAAGGCAAGAGTTTAAAGCACCCGTGCAACAATAAAAGGGACTTTTTAGTTGCAGACTAACCTTTCTATTGATAAGACCAGTCTTGATGTCTTACAGCATTGCTACACTGTGCTCGGGTGCTGCACAGGAGACCTTCAAGCCTCTGTTTCCTAACTATTAAATGACTGTCTTTGTGACTTCTTCATGTTATCCAGTGAGTTGTCGTCTTCTACAGTTAAATCATAAACCAAAACCTTCCACTGAAGACTAGCACTCACCATGTGGCACCGCATCAATCAGGCAGGGTCAGAAAATCACAGTGGCACGTCTCTCCATATGCAAACTGGTAGAAACTGTAAAAGAAACCATGATATGAGTAGACACCCAGGTAACTATGATCTAATGGGCAAAGTATAGCCATTGTACACAAGTTACACATCAAATCCATTTGAGTTCTCTGAATGCTAAGGGTGATCCTGTCAAGAAAGTATATTTGTATTTCCAGCTAATTGGGGGTAAGGTTTCAAACCCATGGAACTTAAATAATCACAAAATAGTAGTAAATACTCTCTCGGTTTAATAGCTGTTTAAAAGGAAATAAATAAAGGATGAGAATAAATGTTGAGTTGGAAATTAATATGAAGGAGAATATGTCCTGTTGAACACATCAAGTTTTCAGAAAAGGACGTGAGAAGAGAAAGTCAGCAAGGATATTAAATAATTCAGGATCACCAAAGTTTCATTATAGAGTTGCAGCACATCCACAGATGTGACTTCCACAGATGCCAATGTTGTATTGTGGGGCAACTTAAAGACTGTTAACATTTAATATTGATGAATGTAAACAGGAAAAAGCAACTCTTGATTATACGTACATGTTAGGCTGTAAATTACCTATTACCTTTGCAATAATAGGCTTTGAATTCACTGGGGATGATGTTAGGAATTCTTGGTGAAGGAATATAGAACAAAACATTGTTACCACATAAATCTATAGTATCTTGCTTTCAAAAATAGAAACGGAAAAGGATGAAAAGGAAGAAGAAAGATACCAATAACTTCCATGTAATTAAAGATTCACTAGACTATTCAGTGAGGATAAGAGACAACTCAGGATATATGAAGTTATGAATAGCATGGGGGAAGTGATAAGGCAATGATTACTCGCTTATTTCTCACAGCACAAGAACTAGACAGCACCCAATGAAATTATGAGGCGGCTGCTTTAAAACAAATCAAAGGAAGTACTTTTTCATACAGCACATAATTAAATAGCAGAACTCAAGGGATACTATGGAGGTCAAAAATATAAGTGAATTCAAAAAACATTATATGTGTAACACAGTCCCATCAGTGGCTGTTAAATATGATATTCCAGATAAAATTTGGATCTTGGGAAGTCCTGACGGCCAGAAGCTGGGAGAGTATGAAGCGAAAGGATTGTTCTGTATTTGCCACATTTCTTGTATACTTTGTCTAAGCATCCACAATTGTCACTGTCACAGACAAGAGTCCTAAATAGCCTTTTGGTCTCACAGGTTATACCTACTTTTACACCTTGTAGTTGGTCTTGTCAGTAGAGAAGGGGGCAACGCGTAGTGACATATAACTTCCATGTGCAAATTAGTTTATAAATCAAGTATGGCAGTGGTGCAAAGATACTCAGGATGGGTTTATTCAAGTAGGGTAAGGTGTAGGACAGCTTTCTAGTTTAAGTGCAATGTATCATGAATTTGCTGAGCCAGTCTGCGTCCAGAAGTGTGCTCTCAGTTGGATTTAGCCCTGTTGAATGTCCCTTAGCTCCATGCAATGCCAGTTCAAGTGTCTCTTACAGCAGGGCTTCCCTTTCTGGGGGCACAGACTCTGCATAACACACTGTACTGCTGGCTCCACACACTTGTACTATCCTCTAACCAAGCTAGAGAAGCTCTGCCAAAAAGAGGTGCACAAAAGACTGCATTGAGGAGACTTCAAACCAAACTCTCTGGCTGACAGTTCAGGTTTGAGGTGGAATCTACCTCCTTCTTCTTTAGGGATTGTACCAGCCTCCCATGACTATAAGCTGTAGAGCCAATGGCATTTTGCTTAAGTGTTTCAAACCTATTAGCTAAACAAGAAAAGGAGCACTGAAACTCATGAACTGTTTTCAACAGTAATATTTTTTCTAATAATTCCAGTTTTCTTTCCTCCCTTGTTGCCACTTAGCTTCTCGTGCCTCTTTCCCCAGTGCTTTCATCTTAATACTACCTTGCCTTTCTCATAAAACTTCTGTCCCACTTCCTTTTCACTGATGCACTTCCCTCACCAATTCTGCGCTCATAACCATAGCTCCCTTTGCTCCTATTCCTTTATATCTGTAGCCAACTTTGCTCTAGTTACCTTCACTGGGCTTCTTGTGCTAATCCACTTCAGAATCACCATCTTTCTCCTTGTGCTTATGCTCCTGGCTTTCTCCATCTGTCCTTTTCTCCTTCCAGCTGTTTTCCGGAGCAGCTGTTTCCACCACGGCGCAAAGCCCAGATGGCCGAGTACCGACTAAGAGACGGTCATGTGATATTCCACTCTGCTCCTACAGTGGCAGAAATAGATGGAGTTCAGTCACCTGGAGGAAAAGTGAAGGGCTAGAGAATGCTTATGGTCTTCAGAGATGTTATATACTGACCCCCTGAGTCTCCAAATGGAAAATGCTTGGCTTTTCCCCCAGAATTCTGGCAGTTGGTGACTCTTGAGTAGTTTCACAAAGACAATGAAAGGCATTTCCTTGATTCCAGGAAAACTACCACGTTGAAATTTGAAGTCACCATCCCAGAGGTACAAGATTTCCACAGAGAAAAAGCTTTGAGAGTATCTGTAGTGTGTATAATGTAATAAATCATTTTTGTTCTGTTTGCAAAAGCAGGTCAATGGTTTTTGCTGAAGCTGAACAAGAAGCCCTGCTTCCATGGGCAGACACAGCCCATGGAAAGTTCCATCCAGATAGTTTCAGGCTGGCAAACTTTAAACAACTGGAAAGAGGGACTTCTAATGGAAAATGTTAGGAACTCTTATTCATGGCTACCCAGTCCTTTCAAACTGCCTACTTTCCTACTTAAAGTATGTGTGTGTATGCATGTATATATTTATATGTATAGTTTTTCAAACTGGCACCACTAGAACAACACTATTAAGAGAACATTGTTGCTGTAAAACTCCTTCCCTACTGAGCAAATTTTTCCCTGGGTTTTCCTGCACAGCAGTCCTTTGCACAGTGTAAGGAGGACACTTTGAATGTGGCACACTCCTGTTTGAAGCCAAAATGACAATTTCAACTTCCACAGCTGGCAATTATTTGAAGAGGAGAAAATGATGGGCCTATTAAAGAGCCTGAAACCGAGCCCGTGAAGAAGCTTTGATGTATTTCAGGTTCTAAGTGTGGCAGCAGCAACGAGTGGAATAGAAAGCTTTGCAATGGTGCCTGAGCTCTTATCGGAACACAATAAGACATTGTCCGGGGCAAGTGTAAGAACACTCCTTGTGGATAGATGATCTTGGCAGAAGTACCTTTTTAATGGCTGTATTTCACTTACAAGATAAACACTTCACTTAAAACTCCTAATTCCTTTTTCTTTTTTTTTTTTCCTCCATCAAGGAAAAGTCACATGCATTTTAAGTTTCCAGTGAGGTGAACCGCAGGCTTGAATGCTTGGGGGCTCTCCATTAAAAACACCAGCGCTTCTAAGAGCAACAACCGAAAACAATCCACCTGTATTAAAATAAAATAAAGTAAATGAAAATAAAAAACTTCTTACAAGTGTTCTGGCTGTGGCACTCCAGCTCCCCTCTGCTGGGGTCACTTGTGAACTGGCGCCTCGGCCCTCCCTGCAGGTGTCGGGGGAAGCTCCTCTTCTGAGAGGCTGGAAAAGGCGGGAAAACGCTGCCGTCGGTCCCTCCCTGACCACCGCCACGGCCACCCCGCTGTCCCCACACGCCGACCCACCCCTGAACCGCGCAGGATGCTTTTCATTTCCCGTCACAAACTCGACACCGCCGGGAGGTGGTGGTGGGGACGGGACTCCCCCCTCAGGCACGGGGCCATCGCCTTTTCCAGTTCGCACCCGGCCGTTATAACGGCCAACTCCCCCTCACCCGCGGGCTCGGCCGCCCGCACGTCCCCCCCCTTCGCCTCTCTCCCAGCCGCAGGTGAGGCCCCGGGGACAGCGAAGCCTCCCGCTTCCACCCCCAACCCCGTCCATTCCCCTCCCAGCTCCTCGCCGGCGGGGCACGGCCAGCGCCCGCCCCGCCCACGGCCGTTGGCGGCAGCCCCGCTTCGCCGAGCGCCCCCTACGGCCCGGCGGCCGGGGCGGCGGGGCGGCGGCCCGAGCGGAGCAGACCGGTGGAGCGCGGCGCGGGCCCGGGGTGTGTGTGTGTGTGGGGGGGAGGTGGAGGGGGGGGATGCAGCATGGCCGAGCCGCCCGGCGCCCCTCACCGCACCACCGGCTCCACTTTGCTGCACCCGCTGAGCGAGCTGCTGGGCATCCCGCTGGACCAGGTGAGGCGCCGTGCCGTGCCGTGCCGTGCCGGGGAGGGAGGGGTGGCGAGGCGGGCAGGCTCCTCCGGTAGAGACGAGTATCCATCCCCTCACTGTCATCTGTCAAAGGGCCCTGAGCCGGGAGGGGGGGCACCGTCCCCCGCGGAAAACCTTAGGGTTAGAAGGGATTTCGGCGAGGGGAAGGCGCCCGGCGGGGGTTGAGCCGGCCGGCTTTGCCGGGGCGGGGGGGTGCTGGTTGGTGCTGCCCCGAGAGCCCTCTGTTTTCCCCGGCGGTGCCCGGTGCTTTTCCCCGCTCTTTGCCAGAAGCGGCTGCTGCCGCTGGATGCTGTTAAGTCACGGCGTTGAGCGAACCGCGGCGAAGTTTGACACCCCGAAGCAGTTCAGGTGCTTGCCGGGCTCTGGGCGGCTGTTTGGGCGGGGGCGCTGGGCGGGGGGGTGGATGCGGTGTGCCCCGTAGGAAGTCATCGCGTTCGGGCGCTGCTTTTTGTGGCTACGGAGGTGGAGAAAGGCGGCATAGAAGTCTCTTTCAGCCCGGTACAAGCTCCTGGTGGAATCGCGAAAGGCATGTGTACGATGTCTTACAGGACAGCCTCGTAGTTTTTTTGCCTGTGGTGATGTCTGGTTGTTTACAGCCTCCTAGTTAAGCTGACCCCAAACAGGCAGAAAACGTCCCTCCCTCGCCCCCACCTTTTATTTTCTCTCAAGCCCTCCTGCACCTGCTGCCTTCCTGCATTCTGTCAGCGAGGAGGAAGTTAGGGCTGGAAGTTTGTGCTGAACAGAAAAAGTCTCCACCGAGCTACTAGGAGGTTGAGCTGTGCTCTTAAGAAAGCAGGGCAGTAGGGGCGTGCTGGTAAAAATCAACAGACGACTGAGACTTATTTGCTTTCTTCTGTTTGCAGAGTGGCTGGTCCTATGTGTCATTTTTTACTACTGTTTGTTTTTAAAGTTGAGTAAGAAATAAATCATTTTATAGATTAAACCCCTACATCTAACCATGCCAGTTTTTCCTTTTTTAACAGAAAACAGGCTTTGATGCAAAAAAGAGATCTGTTGCTCAACACTAAAACAGTCAAACCATAAAGGCCCATAATTATCTATAAGCTATTAATTTAGGAGAAGGTGCATGAATAGTGATAGCTTCTTTTTTGAAGTATTCTGTGCTGTGATTGATGAATATGGAAACACCAAAGAAGCCAGAAATAGCAAACATTTACTGTTCCAGCTTGTTTGCAACGCTGTGGAGTACGTAGTGTTAGGCTGACTGGGTTACCGAACAACAAAGACTTAACAGACTGCAGTTTTTTCTTTCTTAGCTTTCCAAAACTTGTCCTTTCACTCAGCCAAGGTGATACAAAGACAATGTTGTCTATGGAGAATATTCTCCTCATGCTCTTCTAGGCCTGAGGATGCTTCGCTGCACCTCGTTACCTGCTATGTTTGTCCCAGAGCCCTGATCTTGTGGATGGTGCTGATGGTGGGCATCTGTGTGGCTGGTGGTTTGTGACTTGAGCCCACACCAGTAAGTGGAGAAGGCATGCTCCAGGGTTGATGGTGTGGCTGGGCTGTGTGAGCACCCATGCAGGCATAGGTGCTCTCACTGCGAATGACCCCCCTGGCTCGAGCAGCACAGAGCAGTGCTGGGCTGAGAGGAGACCTCTCGGCTAGCATTCGTTGCAGACCTGCAGCACAGCTGTGCTGAAATGCAGCTTTCCTTACTGGAAAATCACCTTCTCTTCCAACCTCCCCTACCCCAGATCCTGCTTAATTGTCCCTGTCAGATTATACTATCACAGAATGATTTAGTGTTGGAAGGGACCTCTGGAGATATCTAATCCAACCCTTCTGCCAAAGCAGGTCCACCCAGAGCAGGTTGCATAGGAACTTGTCCAGGTGGGTTTTGAATGTCTCTAGAGATGGAGACTCCACCACCTCTCTGGGCAGCCTCTTCCAGGGCTCTGCCACCCTCAAAGTGAAGAAGTTCCTCCTCATGTTTAGGTGGAACTTCTTATCTTCAAAGTTTGTGCCCATTTCCTCTTGTCCTATCCCTGGGCACCACTGAAAAAAGACTGGCCCCATCCTCTTGAGACCCACCCTTTAAGTATTTATAGGTGGTGATTAGACCCCCCCTCAGCCTTCTCCAGACTAAAAAGACCCAAGTCCCTCAGCCTCTCCTCATATGCTCCAGGCCCCTCATCATCTTTGTGGTCCTCTGCTGTACCCTCTCCACTTCCCTTCTTGAACTGGGGAGCCCAGAAGTGGACACAGTACTCCAGATGGCACGTCACCAGGGCAGATCAGGCAGACCAGGCAGATCAGTCATTTAAAAAAAATGTCCTCCAACCCTCTTGCCGCATTAAAACATGCTGGACCATGCCAAGCATCAGGGATTTCTGCTGCCCTGAAGTAGGAAATACCCAGATCGCTGCATGGAAGTGTGGTGCCACCACTGTCTCCTCAAACCATACAAGTTTCAACTTCAACTTGCAGTGCTTATGCCCACACAAAAACAATAATACTTTTAACACTTTCACAGAGCTGTTTTGCCAGGTGGGTTGGTTATCTTCCTCACTAGAATGAGAAAGGGCTTTTGCTGAGGGGGAAGAGTTCAGTCACTGCTCTGCACAGAATGGAGCTCTGCACGTGAAAGACAATTTTGGTAGATATGAATTCTACATGTAGCAGAGACTAGTTTTACATGAGTCCCTTACTGCGATGCCAATGGGCTCTCTGTGCTTTCCATGGGGTGGCTAGGCTGCAACAGGGGAAATGGTAATCTCTGGTTTGTCACTGTATGTCAGTGCCCTTGTGCTTGGCCTGTTGGATGGTGACAGCCTAAATCTCCCTCTGGTCTGTGTGGCTGGAGGTTCCCCATGGCTGGCCCTGGGCTTTCAAAGATGCTGAGAAGCACCCAGAGAGCGAGTGACAAAGGCACACAGGTGGAGTTTAGATCCTCCAGATCACTGTGGTATGTGAAAGCCATGTGTGTCCACCTCTGTTAAGTGCACAAAGGACTTGTCCCTTCTTTTATAGAGATGGTTTTCCATGAGGTCTGTGCTATGAGATAAACCAGAAAAGAATTTGAGCTGCAGGTATGAAGACTTAAGCATCATAAGGGTCAGAAAAGCTGGAGCAATGGTAGGTGGAACATGTTTTGTTATCTAATAAGCAGCTGTTGTATCACCAGCTGTGGGAAGCATGGATGAATATGAAAATGACGTTTTTCATGTTGGTTGTTTTCTTCATTTTGGAAAATTACAACTTAGGTTTAAAAACAGTGCAGAGTTACAGAGGGTGCAGTTCCTAGCCACGCTGTGTACCTGGCAGAATCTTACTTAGTAGAGAGCGTACTGCATGAGAACATATCAGTGTTTTCTGCTTTAGATGCTAAAATAATCCTGATGTCTCAGTGTGTATTTGCATGTCTCTTTAATGGATAAGTTATCTTTGAATTTAGCATTGAAATATTATTTTTTTAAGAAGTGCTATATTCAGTAACAAAATTAATAAGCTTGAAAGAGGATGAAAAGCCTCTCTGTGTTCAATTCATCATAATATCCCAGGAAGGCAGACTTTGAAGTTTAGCTGACTTGTGTTCTAAAAATATCTGTCTAGGTCAATGACGCACCTCCAGCAGCATTTGGAAAAGAGTTTTGGGTTGGTTTTTTTCTTGTCACATATGCCCCAAATCACTGATTCTGGAATGTCATCCATCCAGTATGCTCGAACAGTAGAGTTTGGCAAAGTATATATATATATGTGATATATGCCCCAAATCACCAATTTTGAGACATCATCCTCCAGCATAAATCAGTGATATATGGTAAATTAAAGATTAAACTTTTAGTAGTGTGACTTCTGTAAACAGAATGCATGTGTGTATAAATACAGTGAAGAAATACATATGCTATTTAAAGGTATGTTAAAAGAAAGTTTAATGACATTGTTTATCCATATATGGAGTTTTTACCATGCCTTTCTATGCTCTAGGTATCTCTAGAAGTAATTCGGATTCAAGGGTTAAAACATTTTATTTAAAAACGTTGAACTTCTTAAAATTATTTTGCAGTGCCCTTGATATCCCAGGTTACCTATTGCCTTGGAAGTAGTAGTCCAAAATGCAAATTCTCGACTGCTATACAACAAACCTTATGTTTTAACAGGCCTTACCCTGACCTATGTCAGAAAGCACCAAGTTTGTTGACTTTCAGGGAAATATGTTCTGTGTTCAAGGGTGCTCTCTCTCTCTAATAAAGGGACAAAAAAAAAAAGTAGTATGAGCATCTTATGTTTATATTGGAGGGCTTTTAACTTCAGTGTTTTCATTGATGAGGCCCAATGTGTTTCCCCAAAGGGGAAAATATGTGCTTTTAAACTTAATTTTGGATGCTTTGGCTGCTAACTGTACACCTTATTTTTCATTTTGATCCTTTCTTTGGAGCTGGTCTGCATGTTTATGTTTTGGCAGCAGTTTAAATAAAACACTAACTCTGTGGGGGAACTGTGGGATGTGCCTCTGAGTCTTGGGATAGCTGAAGTATTAGAGATGTCTTCCCACTATTCCTTGAGTTTGAATAGCTCTCTGCCCAAAGCATGCCGATAAATTGGTTTTAAGAGGAGAAAGAACAGAAAAAAAAAAAAGTATATGTATATTTTTTCCTTTTACAAAAATCACCATGAATTCTGATCCCAAAATCAGGGGTTTTTTTTGTTAAATTTCATGTTTTTCAGCTCTTTTGCTGTCCAGCTTCAGTTTTGTTTCTATGCTTTCTGGTTTAGCTAGTCAGCAAATTTGTTAGTTCCAAGCCTCTTTGCGTGGTTTTTCTAATCCACTTTTTGACAATGCAAAGCCAAATGAAAAAGTAGCTTTTTAGGAACTCAACAGACTTGGGCTGGAAAACTTAAAGGTTCTTTTAATGCTCATCAATAGGGGCGTTAGAAGATGTGGTGCTGAAGGGAAAAAAACCCCAATTGTTAGAGATTGAAGTGAGATAAATAAAGATGGAAGTTCATTGAAGACATGAGTGAGATTAGTATCTGATTTTTATCTGAAAAAAAGATACTCTAAGACAACAGCAACAGCGGTCCATGTTTGGTATGAACTGTGCTACATTTTAATTCCCTAATGCCAGTCATTCTGCAATTGAAAATTCAGTGTTTTCATTTTGAATTGCAGCAGCACTTGTCAGACTTAACACCTTCCTGCCTGACACCCTCAACTGCAAAAAATAAAAGTGTTTAACTTTTAGTTATTTGAGAAACGGTAAGAAAAAATGAAATTTGAAATCAACATCTTAAAACACATTTATAGGGAGATGCTACTTAAGTTGCCAAAGCCAACTTTCATTTTGATATTTTCTGACTTTTGAGTAGCTCGATTTTGTAAAACTATCATCCTTAAGAGAAATTATTAGCTTTTTACTACAGTGCCATAGAAGGACTCGGTTTAAAGAACAGAAGAATAGTCTTGCTGACCCTGCTTTGGGTCCCCAGTTAAGCAGGTCAGTTCATAGTGCTCGTGGGCTGCACAGCTCCTCTGTGCTTTTAGAGCAAACCCACTCTCTAACATGTTGTGTCCACTTGTACAGGGCCCAAGATTCTTTATGTTCCTGAGATAGAAGTATAGTACTTTCCAAAGATTAAGCCTGTTTCCAAAGCATTTCTTTTGTTCAGGTCAGCTATTACTAACAATTGCAATAATACACGTTTTCATCTGCCTTTGAAACACATGCTGCCTTTTTCAGTGTGGTTTCACTCAGTTTGGCACTGCAGTCTTGAACCTCATGGCTGATGTCTTGACACTATGGGTGTAAATATTTCCACATCCCTCATGCATTGAAAATAAAGTCTGTCCTATTAAGTTTTTTATTTGGCAAGGGACAAAAGTGCAACTGGAATCAGCCACTTGCAATTTTCCCCCTTTTAAGCAGTTTCCTTCTCATTTGTTTTAAAGGAGATCTGGAAAAATAAACGTTGGAAACGCTGCATAAACTTTCCTGAAACCTTCTCTGCACGTTAATTACACCAGCACTGATTTAGTGGTGCTCTGCAGCTATTTTGAGACAATATAAAGTAGTGACGAAGGCTCTTGGGCTCCAGCCTAGGGGTCTAGGCACCGAGCACAGAGCTGGCTCTGTGCTTTCAGGGGAGCCCCTGATGCTTACGATTTACTGCGCGTTGGCCAGCCTGGCATGGTGCTTAATGCCCTGGCTGTCTCTTGGCTTCTGCTACCCTTCACAAGAATGGGCAGTGCTTGAGAATAGACTTGCCAAACTGCTAGTGGTGCTGGGACAGGCAGGGGAAGCTGCTGTGCTGGGCTTGGCATCAGCGCAGAGGTGAGTCCAGCCTTCTGTACTTATCCAAAACTAAGTAATAAGTCTGATGTCAACGGGATGTGGTTTTCTTTGCAGTGGAAAAAAAAATAAAATCCCTCTGTATGTGACCTAGCAGTTACAGGTAACCTTGAGGGTACCAAACCTCATCTCCTGGATGCTCGGGTCGTCTACTGACTGTTCTTAAGAAAGGCTTACAGAAACTCAGGCTTGCTCTTAAAAGTATAGCCTGATGCATAAATTTCTACTGTCCTTTACTAATAGTGGGAGTGTTTATTATAACATATAGATCAGGAGTGCGCTTTGAGAATGAAACTCTGGACTGTTCATACTTAGCATACTTTGTACCTGAAGTGGCCCTGGAGCATCTGTGCAGGGTTGCTTTCTGTTAACATGGAGCTGAAGGATGTGTCCCAGGAGCCTGTAGTGCTTCAGCTCCTACAGGGCATGCAGCCTGCAGCACCAGAAATCAACTGCTCTCAACGAGTTACGTCAATGTGGGGTCCTTGTCCTCAGCTGTTTTGGTCTTCAGACCCACTTCTGCTGCGCTGCACTACTTGGTAAGATAGGCATCTTACCAAGTGGATCTTACAGGCATTGCTGGTGGAATGTCTGACCTTCATTTGGTCGTTTCTTCAGAACATAGCACTGGTCAGGCTTGTTTGGTCACTTCTGACAGTGTGGAATCCAGTGTGTTCTGCACAGGGCTCAGCTGGGTCAGCCTGTCCTGCCTCTGCCAGTGGGAAGAACATGAAGGAAAATGGCCAAGGAGAAACCCTTCAGGTGGTGCCTCACCAGAGCAAGGTGGGATTTGATCATTCTCCCTTCTTACAATCTTGATTAGAAATGGTCATTTTCACTAGTCCTTTTTTCCCTGGCTTAAGGCATTTTAAACAGCTCTTGCAGAACTGTAGGTGAGCACCCAAGTGAAAACAAAAGTACAAGTAATAGTTTCTGATATAAATGTGTTGTTTTATTTTTTTAGAACTTTTGGGGGGGGGCTACTTACAGTATGTTGCATCCTTAGTGAAGCTGGGAAGTTAATTTTACTGCTGTGTTTTGGGCTTCCCACATCATAAAAAAATTAAAGCTTAAAAAAATAAGTGTGAGAAAAAAGCCTTCTAAACATATCTTTGAATCAAATAAATTGAAACAACACCTGTGTGTGTATCTGTCTGATAAGTTTTCAAGTTCAATGAGTAAGTCAGGCTGGGGATGTCTCTGAGGGGAAAAATAGTCCTTTAGATCAGTTTTTTGATTGCATGCTAAATAATACTAAGAATACTAAAAAAGTAAGTAACAATTTCAGGCCAAGAAAGAAACTTCAGCTGCTGGCTGTTGTACAAAGGGTGAGCGTTTGCTTCTTCTACAGGCCCTGGTCTTGTGACAAAAGCTCTAATTGGACTTGAGCAATTTTTTCGTTTGTGGTTTCTTGTTCAAGTGCAGTTTGGCACTAGTACGCAGATGGGACAGGAATGGGGAAGGCAAAATGACAAAGTAAAACCCAAGACATATGAGGACCCCCTGCACCCAACATTTCTCAAATAACTTCCACGCTTGTTTTCATGCTTATGTATCGGTTTTATTTTAAACTTATTTTTTTTTAAAAACCGCTGAGTAGAAAAGATTTAATTATTAACTCTTACACCTAACTTAAATGACATTATAAACTGGTGAAAGTAGGTCTTTTCCTGTTATCAGTGCAAGGGAGTGTTAAAGAGTAGTACAATATTGACTTTGTTTATCTCGTGTGCGTGCACACAGATGGGAAGTTCATACCACTGACTCCGACGATTTGCAGTATGTATTTATACCAGCGAATTCCACGTAGATCAATGATTTATCTAGAGAGAGAGTTTTAGCATTAGTTTGTTCACTTTCAAGTGGAGTTTAAGTTGTTTAAGCAGTTCTTATGCTGCAGGGTTTCTCAGGATGTTCTGCCAACACTGCATTGAAGGTGAAAAACAAGTGTAGACAAATGGTTTGGAGAGAGTGACTGGGAAGTTGAAGGACTTACTCTTTGAAAGAAATGCAGTTTTTGATGGTAGGGTTACACGTGCGCGGTGAGTTGTAGGCACTGTTAGCACCCACAGCTGTTTATGCCTTTGTGTGTATGTTTGTGTTTATCCTAATTCTCTTGAGGTGAAAAACTGTTGGTCTGTAGTTGCCACAGCAACAATAACACCGCAGTCAGTGTATGGGTGGGGTTTGCCTATTTTATACAAATATGGTGAAAGTGTAGGTATATTGCTGTGATACATTGTGAAATATGATAGACTCTTAAGAAAGGAAACGTTGGTTTGGTTTTTATTCAGAGAATGTAACTTTGATTTAGTGTTACCTTTATTGCTACTTCTCTGCTATGGGGCTAGATCCCAATTGCAAACGTAACATTGCAGTGAGGAAAGTGAGCTCAGCAGTTCTGAGAAAGACAGTTTTAGAGATGTTCTGCTGATGCTAATGAGCAAATAAATGAGGATTAGAACAAAGAATGGTCCAGGGCAGAGGGAAATGGGTGACATAATTATGTTTCTATCCCATTGCAGTTGCTCTTGTAAGTCAAAAGATGACTGTAGCTCTTTGCCATGAAACCAAAGTGAAGATATGAACAAGAAAAAAGAGGAGAAATTACAGAGTAGACTTCTTAAACATGCAAAAGCAAAGTGAAGGAATTGGGTTGTTTCCTTTAGAAATGTGACTGTTAAGAGGGATCATGGTAAAAGTATATGTGAGAAGTATAAATGAAATAGATCTAGGACTTCTTCCTTTCTGTCTCCCAGTGTTTCTCGACGTGAAGAGAAAAATATGATAACATTGAAAGGCTGAAGATTCAACAGTGATTAAAATGAAGGTCTTTTTCATGCAGTCCAGAACTGGACCATGAAACCCATTTCAACAGTGAGGACTTGGGTGTTTATATGGAAAACATTAAAAGGGGAAGCTTTTGGAAGTACTTATTCTTTTGCTGGATGCTTTCAGGGCCCGTTCCCTCTGCAGGCACTGGTTCTGGCAGCTCTGCCTTTGGTGTTGCTGATCCTTTTGGGACCCCAAGTAGCTGCTGGCAGTCTCAAATGGGGCTGCTCTTGTTAGGGATTAGTGGGTCTTACTCACCAGTGGGCCAGAGTCGTCATCCCCTCTCAGGCCTTGACTCAACGCTGGATATATTGCATGAGTTTTTTCTTGTGGTAATACAGCAGGAAGCAGCAGATCTCTGTAGGGAAGATCAGCCAACACCCAACACTTTCAAGGAGCCCGAGCTACAGCTATCCTTTTGTCAGTTTTTATATAAAGTAACTGGTCCTTTATATACTTTGCTATGTATGTTCCTCTTGGTTATCCTCTTACTTGTGTGTTCTGATTTTTAACTGTTGAGGGTTTGGTTTTTTTTGTGTGTCTGTATGGTGAGCATTTCCTCTCTGTTCAGTTCATGCTGCATATCTTTAACACTGTATTTGATGGTTTCATCATCTGCATATTCTTTTTGAAGAGACTACACCAGCAGATGTCTGGTGTAGTCTGCCTTCATCCTTTGATAGGGTTCTGACATACAGATCGCTAGTCTGTTATCTGTTTATCAGTCATACATTTTATATGCACCATTACCTCAATTGCTAAACTATATCAGGCAGGCTTCCTGGTTTTTTTGTTTTTTTTTTCACCTGGATAGACTTAAGTCAGGGTTTAAGTGATTATTAGGGGAAAATTGCTTCTGTATGTCTTCTCTTTTTCCTTTTTCTCTGACACTTCAGTTTTTGAGCGTAGTCACTAATAAGAGCAACGTACCAGACCAGCTTAGAAGACCCTCTGTGGCAGGTGTGCCTCTGTTTCATGGGTCTAGGATTGGGTCTTTGCAATTGCTTGGACTGTTTCTACCTGCAAGACAGTGGCCTCATTTGTTTGCTGGCAGGTGAAACTACTGTCTGGTGCCCTGGAGAGACTTTGAGCAGTCAGTGCAGAACCAGGTTGCTGGTCGTTCCCCTCCAAGTCTGCTCTCCCTCATCCTGCATGAAGTACCTGCTGGTCATTACTCAGGTGGCTTCCAGCATCAGGGAAGCTGATATGCTACCACACTCTGCATTTTAGTGCTACTGTAACAGTGGGAAAAAGTCCATCTGCATTTTGAGATATCTTACGTTTGCTAAAAATCAAACCTGAAATGCTGTCTCAAAGTGCTTCTGAGATAGCCAGACGTTAGTGGTAGAAAAGCTTGCGACAGAAAGAGAGATGGAAATAAATTTTGCGGGCCAGCTGTCTGGGTCATGCAATGTCCTGGTTCTTTTAAAGCACGCTTTTTTAGGCTTTGTGTGTAAAAGGTTTGTTTGAAAGAGAAGTTATAATTATTTATGTTACTTAAAAGATTGTTGAATTTCTTTTCCCTGGCTATGTTCAAGTTCATAGAGTATATTGAGAAGAGCTTACTTCAGGAGTTTCTGGAGTTTTGTTCCTGTACTTTGTTTCTTGGACAATAATTTGCCTGTCACTGCAAATAGTAGGAGCATCACTGTAATCATTCTAAAATGTAAGGGAATTTTTATTTTTTTTCCCCAAACTGTTAAAGAGGGAAAAATGAGACTTATTCCTGTCACCTAATGATTGCTGTCCTTTGTAAAGGAAAGCAAGTTAAGTTTCTGCCATTGCTGACTCATAAGCATGGCAAGAGTACACCTGAGGGAAAAACATAATACTGTGGCTAAGTAATACTGACATGGGTGGGTTTTTATCCTCCTGATATGGCAGTTGTCTTTGGAAAATATCAGTGTCATAACCCAACGTTCTTCTGTACTCTATGCAACTCTAGTGGGGGACATATGAAGAAGACAGCATGCTTTTAGTAAGGCAAAGAGATTAAATCTTTTTTTCTCAAATGTAGTATAGTACAAATGAAATTAATTTGTAGCAAAATCCAAATATCTCTTTTTTGTGTTGTTTATTTTACATTTCTTTATGCTTATTCACCAACTGACACTCACCCATGCTGTGTGTTTTCCTGTTAGTTTTTGTTTTGGTTTGGTTGCTAAGTTTGAAAACCAGGATATTTTTATATTTTTTTTGAGAGGGTAACCCCTGGAATTTATACAGGGCATGACTTTTTGGAAAGGTACTAATGATTTCCAGATATTTTAGTTTAGTGACGGTTGAGATGTTTGACTTGTGCCAAGTCCTGAGTGCTTATCATCTCCAAGTTACTTGTTTTCAATAGAGTCTGAAGTTAAATGCCTAAAATTAGACACGCTCCGAAGTTCAGCTTCCAGAGATATTTGCTGTAGATGTAAGGTACTTGTAATACAGGCATAACTTAACAGCTGGGGCTACGTTCTTGTCTTCTTGCATGGTTCAAGATCCAAAATAAATGAGCATAGTGAGTGTTGTGCAAATTCTGAGCAGAAATAAGGAAGGAAAAACCAGCCACAACAGGATATTGTCACTGTACACATTTTATTGGTGGCTTCTCTTCCTGCCACAGTTCTGAAGGGATTAAAAATAAGTCTGCAGCCCACATGAATGAAAATTAGATAAACTTATTTTATATTAAACAGCACAGAGCAATAATTTTACTTTTAAACTGTAGAGCAATAGGGAAGGGCAGTATTTTATGACTGAAATCTCATGATTGTGAAAGTGAGTATCTAAAGTTGGCAGTTACGGAGGCTTGGTAATTCTACATAGTCACTGGTATAGCAAAGGAATGAAACAAAGATAACTGTATTTGAATGGAAAAAAACCCACCAAAACAACAAATACACAGCTTTTTGGAAATAGGCTAAAAAATGAAAAAAAAAAAAACTAGCTGTCTGGGAAAATTGCTTAACAGCAGAATCAAGGGTCACAGTGTAAATGTGGGACTGCAAGTAACTGCAGAATATAAACTTTTCATTGTCTATAGAAACAAAGAGAGCAAGTTAGTAGCTGTTATGTTTGCAAAGGTAATTACCAAAATATAAACTGAAAGTGTGATTTTCCCTGTGAAATAAATGGCTTTGACTAAAGTTTACTACTAAAAAAGGTGGTTCTGCATATATTCCCTCCCCTTTTGCCATGCTACTTTTTCTTCTCTTGTGAAAAAACTCTGTTGTGCATCTCCACAGATGTTAAGCTGACTGCAAATTAGATCTACCGGAAAAAAAAAAAAGACACACCAAAAAGCACCTGAGCAGATCCACTACAGGTTTTCCCTGGCGCTTACTGATGGCTTCCCAAAATCTTAGTGTATCCTCTTCTACCTGCAAGGGAGTTCCATGTTGAAAGGTAGCTGGGAATATCTTCTGTCCCTCTTAGCAAATTCTGTGACTCTGTGTTATTGGAAAGGGTATGGGGCACCCTGAGATCTGCGTCCAGTATTTTGCTGGGTTGGAACATGGGCAGAAGAACATAGATCTTCACCTCTCCATGTTGATAGACCCTGAAGTGATGTTTTTAAGCTCCACTGAAAGCATTTTCTTTGTTGTTCACAAGGGTTTTTCCGTCCCTCCTTCTGCAAGTGGTGTTACTGGGTGTTTCAGAGATGCAAAACTGCTTTCACAAGGAAGGTGACAGGAAGACCTGAGGTTTGCAGCACCTGCTTGCAGAAGCAGGAAACCAGGGGTGTTTGACTACACCCATCACATAGGAGCATTGTTACCCTAAAACTCGTCCACACATACCTGGCAGTAGATATACTAGTAATTTCTTTTGCAGAGCTGCCTCCTCATTGGCACTCCCTACTTTGCTTTGTTTCAGGCACTTGAAGTGGGTTTAATTTATTGCAAAATACCAGCTTCTGGAATATGATACCATTTTCCAGTGTCTTTAGGTGGTAAACCACAAAGTGGAGCACCAGGAACTGTGGGTCGTTTTTGAAAAATTTCATTTCTTACAACCAACTGGAAGTCCAGTTTCACAGTCTGGAGATTTCTTTTTGCTTCTGTTAAAGGTAGCGTGTGTAGTATGGCTACTGTTCATCTTTGTAAGTCTGCAGTGTATGTTTCTAAATCTAAATTTACTCATCTAGATTACTTCTATAGTAGAAGTACCTGGTTTAGACTTGTGTTTTAGGATTAGATGAACTGCGACCTAGAATTGCCTTTCCTCCTCGTTGACAATAAAAGAAATTTAGATGGACTATCTCAGGCATTGACATCAGTGTTAGGACAGATAAATTCAGACTCTTCCTCTAGCTAAGTCCTTGCATAAATTTTTAAAGCATGTCCTAATACGCTAATTTTTACAGTGTCCTTGTTTAAAATTACTATGAGCATGATTGAGTGTTTAAATACAGGATGTTCCAGATTTTCAATGTGTAAGGGCCTAAAAAAATCTTATATAATACCATTACAATGTCTGAAAGGTTTGGTCTTTGATCAAGCTACTTAATTCCAAGGATAACGTGCCTAAATTTAACACAGTGCTGACAGTTTCATCAGTGGCGGGGGGAAGCCCAACTTTCTTTTGATTTAGAATAACTTGTGAAGTTGGCACTTTTTTCCCTTACTGATGTTTATTTCTTTCTGTTGTGTGCACTTACTGGGATATCACTGGGATAATGCGAACAAAACTGTTCTGTTTTTGTTGGTGTGTATTTTTAAAGACCACTGACACATTTTTCTATAGAAAAGGAACTGAAAATAGAATTGCACAGAGGTTGCAACAGCAATAACGGGGCAAGTTATTTTAGATGTGCCAGTTCCCATTCTAGTGAAGGATTGCATTTTAAGCCTACTGTTTTATTTTTAAATTGGTGAATATGTGCAGGCACAAGGCTTTCATTTGTCCTGGAAGTTAAGAGCGTTTCTGAACTGGGACTTTGGAAATGTTGCTATAAGGATCCTGCCATCCCTACACTCGTGCAACTCCCCATTGGTATTTGGGGAATGTAATTTACATTGATGCCACAGAAAGATGTGTCAGCAGAGTGGCTGGGTATACACACATATGTCTGTATTCTCTTCTTTCTTTGCATTTTGAATACATCCAAAATGTATTTATGTCAGTTACCCAGACAAAGCGAAAAGGTGCTTGACTTGCTGTGCTGTGTTCTGAGGTTTTAAAAACTAAACCTTTAAAGCTTGGGGGGGGGAATGCAGATCTGTGTTGATGCTACTCTTAGTACTGCTACATTGAAGTTATTTACTGAAGAATACAAAAGCAGAAACTGGACTAAAATCTCTGGAGCAGTTTTCCTTTTTGTTGACCTGCTGTCTTGGTGGATGAGGTGACGGTGTTGGAGAGCAGGGGCTGGGCAGTGCTCTTAGAGATTGTGTGAAAATAATTGTTTGGGTTTTGGGAGCACTCATCAGGTCTGAAAAGACCAATTGGGAGCAATACCTGTTATCCGAGTACTTATTTCTGAGAAAAAGATGGGTAATTGACGTATTTAACTAAGGATCCAAGCTCCAGTTGGTTGCCTGAGCCCTAGAGGTGGCAAAGAAAAGGTGTAACAGTGCTATGGAGTCCCCACCATGGGGGGTTCCTAGGGGACTTTCAGAGGAGGCTTTGCGGGCACTCAGGTCTCTGCTTTGTTGTATTTTACTCTCCTGGAATTGTTGTTTTCCTTGTTGCTGTTCATTTTCACTTCAGTCTTCGTCTCCTAATTTTACATATGCCTAAACTGGGTCTTCTGAGAGGACCCTGTGAGAAGAGCTGGAGTGATGGAGTAATCTGATACAGTCAGGCTGTTCTCTCTGCATCAATACGAGTCTATGCATAAGCAAGGAGAATAGATGGTACAAGATGGCGCCTTTCCTATGAGGATCCCTGTGACTTCCTACTTCTTATGGAAGCCTTTGGAAAAGCAAGGCTGGTGGTCCTGGTGTTTTGATGGCTTTTTCTGTCAAAATTCCTGTTTGGATAATGACATTTCACTCCTTTTTTTCTGTTTCTCGTGAAAATATCCTCTATACTGTGGCTTTTAGTAGTTCTGCTTTTAGACATGTCTGCTGTGTTATACCATATGATACCATACCTGCACAGAGGTATGTCAAATTACTCTTTTTAAAGAACTCTTTTGGGGTTAAAGGTACTGTAATTACTGTGCTACCTCACTGCTGAGTAGTCTGAAGAAATGAGGCAGCTCTTCTAACAAACTAAAGCCATTCTGGTTTAAAAAATAACCAAAACCACCTGAATGACTAAAGGCTCCAGCTTGCTTTATTTTACTGCTGCTTCTATTGCAGGTAGGAATTAGTGCTGGCTATCTTAGGTAAAAGGGAATTTTATCATGCCATGTTTTGACATACTTAGTGGGAGAACAGTAATTGCTGAGTTACGGGCAGTGGCAGAACATCGCTGCACATAAATGATCCCTACTTAAACATCTGTTCAACATACAAAGTCATTACAGTTCAATGTAAGAGTTGTTGACAGCAAACTAAAGCTGGTTTTGGATCGAGTCCACACATTAAATTTATCAGCCATCAAAGGTAAACGTATGGGTGTGTGACTTAGCATTATGATGTACATTTGACTTGTCAAGCTTACTGATGGACTTAAACGGTTTTCTTTTGCAATTTCTGATGACTCAAGGTTTAATTTGCTCTATAGATATATTTATGTGTGTCCTGCTAGTGATTATTCTGCTAGTGGCTTCATAGAGGTAATCCAGAAGGAACATCTGTTTCAAGTTTATAGTCTCAATCATGGAAGGATATTTGACCCTCTAAGTAGGGAAGCAGCAGAATTTACCCAGGAAAACAGCACAACAGGCCAAAATACTGTCAATTTGGCATATTCTACTTTACCAACTCTATATTCCACATGCAACAGCAACAAAAAAGCCAGGGCTAATGAGAGAGCTTAGTGCTGCTTCTGAAGGTGGTGGTAATCTTAAATTGGTCATGCATATATGCTTCTCCTCTCTCCCATGAGAGAAATTCTATTTTCAAACCTTTTCTTCTGCCCCCTCAAAATCTTCTCCAGGATTCCACAACACCAAGTCAGAGAAATGAGTTATATAATATCAGAGATGTGACTTTTCAGTAGTTATATCAGTATTTCCCTGATGTAAATTAATATCTCCACTCTGATCCATGCTGTGTGCAATTCACGGTGCTTGGATGTAGACATAAAATACAGCATCTTGCAAGTGGCAGCCGATTCTGATTTCTTCACAAATGGCTGCTTGTGCTGGCTGTAAGTGCACAGAGTTCTGTGCAAAATGATACCACTGTGGGCAATAAGGGGAGCTGTGCAGATGATGTTATAGGAATACTTCTCCTTTGTGGAAACCTAAGTCAAATTCTAGCAGTGGGAAACTCCACATGGTTTCTGTGATACCGCCCTCTTTTTGGGGGTGTTTGTCACCTTCCCACATAGAGTTAAGTGATCTCTGTAGAGAATATTTGTCCTTACGGTTCATAAAAATAGTCTGGAAGATGAAAATATTTTGAAAAATTTCAGTTAAGTATCAGATATCTTTGAGATGATCTGATTAAAGAATATTCTCTCATTCTTAACACACCCATTTTAAATATCTCAATTTGGGTGTTATAAAATGCTATCATAACAGCAGGTCTATTTTTCAACATCAAAGTAGAAATGTCTCCAGCAAAGTGAACTTAAACATTTCGTTTGCCAGGTGTCTTTGATTATATGTGCAAAATAATCTTTTAATCAGAGCGAACAAGTTATTGCAGTTCTGTAGTTCTTGCTTTATTTTTTGCAAGAAAGACACCATCCTGGAAGATTGGGCTGATCTCTGGCAAAGTGAAATGTTTTATTATAGCATCCCTTTTCCAAAATACTGCCCAAGCACTGTTGGACTCCACAGCCAGTGGTTTGACTTGAGAAGGAGTTGCTGTTGCTGTCAGTAGTTTCTACTAACAGGGTTTCTTAGTCTTTTCCAAATACTGAAAACAGCTGTTTGGTAGTCTGTGGTAAATTAGTGAATAGGGGAGAAATTCTAATTTGCCAGATAAAAGCCTTGTAGCAGCCTCTTAAACTAATGCGCAGTAGTTAGTTGTTAGTAGTTATCGTTAGAAGATAGCAGCAAATACAGAGAATCTTGACCATGGGCTGTGACTTCACCTTTATACTGAACCACTGTGGGAGGCCTCTGCTTGTATACTTTCTTTTGTTCAGCAGATAAAATGTAGATTTAAATCCTTATTCTCTCATTTGTCTGATAAGTAAGTGCAAGGCCTGGAATAAAAGTGGAGGCATCTTCTGTGATACCTATAATCCAAGGACAGTCTACATCATCTGCTGCCAGCCCAGCTGTGCTCTAACACTCGGTACCTCTGTGAACAAGTATGAATGTGCAACATGCCTGCTTTTTGTCCAAAGGTTGTGTCTTGTGAGGGACATGTCAGCACCTCGTCATGAAACAAGTGACAAATTAGCAGTGGACTTCTCATAGTGATTTTCACAGTGAATGAATTATAGCATGAATAGGAATTTTGCTTACAGAAGGCTGTCCGATTTGGGCAATGGACTTAATTGCCATTTGGAGTTTGGAGAGAACTGTGTGGTCAATTCATTATATCCTCCTAGATTTTTGGAAAGTGAGATCAGGAGGAAAAAACTAGTAAAGGAAAAGTATTTTTGTGGTCAGAACAGAATGCAGGATATTTCTTCCTCATAGTTAACTGTAAGGAAAATGTTATAAACACTAAAATAACAGACTGCGTGCTTAATCTTACTTATTATCTCTTCCTAGAGTGTGATCTAGTAACCCTCTAATGACTGTTACCACTTCTTTAAATGGGGAGATTTGCAGATGTGAGGTTTGTGGGATGAGGAGAACTGAAACTTCCTGAAGTGAGTGGTTAGCAGCCTATGATGACCTACTGTGAGTGGGCACCAAGACTATTTGTGATGATTTGGTGGAAGGGTGTAAAGCCAGATTTTACCTCTTGTGTTTTCTGTTTCCCGTCCTAATAACTTCTAGATGAGAAAAGCACTTTCCACTTTCTCTTCATAAGACTTCTGTGGTTTTTTTCAGTCATTTTCCAGTGCACCAAACAACACATTTATCTGTCTCCTTTTGGAAATGCAGTATGGCTCCATGACTTTCTGTTGGAGGAATTTGACAAATTGCTACCTTTTTTTATTTTTTTTAAGCCCACAACATGTAACCAGTTTGCTCCCATAACAAGCGGTGATAATTGTTATTTGCCAATAACTCAGGGTTATTGTCCTCCAAATGATGAAGTTTCAAGACACATGTATTTCATACCAGCTATTTGGAACTCTTTTTTTTGGGACTTGCCAACTGGCTGTTGCCCTTACAGGTGCCCACCCACAGATAGTTAATGGGACCCAATAAAAGGTAGAGCAAAAAGTTTTATGGTTTTCCTCTGAGAATGGTTATAAACTTGAAGAGATGATTTTCCCATGTAACATGCCCTGCCTGTTGATGGAGATGACTGAATAGGTGACTCCAGATGCCTAAGGGTCAGTGTTTCCCCCTTGCTACAGTACCAGTCCAACATTTGCCAAGTTAGTGTCACCCTGTTAGAAATGGGAGAAGATGCAAAGGATCAAGGCAGATGGCAATAACCTTCCATGTACTTTGAGGGCTTTGATTTTGGCATAATAGTATAGGGGATCTTGAAACTGTTATGTTTGGTTATTCTTGTGTCAACATCATAGGTGCTTGGTTAGTTGGTTTGACCTGGTTGCTAGCTTTCTATCAAACTCAGATTTGCAGTCTAAATGTCACTTTGAGTTATTGCTAATGCAGAATTTGAATGGATAATGGGAGGAAGTATGGTTTGGGGTATTATTTCTTGTTGTTCATACCTGGTGTTTGCATGCTCTGGATCCATCTGGCCTTTCAAAGTTGAGACTATTAGACATTAAAGGATTCCTTAACCAGATAACAATAACCATCAACCCAGTTGGGCTGGAGCTGTTCCAGATTTTCTCTCCCTCCAAAAGCACAGATATCTTGTTTCTGCATTGCAAGGCTGCTTTCAGCTGGCTGTGACTCAGATACGAGTCTTCCAGATGTCGTTGCAGGATAATGTGGTGAAACTGCTTTTCTGTCTTTCAGTGTTTAATCATGGAAAATGAAAGGAAGATAGTATCTTGTTTTGGCAACATATCACATGCTCTGATTCCTAGTTTTATTACATCTTACTTTCTAGAACATGGAAGAAAATGACTGTAAAAAGCAAAGGTGTTTCTTTTTTGTTGGCAAAGTCGAAACCAGATGTGAAAAAAATAACTGTTGGCAACACTGAATTGATGTGTTGCCATCATAGCTAAAAACAAGGGTTAAATGACTTATAAGAGTGGGTTGGAATGAGAAGGGTTAATTCTCGTATAATTTCTCTTTTATTTCTGTGTTATTTTTGTGTGGACACTATTCATTAATGTTCAGAAGCCCTCAATTTACTGTTTACAAAGTGTTTTTAGGAACAGTAGAAATAACCAAAAGAGTTATGTACATATATGAACCCCTTTCTACTTCACTTGTGATGCAATACAACACAACATTTCTTAAAATCTTAGGGATCTGTATACTCGGGTATCTTAAATATGTAAAGTGAAGAATAAAATTAATGTTAAAGCCAATGCAGTAAAGTCACTGTCAGATGAACTGCCAGCCTTCATGTAGGTGTTGATCCTATGAAAAGCTGTCCTATTCCTCTATTACTCTGAGGAGAACTGGTCTGGTACCAAAGTTAGTGCTTAGTTTTAAATACGGAGTTCAGACTGCCGGGCATGACAAATTTTCTCAGCACTTGGAAAGGAGCTCCCTGGTTTTACTGGTGTCTTGACATTTCTCTTACATTCCTGAAACCCGTGAAACAAACAACTTCCCTCCCTCTCCTTGTTGATGGGTTATAGTTAAGAAAAGATTTAGCCTGTTTTATCGATGCTTTCAGCTTGACTCAGGTAAATGCAGAAGGGATTGATATGCAGAAGTAGCCTGCAATAGCTTTAGCACTTCTAAAAGTCATTCTTGCTGTAACCTACGTGCCAAATCTTGCAGTGAGTTCTGCGCAGCTAAGTTTGATCTTCAGACTGAACCCCACAGAAGTCAGAGGTGGCCTTGGTGCATTCAAATTCTAAGTGCAGACTTATGGTAGACAGATACAAGAAGTATTCTCCAGTACTATTCCACAATGGTTTTGTCCAACCAGATGCCTCATGGATGGCAACCAAATGCCTCATGTCCAACCAAATGCCTCATGGATGACAAAAAGGTTTTATCAGTAATTCTTTTATTTGCCTTTCTTCTCCAGTGGTGTCCCTCTCCCAACCCCTCTGCTGAGGAATACTTTAAAACCGATCATGTTTGCAATGTGTATGTGCTACTGTAAATACATGCCAAACAAAACCACCCTAAAAGCCTTAATGGTAGACAAAGGAAAACAAATGCAGCATGTTGTGTTTAGGAGCAGTTCTGTCTGTCACAAAAACATGACCATGGAGGAGAGGAACCTGGAAAGCTGTGGAAGAGCTATGGTAGCTGAAATTCAGCAGGGAAGGCAAGGACAAAAGCATGAATGTCCTCAGCCAGTGAGGAAAAGTATTCTCTTTCTGCATTTTCAGACTGCAGGTCTTTTGTATCTGGGAGTCGATCTCCCAAGCAATGCACTGGGTGCAGCCTTCTCACTTCCTTTATGCTGTTGTGGTAGATCATGTCATGTTCAAATTACACTCAGGAATCCTGTTGTGTGTTTGTGCCTCTTCCACACCATCACTGTCATTTATGGATCCCAAAGAGTAAGGTTAATCTTTAGGGTTTTTAATCATATCTGTAACTTTTAATGGTGTGGTGTAGCCATTCCTCTGTAAGGTACTTTCTAGCTTAATTCAGTTTAAAAAGTGTAAATTATTATTCTGAGATTATTGCTTGCTGAGTACGTTGGGTCTGTGACATTTGGCTGCTCTACAGAAGCAGCCTTTATAAATGGAAAGCGGATTGAAATGTAAGGCTAGCACATACTTTTGCTTTTATCCTGGTGCAAGGCTTTACCCCAGCTCTTGCAGAAACAGCACACAGAAGAAATTGTCTTGGTTAATTTGCACAACAAATTGAAGACGTGATAGTGGCATGGTTGGAGTACCTGTGCTAATTTTAATCCACGTAGCATAGCTAATACATGCTCAGAGGAATTGATAGGGTAGGCAAGCAACAGCGTGTGTATGCAAGGCTGCCGTGCTGTTGTAAACTGTATGTTAGCTTGTGACAAAGTCTCTGCTGCTTGCCAGCTGCTGGCATTACCTGCCTTAATTGTGTAAATGCTGTTCCAAGTGTGTCTGCCACGGCATCTTGCACCTTCGTTTTGTTGTGTCTGTGAAGTCCCGGCATCTTTAACATCTCAAACAGAATGTGCAAGAACTGGATGAAAGTAAAAAGCAAACGCTGTTCTTAGTGGTTTTTCCTGGTGTAAAGCTTCCACAAGTGACTCTGCACAGAAGGGGGTATTGTCTTTTAAACAATCAGCCACATCAGGTTTCTTGGAGCCTCTGCTCTTTCCTTCTTTATACTGAATCAGAGAGGTTCTGCGTGGCACAAAGTGGAGCTGTGCTGCATATACTAATATGACCCTAAATGGGAGCAGGCTGAGGTGGGATTCAGGTTCACTGAATTGTCCTTGATGAATTGGCATCCATCAGTCTTGGGGACTTGCTTAGAAAGGATGCAATCAGAGCAGCCCTGTGGGGGATGTTCTCTCTCCAGCCATTTCTTCAGTACCTCTGGCTGTGGAAGGAGGAGTTAGTGTTTTGGGTGTAAATGGTAAGAGATCAGATGAGAGCTTGGGGTTTGTACTTCAGCATCTGGGTTTTGTGAGACCAGTGCAATTTTGTTCTCTTACTTTTTAAAACTTGCACGGAAACTAAGAATTGTCTTATTTAAATAAAGCCTAAATTATTGTCATAATAAGACATTGCTAATTACTTGCTTTTGGGTATAGTTCTGTGATACCGTCTGTTATAAATGCTGGTTGCTTACATGAACAAGAAATAAATTTATATTGTCTCTGCTCCAAAGAACTAAAATTCAGCATATGTAAGTATTTGAATTATTGCATTATTCTATTGTATGGCTGCCTGCATCACTGACATACATAAAGGAACTGCAGCAATGTAACCAACAAACCTTTAATAGAAGCCCTTGCTTGAACAGCACCATGTTGGATACAGTTATCCAGAATAAAAGCAGTTTGGGGCTATAATGTCTTGTTAAACATGTTGTGATGGTTTTGACAAGAAGCCTGGCAGAATCCAACCACCTCTGGACAGCCAGCGTGTCAGAGCATTTTTGAGTGAGATGCATCATCCTGTCCTGGACTGATAGCTTTTGGATAATCCTCTAGTCCAAGTGACTGCTTAAATGTTGCAGGCTATTTGGTTTTGCTTAGTCTGGGATGACTTGCTCCTAGAGAGCTCAGGGTGATTTTTTTTTTTATTATTTTTTTAAAAAAAAGACTGCAGCTGAATAAGTGAATTTAATTCCAGCTGTCTTAGGCTCCAGGCTGGATTTATGGATGTAAAACCCTAATTCTGTACTGCTCTGTTAGAGACAACTCCTGAACTTTGTTGTTCCTCTGACTTCTGGAATTTCTGCTGAGTTTGCCAGGGAGAAGGTGACTTGAAGAAGACAGCTTTTCTCAAATATGAGAAAAAACTTCTTTACAGTGAGGATGACAGAGCCCTGGAACAGGCTGCCCAGGGAGGTTGTGGAGTCCCCTTCTTTGGACATTTTCAAGACCCACCTGGATGCAGTCCTGAGTAACATGCTCTAGCTCTAGGCAGTCCTGCTTCAACAGGGGAGTTGGATTAGATGATCTCTATGGTCCCTTCCAACTCTAAAAAAATTCAGTGAAATTCAGTATCGATTCTGCTCTGAGGACACGAAAGCTTTTGCTTGTCCTTATGTCTGATAGGAGTAAACTCTAGTCATGACTGCCTGCCCTCTGCATATACCTGTCTTGTGCTTCTTACAGTGGGGCCAGATGGCTTCCCACGCTCTATAGAGACATGCAGTAGCCAAAGAACAGCTGAGAAGCACTTTCATTTAGCTGTCTGTGTGATGCTAGAGATTGCAAAGTTGTTTTCTTTGCACTCTGGAACTGCAAAAAAAAAAAAGGTAAGTTGAAAGGCCTGCTTGGAGGATGCTGGGGAGAGGAGCATTTCAGCTAAGAAGGCTGTCCAGTTATTGCTTGTGAAACAGTGTCACATCAGGATTGTTGATTTTGCCCTTTTGTGGGGATTTGTGGACCAGGTCGAGCAGGTGGGGCAATGCTTCAGAGTCCCAAGTCTGCTTCTGGGCCTCTGCTTCCCACCAAGAGCATAGAGAGGGGGGTGATGTGCCCTGCCTCTGGGTTGGGCTGGGAGCAGAGCCCTGCCCCAGGGAGTGTGAGAACAGCCCAGAGCCTGCCCGTACCACAGGTAGCTGGAGCCTGTTCTTCCTCCTGCCTGAGTTTTTGGGTGGCTACGTGCTTGTTTAATCCCTTCTGTTGTTGGCCAGGGGAAGTTACTGCTTGGGTTCACAAGTGAGAATGCTAAGAAACAGAAGATTCATTGCGCTTTTCCCCCACTTTTCCTGGCTCCACTCTTTATTGCCCTGAGAATGGAGAGACTCCTTTCCCCTCCCACCCCGCCTCCAAGAATCACAACCATTTTTTGTTTTATTTGTCTTTTACAGATCAATTTTGTAGCCTGTCAACTGTTTGCACTTTTGGCTGCGTTTTGGTTTCGTATTTACTTGGGTCCCAGTCATGCCAGCTCAGCTGTCCGCCATGCATTTGCCACCCTGTTTGGAATATACTTTGCTGTCTTCTGCTTTGGGTGGTGAGTATTTAGTCACCATGTAGACAAGGCTTGGGTAAAAATATTTTTAAATTTCATATCAGCTTTTCTGGTTTACATCTTTTTAGTCTTAAGGCACTTTCTGTGTTATACTTAAAAAACCCCAACAATTCCTAGCCAGCATAACCATCCCAAACTCTTAAAGTAAAATGAACCACGAAAGTATTTGTAACTGAAGTATTTAATCTGTGAACTTTGTTCTGGAAGTTAAAGCCACACCAGTCTGCTGTGAAGATAGCTCTTTTGGAAAAGACGTGTCCAGTTTGAATGTGCCCTTTGAGCTACGCTGCTCTTTCTGTCAGTGAAACACATTGACAGTATCTTGTCGTTAAGTATTAATTTATGTTGCATATTGAGGCTGTAAAGATGTCATTGTGATAACCCTTGTTTACTGATAACCTGATGTGACATCACATTTATGTCATTTGCACGGAAAATTATTCCCTTGCTCTGAACTGCCAGCCCTTCCAGGTCATGTAAAAATTATCTAAATACTCACTTTGTTGTCTTCAAGGTATTCCATTCATCTTTTTGTCCTGGTGATGATGAACTATGGCATTATGAATATGGCGAGTATTCCCAACATCCACAGGTGAGCTGATGTGGCTGCAAGTCTGGAGCTGCCCCTCTGGCAACTTCTCTCCTTTCATGGAGAAGCATGAGGATTTTTTAGGACCACCTTCTCTTCTTTCCTGCTTTTCTTTCCCAGTTACTTGCAGGACCTTTGTTCATTCAGTTACAGAAGCAGCTGTAATCTCCATTTGTGGTTTTTGCATTGATATATTGCATTTCCCAACAAAATTCCTGGCCTCAAGAGTTGGCTTTTGCAGACTTAATAATTTATGCCCAAACCTCTGGTTTCTTAAACATAATGAAGTCATATTCTCCTTGGTCTTGCGTCCTTGAGGATCTCTTTTGATAATTCTTTTTAATGTATTTTCCCCTTGCTGTTTGGCCTTTAGGTATTTTCCACTTATTCTTGAGTTAGGTAGTTCAAGTAAGGTCACTGTGGCAGCTTAACTTAGTGATCTACAAAATTAATAAGTCTTGCATTTGGTTATGGGCTTTGAGTTTGAAAAGTAGAAAGTACCAGAAATGTCATTGCTTTGAAGCAGAAGCTTACAGCATCAACACGAGAAGTTTTCAACCATGGGATCTTTCTTTTCCTTATGCAAATGTCTGAGGAAAGAAGACACCTAGACTCCTAAAGTGTGTTATCAAAGGAGTGCCTTCCTGGCCAAAAGACAAAAAGTGCTTTCATATGAAAATGAAAACTACATGCTAGTTATATCTGCTTCTTTCACTGACTAAGAGGAAGTTCATGTGGAAGAACTTCTGTGCTCGGTCACTGAGCCTTCTCTTGTGGGTCTCATGCTCTCTAATAGAGTTCAGAACAAGGGAGCTTTTAAAATTGTGAAGGTGGAGTCATTTGCTTCCCATTGATCTTTATTTGTAAAACTGCTACTTTATAGCAGGCTAGAAGGATGAGCTGGCAGTTCTTCCTATTTCTTTATTTTTATGTTATTCTCCCTAACAGCATGTGGTTAATACTGTGGTTTGGTTTCAGTGTGTTACAGGTGATTTCTGGCTCTATGCTGTGTAGCTGTATCTGTAGCTGCTGCTGAATGCTCACATCCACATCAGTCTGGGCTGAGGAACGGAAACCCTTTCTTCACTTGTTTTCAGGGCCAGGGTTGTCTGAGGATCTGATGTTCGGATAATCATCTCCCCTTCTTTATCTCTTCCTGAGGTGGCCTTTCTCTAGTATAAAATTTGGAACCATCACTTAAGATTTCTCTAGGATTGTTTAGAAATGTGGACCATAAGCAACAGGCCTGTCTATAGTAGTCACTGGCATTTTGCAACAGCAAGATTGATATGAATCAAGGAGCTTTTTCCAGCCCTTTGCAGGGTGTATAGTCCAGAAATGCAGAGGTAATTATTAATTAAAAAAAAAAGTAATTGCACAATATTTATGAAAAAAATGCCACCCAGAGACCAGAAGGAAAAGATGCTAAAAATGTGTACCACTTGTCTCCTGATCATTGTCCCTGCCCGTCGCTTGGGGGAAATACAGTAGTTACTGATTGTAGACCAGAGGAACCAAGTCTACAGAGGGAATCATCCGATACTTACTTATGTCTTCCTAGACAACTTGTTGTGTTAGTTAGGGAAATGAACACAGTTTCAACAGGAAACCACCTCCCTCTTATTGTTTAGCCAATTAGTCACAATGGGGGGAAAAAGCCATGTATACTGCAACACAAATTAAGTTAGTTCATATAATTTTGCCCACTGCTGTGAGATAGTCTTGTGTTGATTTGAGTCGATGTGAAATAACAATCCAGCATGCTGAAAAACCATAGGAGGGCTAGGAGGATTGGGTTAGGACTCTTATATTGTGTTCCACTAGCCATAGCAGGGTGACTCAAAATACATCCATGTTATTAATTTTGGCAAAATAACAGTGTATTCAAGCTGCTCGAGAATAAACTTGAAAAATGCCAGTTTAATGGAGCTGTTCATACTGAGGGCCTCTAAGAACACTGGATCCTGCATAGTGGGGCTCTAAGACTTGGATTTTAACCTGCGTGCTCCTTTCCCTGGTTATTTTCTGCTAGTTTGCTCTCTGGTGAGGCTGCCAGCCTTCAAGATCTATAAATGGACAAACTAATCCAGCATCAGAAATGCTCCCAGCTGCAGCAGCAATTCAGTGTCTCTCTCCCTGCTCACCTCCCTTTCAATCTAGGTGTTTTACACTTAAGCATTGAGGCTTATTTTAGATGCTTCATCCTGTCTGTCACCGTTACATGTCTGAGCCGAGTGACTAGCCTTTGCTGTTCTCCGCTGATGAGAGGGACCCCAAGGACCTGGCTGAGGCTGGACTGAATGCCTGACCCAGATAAAATAAGAAATTCTGATCTAAATCTCCTAAAGAAGCTGTCGTGTCCCCTCAGTCTGCCTTTCATCCAGCTGTTTGCTGTGGGCCACATGACCTGCAGGTTGCCTTGCAATCCATCAGTGTCACTCACGCTGCAGTTTATTTGTCCTCAGGGAGTCAGAATTCATTTCGTTTAAAGCCAACCATGATTTGACGAAGACCTGGCTCGTTTTCAGTCATCTGCTTGACTGTTCCTCTTGTCTAGTTTCACCTTTAGTTCTCCACCATGATTTCAGTCCTCCATCTGAGTCTGGGGGCACCCTGCTTGGCAATGTGTGTTTACCAGCCTGCCTGACCTCACATGGCTCATCTCTGCCGAGTGTGTAGGGTGTGCGGTCTCATTCTGTAGCCTGTACATCTTTGCATATTGTCTCCAGTGTGGCGAACTTCTCCTGACGCAGGGGATACCAGTAGACATGGTCTGGACCTGTCTGTGATGCAAGCCTTTCATTCTGGTGTCCCAGCTCTCCATTGCACTGTCTAGTTTGATTCATGTCTCGGTCTGTCTCCAAATATCCATTCACTTCTTATCTCCTCAATATCTTCTTTCTTGCTTGGGTAAATACAGGGAGAAGTTAGTGGTATGAAAGGCTGCATCTGCCCCACCTAGAGACTGCAGCACTTCCAGTCCTCAGACTGTTCAATTCCTTAAGATAAAAAGAGTCATGCTACTGTCCTGCCTAACATAATTTTGTGATTATCTTGAAAGAAGAAGTTGTCACACCCTATTTGAGTGCTTCATCGGTTGGACTTGATGATCTTAAAGGTCCCTCCCACCTTAAATGATTCTATGAGGCTTTTGGAAGGTTGTGTATTTCAGCATGTAGAGCTGAAAAGATTAGGCCACATGTCATTATCTGTCTTTATATAAAATCAGAAGAGAGAAAATACCTTAAACTTGAAATATTTTAATTTCTGGTATCTCTGAGGAAAAGTTGTACATGTAAATAAAGAACATTTACAGATAAAAAAAGCAGTGGGTAATTTCAGCAATGCACATACAGTATCATCTGGTTTCAAATACTTGAGTCAGACAGAAATTTCAAAATAGTGTTTGAGGGTGGGAACTCTGAAATACTCAACCTGAAATGATCCTATTTCTTCTTTTCTCTTTTCCCACCCCCAGTGTGAGGAGACACCTCCGTAATGTTTCAGCTGGGTACACAAAACTGTCAGTCCTCTTTGAAAATTTCTGCTGTATCTTGCAACATAGCTTCAGACTTGTTAACACCCTAATTTGCAAAAATCAGACTCTACTCCTAAACAAGCACAAGCCCAATTTGAGTGATTCTAGTTCTTGTTGGTACGTGTGTTGGTAACTGTGTCTTCTGTATGTTATGTTTTTAGGTACTCCTTTGTCGTAGCTATGGGATACCTCACGTTGTGCCATATAAGCCGAATATACATATTTCATTATGGTATTCTCACTACAGATTTTTCCGGGTGAGTGAGTCTGCAAGCTGCATCCTATGTCAATTAGTATTAGCTGAATCCATTACGTTTTAAGAGTAATTTTTATGTTATCTGTAGAGCACCGGCAATTTTGTTTCCCTTAAACTTTCTCTAAGACCTTTTTTTTTTTTTTTTTTAAGGAAGGAATAAACGCTGTTTGATTTTTGCATTGAGTCATTGTTTCTGATGTTTTCTTGCTGGCCACTGTCTAGTTAGGAAGGTAGAGCTTGGTTAGCTAGACTTCCACCTACAGCAGCCTGGGAGGGTAAGTCTGCACAGTCGTTCGCTGGTGCTGGAGGAGCACTTAGAGCCCTGTTGAGCATCATGGCTGGTGCTCCGGTCCTTGGTGGCCTGCCCTGAGAGGTGGGATGGGCAGCTCTCCTCCCACCTTCCTAGACACAGCCATTGGCTCCAGGTCATCCTTTCCCCCAGTTCTGATTTATCTCGATGCCTCGACTGGGAAAAGTATTTCCCAACCCAGACGCTGCAGCGGGCAGGAGGGGAGGACTTGGGCAGGGGGTGAGTGGCTGGGAGGTGGGTGGATGGGTAACCTAGGCAGAGAGACATGAAATCAGCTTTTACTCAGCCGGCCTTATGGGTTCTCTCATGGGGGCAGGTTGTGGCTGCTGTTTAAATAGCACAGCTTTTTATATGCCATGCATTTCTGTGGAGCAGTGTTTTTCATATACACTGTAGTCTCTATTTGATTTCACTGAAGCTGTAGAGGATGCTTTGCAAAAATATAGACAGCTTTATATATATTTTTTAATGAAAGGAAAGTATACTTTTGTATGATTTTAAAACTGTGCTAATCTGTATTCCACTTGTTTAATTGAATGTCTTGAATGCAGAGTAATTAGTAATGTATTATGAAAAACCTCTGTAAACTGGCACAGTAAGTTACAGATGCCTCTTCCAAACCTCTGTCTTCTTACAGGCAACTGGAGTTTTGCTGTCTGTGTGCACGTGTCTCTGTGTGAGATAGTGGTGGGTTGAAGCATTTAATTAAATTGGGTGGGGTAGGGAGTTCTTCTGAGACTTCTGAGTTTTTTATTAGAAGAGGGGGCAGAAATGGAAACTCATACATTTAGAGAAATGTAGTTCTATAATATTTTTTTTTGCAGTTCCTTTAATATGCAAAAGCATGTCCTGAAAGAGCATGACATACCAAGAAGCCTATAAATGGGATTGGAATGCTATAGCTCTGTGTGTCTATGAGAGACACAGAGAGAGAAGTACGAGAGAGCATTCTTTGCTGAATAGTGCATTAAGAAATGCATTGTGAGGCATGTTAGCTGTCTCCCTCTGAAGACATTTAATAAAGATCCAGTTGAGACTGGGGGTGGAAGAAGAGGAATGGTGTTTGCTTATATTGTAGACTAGGTAGCATTTTCTGCTCTTTTGATGAAAAGGGAGCTACTTTTATTTAATGATGAGTTTGAGGATAATGATGGTACTGAAAGAATAATACCTAAACTTACTCTGTTATTTGATTTTTGTACTGATGCTTCAAGATATAAACCAATTCCTAAACTTCAGTCAAACATAAAACTGCCAAGTAGTAAACAAATGGAAATGTAAACAACTGGATATGAACTACATCTTCATGGTATATTTTAAAAACTAAGAATAAATAGAAATTGTAGTGGTATTAATAAAAATTTGCAATCCAAACTGCTCAAATCCAGGTTAACATCATAAATCTGTAAAAACCTGTTTTCCTCAGCTGTAAATAGTGTGTACCCAGTGAGGCTTTATGCATGTATCTAAACAGATGTGATGACCCAGAGAGACAAAAATATGCCCCTTGACCACAGTTTACCATATATGAGCAGCAGCTGAACCTCTTGCTTCTTCTCCCGTGTTTGATGGTTCCTCGTCTAATGCGTGTGGTAGTAGGGAAGCATTCAAACAGGCTCCTGGCTGGAAGGATGGCCTTAGAGTTCTCCCTCAGGACTTCAACTGAGACAGAATCCTTGGAGCAATGCCCATCTGTTTCCAGCCTCTCATCCTTTTGGGTAAACATGGCTGGGGATATACATCGAGAAGGCAAAACACTGGATTTAAGGAAATCTTTAAGAGGGAGCAAAAAGCCTGCTGACTTGTATTTGAGATATCAGTATCCACTAAGTCTCTGGTGGTATCTGATTGCAAGGAGGAACTTTTAATCCATGTCTCATAGGCATGTAGCCAGTTTTAGTGCCTCCCAATGTCAGTTCCCTAAAGTGACGAGTTAGATGTTAAATGAGTGTTTCCCAATGTCAGCCTAAAAGCTGGCATACCTTGTTTGCTCTCTTGACCTGCTTTGTGCACTTAACAGTTTGCATGAATAACCTTTTTGATGTATGCTTGCAAATGTTTGGGCTTTTTTTTGGTTCTTAAGTAATAGTTGGTTGTGCTATTTGTTTGGAGACCCCCTATTTTGAGAACACAGCTTATAAAATGTAGGTAGAGATAGACGGAGAACAAGGCAGCTTTTGAGTCATGTTTTAAGTAGAATGGAAAATCAAACTGTGACTCACAACTTCAAGGTTAAGAAGTAAGGAAACTTGTTCTGTACTGGTGACTAGTTAAGTCTTCGAACTCATGCAAAGGGTAGGTTTGGTCACTGACTCCCACAATGAAAACTGTACTAAAGCTGCTTGCAGCAACTCCTTTATTTAAGAGCGTTTCATGTATTGCATAGTGCTTAGGTGAAAAGTCGGGCTTTTTTAACTACATGCCAGGTTTTAATGAAAACCAGTTCCAGTTTGCTACAATTTGCTACAATTTTAATCACTTCTAAATATATATAAAAATTCTTTCATTTATATTGTTTCACAAAAATGTGGTGACATGATTTATGAATTTTCCCCTAACTAGTTTCTCAAATAAAACCACAATTTGAAAACTAATTGTAAAGTAACTGAATGCTGTGCTTCCCCCTTAGTTCAAATCAGTCTGAGAGAAATATGCATATTTTATTTTGCTTGGTTTGCCATGGCATTTATACATTGTACCTAGGAATACTAAATCCTAACTCTCTCTCTCTTTTTCTTTCTCTTATTTCTTCTTCTTTATGCTAAGAGGATTATGCTGGTAAGTTGTCTGGTTTCTATACAACTTTATAAAAATTGTAATACTAACATACAGTTTAGGATTATTTTTTTTCTTTGTATTACTGGCTTAGACTGAATATAGCAATATCATGGCTTTAGGAAGAAATTAGTTTAAAACAAATCAAGGGATCCTGAGTGGGATTTTTGGAAACTAGTAATAGTTATGGTTTCAATCTAGCAACCTACATGAACAAACGCCATATGCATATGATCATCTGGATGGTATTCAGAGGAGCTCTTCATCCATACGAAGTTGTGTCTGCTTTAATCCTCTGCTTGATTAAGACCCCAGAGCTTTTTGATTTCTTTTTCTAAATTCTTGCAGTGTCTGAGCAAAATTTCCTAATGTTTTAGCTCATTTGGTGATTGTCAGGGAATGACTGTGCATATGTGAGTTTCCTGGTGCCATTCCTTAAAGAAAAGAAACTCTGTTTGTGAAAATCACTGCACATACTGGCATGGCTTTCAATCTTCTGTTGGTCTTAGAGAGACCTGACCTGAATTATCAGGAAGGCTCAAGCAGTTGTCTTCCATACAGATGTCAAATCTGTGTCTCTTACGTGAGTGTTTTGGTGGACATCAATCTCCAGAGGAATGGACATCTTATCCCAAATGCAGAATAGAAGCAGCATTCTCAGCAAACTGCTTAGAAGGGGATGGTCATTGAAAGAGCCCTCTCAAAAAGCCATATAAGCAGATACTTCAGCAAGAAGAATCACTTCAGGCAGTGAATTTTTGTTGGGTGGTTAGTGCTCTGTTACTGGTTTTTCCCCTTTCAGTGGCTTAGTATCAACCACGAAAGAAAGGAACAAAGGTACAACAGCCCTTGTTTAAAAAGGAAATAATACATTTGCTGATGGAAACAAGCATAGGTGGACTTTGTTACCATGGTAAAACACAGTGCTGAAATACTAACTGGTCCTGCGAGTTCAGTTGGCTATTTTTATTTTCTTGTCTTTTTAAATATATGAAGCACAATACGTTGCCTGCAGCGTAGGTTCCAGTAGCTTTGGGTGTCTTTGGTCCACAGCGGGTCCCCGGAGGCCGTGCAGGGTGAGTAAGGGGGGGTCAGCCAGGTCTCCATGCCCGCTCGCAGCTTGGCTGCTCCGCTGGGCATTGGTCCACTTGAAAATGCACCGAGATGATTTACCATCGGTTACACAGAAGCCCTGCGAGAGCCGTAATGTGGGACTTCGCCAGAATTCAAGCAGGCAGTTGTTACTGGAGAGCTCCACACATCTAGTGCATCCCAGGACACTTCTCCAGAAGTAAATACCCCTTTAAGTGAAACGCTTCTATCGTGAAGGCATAAGAAAATCTATTTGGGAGCTTTCACCAAAAAAAACCCCACATGAAGCAAACTGGAAGTTGCTTTGGAGGCATGAGCGTGTTTAGTGAAGTATTTTTCCTCTGTGTGCTTCAGCAATTCTTCATTTTGCTGTCGAAAGCAGAAGTAAGAGGCTGCTGCTGGCGAAGCTGTTGTGGTGTCTCTGGCTCGGCAATCCCCTGGGCAGCGTGTTTCATGCCGTAGTAGAGTGTGACTGCGTGAACTCCTCGTTGTGGCTTCAGGGCTCAAGAGATAAACCCCAAACAAATGTTTGCTGTTTTACGCTCTTGTCTGCAATGAGCCTTTTGACTCCAACTCCTCTCTTAGTGAAATCAGGTCAGTGGAAACTATTTCTAGCGAGCGTGTGCCAGACTCCTCCACGGGATTACCAGAGGTCAGGCAGAGTCTGCTTGGTAAACGTCCTTTCTCTCATAAGCATCGAAGTTTGCTCAGAGCAGAATGTGATACGGGGGGATCCCCACAGCAGGCTACAAAGAGATGCTGACACCTTCAGTTCCACCAGCCTGTGCTTCTGGGGCAGTTTATTTTACTGGGACAAGCCGTGTTTAAAAATGACAGTTAAATTGTACGTTTTCATTTGGAAGGTTTAGTTGGGAGGGATAATACCCTCTATTCAGCATTCTCTGTAAACTGTTGCATCTTTGTCATCTTGTTTATTTTTCAAGGCGTGTAACTTAAAGACACTTTTGAGTTTGTTTGTTTTTATTTGTTGAAATTTCCTATTTCCTACTGACTTCCAGTGGCAATTCCTTGATGTTTTTTGTTTGTTTTTTTTTTAAAAATTAAAAGTTGGCCACTGTAGTTTGTGCGTAGGAGCTACGGTGCAGCTACAACCTCAGATTAAAATCTTAGCCAATATATAAAACATAGACGGAGGAAAAAAAAGTCACACCACAGGTAAATCGAAATCTGTGTTTCAGTGCTAAGTTCATAACCGTAGCGCTTAGTAGGTCAGGTGAAGAGGAAAGGGTGTGGAATCACCGCTTTGCATGTGGCTGCAAAGCAATTGGGAAGTGTTCAAATATAACGGAATTCAAGTCGTTTAGACTTCTTAAATGTGTTTTATTTCAAATGCTTCCTTCCCATGGGTCAGGCTTCATGCTTCATCTGTAAATGCAAGCATAGTAGATATATTTTCTTTTTAAATTCAACTGAATAATTTGCCCTGCTCCAATAACCTGTGCATTTCTCAAAATTTGTGAGAAAGAGAGGTTATTGGAAGTTTTATAGGTTGTTTTTTTTTAACTCCCTTTCTTTTTTTGTAGCACTACTGACTTTTCCAGTAGAGTCTAAGGTTTAAAATATTATCATGTCAGAAACAGTTGACTATGTGATGTGATGCTGGATGTATTAACTTAATCAGTGTTTTTTTGCTGCTTAAAACTAGAGCTTGTCTCAAAGGCTGAATAGAAATGACAATTCAATACTGGGGTATTGCCAAGTTGTAATAAACAAAACTCGCATACGTATTTAGCAAATGATGATACTATTTTTTCTGCCTAAATTAAATGTATTTTTCTTATTTAATTTTTAATATTGTTTCAAGACTTGCATCGTCATGCATTGCTCTGGAAATATGGGGGGAAGGACTATTTTTCATACTGAAGAAACAAAAACAGTCAGCCTTGTTCTGTGTGTGTGATGAGGAGAGATCAGTGAGTCCCCAGAGCGGAGTGGGACAGGTATGGGTGTGAGAAGGTAGGGTCCCTCCACGCCCCAAAGGGGTGCCAGAAGGAGGGAGAGCTCCGTTGCTGCCATTGTTTTGTCATGGTTTGCCCTTTTCTCCAGCAAAGGCTTGGTCCCCCAGTGAGATCAAGTCAGCCAGGGAGTGGTAGATGGGTGAGGGAGCAGGAAGATGCTACCTGTTCACCTGAAACCTTGCTTATCTGTTGTGTGAAGTATTTGATGATATCTGATATTGAACTTGTGAAAGATTTAGAGGGTGTCATCCCATTGCCACTGTACAGTAGGTTTCCACCTTCCTGGGTAAGGTATAGAAGAGATATGAAGATATGTAATACGACGCTGGCAGGAGAGAGACCTGAAGGTATCTCAGATGCACTTTGTGGGTCTCCCTCCAGCTTCACTTTTGTGCTGGCATGTCTCCTCTGGAGTTGGGATTTGAGGGAGGCAGACTGTCCGTCTTTTCTGATTAAAATGCAGGAGAGGCTGACTTGTTCTGCTGGTTTACAGTGTGCCGTTAATGAGGCGATGAATTCCTAATATAGATGAAGAGAACCTCTCTCTTCTCTCTGTTTATACGTTGTGTGACTTTAGTGCAGGCTGCACTTGTGCTTCCCTCGGTTAATCAGCACATCAGGATTGTTTGCATTTTGGTTCTCTCTGTCTTACAGTGGAGGGCCCAATTTTCTAAGACAAGTGTCTAAATTTAGGTGCTTAAAGGCATACAGTTTTGGCTCTGAGCCTGAGGCTTAAAGTTACCCACTTCAATATTGGCATAAAATGCTGGTTAAAAGAAACATATGCAACAAATTGAACCCATTTGAAACAAGTGTTAATATTCACCCATAAAGCTAAAAGGTCAAGCACTGACAAAATAAAAATCTGTGTTTATTGCAGTCAAACTGCTAGTTTGCTGCCAGCCTCTGTCTTTCTTCAGGATTAAAAATACCTTCTTTTTTGTATGCTTAAAGATTGGGATTTGTGTATCTTTGAAAGCAAAGCTAAATTTTGTCTGAATGGGAAAAACCTACTTTGAGGAACAGGATGTTGAAGATAACAGTGACAACAGCTTATAACTTTTCTTGGAAGATGAATTGGAATAAAAATTAGAGTGACTATTTCAAAATATTGGAGTTTTCTGGAAGGTGAAGTCATTGTGTAATTCGTCCATTCCTGAGCTTCAATCAGTGGTCTGGGTGACCCAAGGAGAGCTGCTGTACAAACCATTGTGTTATGGTTGTAACACAGACCTGTGTATATTTCAGCTTGTTCTGGATTTTATGTGCAAGGTTTTTTACTGACTTTTCAAGTAAAGACTGATGAAAGGATAAAAATAGTTTCTGATTAAAAAATTGGCTGATACTGCATGTTCTGTTTTTGGGTAGAGAATGCAAATTACCCACACAGAATTACATGTGGACTCTTGAAAAAGACCAGCCATATTTAGTATTAAATAAAAAGACCACTCACAATGAAAGAATGTCTCTTTCCAGTGTTCTTCTGTTTACCATGTTTAGCATATTAATTATCTCGAAAATCAGTTTGATTTATCATAGTGGGATAATCAGATTGCAAACAGCTTCTCTTTGCCATTTGATTTACATTTGATTGTAACCAGTAGCTCAATTTTAGTCAAGGATGATTCAGAATATCTTGAAAAATTCCGCAGAATATGAATATTTGACTTATTAAAATAATAAGTTATTTTAGACAGAGATATCATTGAATTAAACTTTTCCTTTTTTTTTTTGTCTTACCTTGAGAAATACAGTGCTCGAACTAGAAAAAACCTTCAAGTTCTTCATTGGATTGCAGAAAATCTATTATAATGTTTAAAAATGTTTAAAATAGCCGTAACATTTGGAGTAATAAGCCATGTTTCTTTAAAAAGATCCATATACCGGTCAAACTCTGTAAATAGCATGTACACAAATTCAGGTTTTAATTTCCATGTTGAAGACAACATTTATGTTCAAGCAGAAACATCTGTATGGTTTATGTTTGTATTTTATCACCAAACTCAGAAACAAGCCGTTGTATTAATCCTCAGAGAAGACAGATCTCTTCTGTGGAGCTGGTTTTACATATTATTATCACAAATGATAAGGGGAGTTCCTGCTTCAGCAGGGAAGTTGGACTAGATCATCTCTACGATCCCTTCCAACTCTAATTCAGTGAAATTCAGTGAAATAGTGCTTTGAAACTAACGAGGTATCCTCATCACCCATTATAACCTCCTGGCTATTGCAGTTGTGAAGGTCTCTTAGGTAGCATGAGTTCTGGGCAACCTGTGCTGGTGTGCCCAGTGGCAGAGAGATGGGAAAAGGCAGTGTTAGCAGGTGCTTGTCCCTCACTTTGCCAACCATCAGTCCTTCCAGATTACAGGTGTTCGGGGCCAGGTTTTGAGTTTAGGGCTCCACAGCTCTTAGAAACTGTGTGTAGACCACTATTATCCCTGGAGCCTCTGCCTATGAGGGACAGGTTAGTTGTCCCTATGGTTTTCCCCTGATCTTTTTTTCAAGTACCTCTGAATGCTTCTGACTGTGTCCTTCACCCTCATGGGGACCAGCTCCTGACACCACCAAGCCGAGTTTTGTCTTTTTTCTATTCCTTAGCTGCAGCAGCTCACATTTGTTTACAGTGCTAACAAGCTCCGTAAAGCTGGATACGGGAAGTGTAAGCAACCCTACTGAATATTGTGGTTATTTCTATGCTGTCTGGCTGGCCCCAAAGCTGCTGTGCTCTAGCCTGTAAGCGTGGCTCAGGTACAGCTACCTCATGTTTTTGGGAGGCTCCAGATTCCCACGTGCCCAAACACTCCCAGTTGGATGGCACATCTTGGACAGGATGTCCACAAGGCAGTTGCATGGCCAAGAAGCAAGTGGGAAATTCTGCTGTGCTGACAGCTATTCTGGTATTTGCACGTAGTCCTAATTGATCGGGCTATTCATGTGGGGAAATAAGCATGTCTATCTGCAGAGTCAACATTTTTTTTTAGGGCACTGAGGAGACAGACAATAGGAGAGTAACAGTAAGGAGATCCAGAGTTATGTTACAACAGCATTGCTGTATTCTAGTGTTGTGTTGTACAGGGCTTAAATTTGGTCTTTGCCTGAAAGAAAGCCGGGTGGACTGCAGAAACTAGTATTTCCTAGTGGTGCGATTTCTTCTGAATTACAATTTGCATTGCTGCAGGATGGGGAGACATAAAATAAGGCTTTGTGTGCACTTAGCAATTAAAAATTCCAGTGCAAGTTACTATGGGGTTGTTTTCAACCCAGGCAATTGTCTTATGCCTGAGTTCCTCCTTCGGTTTTAATTGGATGTTTTCCACTTGTTGCTAATGCAGTTATGCCTTTTAAAGGGATAAAGACGTTCAGTAAGAAAGTTGGGAATAACTTGTATTACAAGATGCATAACTATTGTTCCTGTCTTTGTTATAGTCCGCTGATGATAATTACACAGAAGATCACAACACTTGCATGCCAGTTACATGATGGTAAGAAAAGGAATCTCTTCCCATGTCCTGCAAACAGCCTTTTTATTCCAGGACATTCTGTGTTTGAGTTATGGAGTGGATGAATGTAGTTCAGCGAGTTGCTCCAAATGAAGAAGAAAAATGCTTTGTGGAGGAAAATGAGAGAAACTTCAAGTTTTGATCAGTTCTCTAGGATCCAACTTTTTTGCAATAGCGAAGATGACAGTTTTTCTCTTTGGGGGCTCTGCTTTCTTGGGCCCCAGTTTGGATTTTAGCTAGTACAGTATCCACTGTTCATATGGTACAGTGCGTTTCCTTTAAGCTTTTTGAAGCTGTTCTTGATTCTCAAAAATCAAGAATTGTATTTGATACATTAATGTCATTCATGCCGTTAATGTCGGTGTAGCAAAACCGTGCTGCCACTGATATATTTAGTGATAATATACCCCATGAGTTGCGAGAGATGGAATTCAGTAGCTTTTCCCGAGTGCAGTGAGAAGCACAGTTGCAAGCAAAATAGCATTGTCTTCAGTCTTGTGCTGTGCTGTGACAAAGAACACTATTATTTCCCAGTAAAATGCCTGTGTTTAGTACAGGGCAAAGGCTAGAAATGTCAGTTGTCATCAGATCAGTCCTGTTATTGCTCATTTCTCCTGATGTTGCAGTGTGAACTTCTGATGGTCGGAGGCCCATTGCGTTACAAGCTGTGGGTGACTGAGTAGCCTGCTATAGAGCTATTATGATCTAGGATTTAGGTGATGGTCACAGCACAGAATGCAGGGTCTGGCATTGTTCACAAGCCAAGTTTACACAAGTGGGTCTAATGCTTTTAGCTGGCTATAATGGGTGCAGCTTGAAGCTCTGCTAATTGACCTTGTCATTGACATTCATGTTGCTGGGGCTCCTCTGCTTCTGTTATTTAAGCTAGCCAGCTCAGGTATCGCTGGATGCCACAGTGGTGTGCAGCCTTACATGCACATCTAGAATATTGAAGGTAAACGAACAGACAGAAGGGAAAAGATAACAGCAGAGGCAAGAACATTATAAGCAAACCAGAAATCCTACAGATTAATGATGCTGGAAAAGGCTCATTACATTGTGGACACCCATATATGGAGCAGTAGATATAGAGGCAGCTTGCAGTTCAGGCATCAGTGACAAAGCTCTATTTGTAAAAATTTAACGCAGCTGCCCATAAATGGGAACAGACAAAGAAAATACCCAGCCCTTTAAGTAATTAAGTGCTTAATTGTTTCCCTGGAACTCACGCCCTCCCAGTATTTACAAACTGAAATAGCACAGGGAGAATGGAAATGAACAGCTTATCAGCAGTCTTTTTAGGAAATGCATCTTGTGTATGTGTATTGGTAATTATGGCCAGTATGTTTAGAACAGTAGTGTTAATTGATGCCAAGCCCCTGATGTTGTGAAGATGTATATATGCATGCTCAACATCGAGTGCTGTGACTCATCGTGTGGTGAGTTGTTCTGCTGGAGCCAGTGGGATTCCTCACAGTAAGTGCAGCTAAAGCTTCAGAGTGAAGGTTTTGAGATATTTGCTATGATCAACATCCATTTATGCACTGGCCATTGTACGAGAGTTTTTCGTAGTTCTCCTGGGACAGCAAGTCTCTGCTCTACCTCTGGCCACAAAGGTCTTGTGCGCTCAACGGGAGGTTGCTCTTCCAGTCTGGACCTTGCACAATTCCAGATTATTACTGATGTTTAAGCTTGCTCCAGCAGCAGGCAGCCAGGCTGCTCGTTCACACCACTGGAGCTTCTGTTTCCTGAGAGCCCGTTTCTCTTCCACTGCCCACTCCTCCTGCTGTGAAATGCTCCATTTCTCACTAAGGAGCCAGCAGGAGGCTTGTGCTTAAATGAGCCAGCGGCTTCTGGGAACAGAGGTTTTTTCCAGCCTAGGACTGTTAGCAGAGGCTACTGGGGGTCACTGCCAGTTGGTGGCATTGCGAGTTGCATTGTGTGTGTGGGAATACTATGGCTGCTCTTCTTAAGTGTAGCAAGGACGTGGAAGAGAGAATGAGGTAGAGGTAGTGTAGAACATGTATATACATGACCTAGAAGTTGGGAATTGAGCTGCATTACAACTCAAAGAAATCTTGATGTGCCAAAGAAATCTTGATGCTTACAGCTTTAGAAAGATATCTGTGGGGTGCAAACATAAGGCTTTAGTAGGGGTGGCTTTCACTGTTTGGCTTTTGGAAAGATTTAACCTGACTTTTCTTTCTCCCTAGGAATAGGGCGACAAGCTGAGGAACTCTCTGCTGAGCAAAATCGGCTTGCTGTAAAGTAAGAATTTAATTCCCCTGGCTATCTGTGTTTAATTTCATCCAAAGAAGTTTAAGGTTTCAGTTTGATGTTGGTTCTTTTTTTTCTTTTTTCCCTTTACGATGTCAGGACCATCTTAGTGGCCCAGCCATGACAATTCCCTGCTTCTTCCCAGTCCATGATAAGCCAAATGTCCTACCTGCTTTTTCTCTTTGCTTGAGCAGTTTTGTTTCTGTAGTGCTGTTGTCAATGCCCTTCTTAAGCGAACATAGCTTCTCTGTTATGTTCCTTATTTCTTCAGTCCAGGCCTTCAGCCTTTATCACCCTTGCACGGGTCAGCAAAGCACTGAAGTACTTGGCAACATCTCACTGACTGAAATATATACTCCACGTGCAACAAAACTAGTCTTTGCTGAATCAACTCTTTTATACTCAGGCTAAGACTGTACTATATGGGCTTTTGGGCTGTTTTCTTCATCCTCTCTGTGATATGTTATTTTTGTGTGTAGAACACTCCTCTGTCAGCATGTCACTGCATAGTAAAAATCCATTTTGGTTTGATTATAACACTTCAAGTACTGATTTTGTTTGCCATAATTTTGGACACTGGATTTTTATTTTTCTTGCCTCCCTCTGAAAAGTTAATACTAGTCCCAGTCCTTCATGTCATGTGACTAGTCTTCTAATTTTTCAGAGGGGAGAGTATATTCATCATATGTTTCACTGCATTGGGTTTTTTTCTGTTTTGTCTCTCAGTACAAGTGCAGGATACAGATGAATTCTTTTACTTTTTAAAATAAGAATTAGTGTTACAGAATTAGCCATAGAACCATAACTACTTTTCACCATGAAGTCTTTGTTTAAGGGCAAGGAAATTATTTCCTTCATTTCCAAGGCAGATGAGTCAGCCAGCAGAAAAATTGGCCTATGAGCTTCTAAAAGTAAGAAGGGAGTAATTTCTCGAGAAGCAAAAATCCTGTAGGAAGACTCGTATAACTTTTGCTGTGACCCATAGCTTTGTGTCTATTTTTAAAGCTCACAGCATAAAGTTTAACTGCACCGGGCCCTTGTGACCCTATGATTAATTCTAGTCAAATTCTCACCAAATGGGCTTTTTTTTTTTTTCCTTGAACAGTAGATGAGCTCATAATAGAAAAATACGTGCCAATAGCTCAAGTGTCGATGGCAGACAAGTCATAACTGAAGAGTTTTAAATCCCCTTTGGTAACACAGCCTTTTGTCTTCCCTCCTGTTCTTGGTCTGTTTTTGTTTCTCACTCATCCTCTGTGCATTCCTTCGTGCATTGCTCATGTCTCCCCACCCACCAGTGTGCAGAATCTAAGTTGAAACTAATTACTTTAATCTTACAGTAAAGCTCAGAAGTTCAGATCATGGACCCAACTTTGCAGAACAGAAAGATGAGCCTTATCCCAGATTGTTTGCTGCATCTTTCTGTGGAATGCTTTCACCAGAGAACATATCATTCAGGCACTAACATCTACAATAACTAGCAGGATGAATGCAGAAAATCCTGGCTAAGCTATCTGTTTATTCAGACTAATTCCGCTTCAGAATAAAAGTAGGCAACAGCAAATGTTTTACTGTTGCTTAGTTTTTCTGCTAGAAATCTATGTTTTGGTCTGAAAGAATTTTAAGTGGGTTTTGGTTTATGCATGTCCATCTGTGTCTTGGATGGGAGAGCCCTGAAGCACTGGTTCTGTTCTCATCTGGGGGCTCTTCCTTTACTTGGATGGTGACTATTAGCACTTTCATGGAGAGCACTGAGTATCTCAGTGCAGAATTTGTATGTTGGTGTTTTCTGCCACATAAATAAAGCATGCCCAACAATTTACAAATTGCACTAGTGATGAGAGGCCTGTGCATCTCTTTTTTTCCATCCTGCTGATCTGTAGCAAGGACAGTGGATCTTCTTTGTTTTACATTGAATGTAAAACCCCCAAAGGAACTTCTGGGATATGCACTTGCAAAATGGAAATAACGGACATGATGGACTTTCTTTGACTTTCATCTTCAACTGTCTTTTGATTTATGTGTTTTTTTTTTCCCCTTAGTTCCTTTTCCTGTTCATGATGCAATACAGGCAATTACTTCCTTTATTTGCACAGTAGGACAGAGTGCCTCTTCATTCTCTTCCTCTGTGTCTCACATCACACTTCCCATTTTTCAAAAGGCTGAACTGAACGGTGGGTGAGAGCTCCTCTCAGGCCTGAGAGTCCAGGTCTTAAATGCTACCTGGCCAGTGGTTTGCATAACAAGGCAAAGTTCTGCACTGCACAGCTTGGTGAGACCAGTGCTACTCAGCTTGTGGTCTGCCAGCCGTTACTGGTCTCTGACACACTGAACAGATGTCCAAAAACACTTACCAGTTTCTCAATCATGGTATCTCTGGCCTGTTCAAAATGCAGAAGTCAATTTGTTTGAGAGCAGGTATTTAAATTTATGACTCTTTTTAAGTAAAGTGTTTCTAGTAATAAGCTTACAACTTTTCAGATCAGTATCGTTCGTTCACTTGTAGCTCAAGCACTTCCACGTTACCCTTGTTCTGGTTGCCATCTGCCAGTCATCCCTGGGATGTAAGAGAGGCTGTGCTTCAACTTCTCCAAAACAGATCTAGTGAGCTTTCAGCTGGGGAGAGGGTGGTGGGACAGAGTTGGGGACTGAGATAAAACAACAAAACGCATTTGTGAAAGCCTTTACCGTGTTTTACCTTTTTATTTTGGTTTGTTTCGTTTTGTTTTGTTGTGTGTGGATGATTTTCACAGGACAAGACCTTCTTTACTAGAGTATTTAAGCTATCTCCTCAATTTTATGAGCATCATAGCTGGGCCTTGCAGCAATTACAAGGATTATATAGCCTTCATTGAAGGGAGGCATGTGCACATGAAACTGTTAGAAGTGAACTGGAAGCAGAAGGGTTATGACAGACTTCCTGATCCTTCTCCAACTGTAAGTTTTAAAATGACAAAGATTTATTGCAAAGGGCAGGAGAGTACAGCTTTGTACATGAATTCTCATAATTAAAAAATAAGAAGAAAATCCATTTTTGGGTTATCTTCCCAGTAATCGCTACAGTGGGTTTTTTTTCTCTGAAGTGGCTGCTGTTTTTATCAAAAGGTCAGGGGTGAAGGGGCTGGTGTATTCCTTTTGAATTCCCCAAATGCGTTTGGCTTGCAAAATGGGTCATTGGTTAATGGGTGTTCTTTGTGCAGCGATGGGAACCATCCCCAGGTTCTGACAATGAGGAGTGGCAGTTCAGCTCTAGACAGAAGAGGAAATGTCAGGAAAAAAAAAAAAAAGTCTAATCTCACCCATAGTGCAGGAGATGTTAAAAGTATATGAATCGTGGCTAATCAGAAACTGCAGCTTGTCCAGGTGCTTTGTCACGCTTTAAGAAGACTTGGAGGTCATTTTTCACATACTATTAACACTAATTTTATTTTACATGTTTTTAATATTACTTAAAACCTTCTTATAAAATTACCTTCTTGTAAAGCAGAATAACATAGCATGAGAACCAGATTCCTCTCTCTTATCTTAAGGTGGCACTGAATATGTAGCTTTGTGAAGGTGTGCAGAATGTCTCCTCTGAAGTTTAGTATGTGCCAATGCGTACCTGATTCCTGTTGCTCACACTTGTATTTCTACTGACTTTAATGGCATTACTTCTGATTTACATTAATTTGACTGAAGTCAGGATAAGGCCTATACCATGTTAGATGCTACTCAGCAGAGAATATTAAAATTTGCATTAACGATAATTGCATGTTAGTTTATTCCGGAACATGGAGAATATATAAAAAGAGTACTTGAGATCAAAAATGCATTGGTGTTTCAATAGTATTGCACTTTTATTAGTCTCTTGAGAACATGAGCCAATTTTGACATGGTGCCCAAGTGCCAGATTTAAACTTTTTAATTATCAAGGAGAGTTTACTCCTATTGCATATTTGAAATCAAGCTTCAGACTACTGATGTGATTGTCAACAGTAGTGCATGGAAAGCTAGGGAGCTGTAACAGTAAACACTGTGGCGTAGCAGATACCCTATATCATGGGAAGGTATGCATGCTGTGTAAGCTGTGCACTTTTTGGACAAGTGATTTTCAGCAAGATCTCTGAATGGTAGCAGGACAGTAAGACCTACTGTTGCACTAAATTCCAACGCTTTTGGCTTCCAGGAGGAATCCAGGCTTGAGTTTCAGGAGATGACAGTATATATAGGGAAGGTTTCTGTTTTCCATTGTAGGGTTTTGTTTGTTTGTTTCCTTTCTCATTTTAGGCCCACCAGTAACTGATGTAGGAGTCTCTCGTGAAATTCATCACCAATTTTGACTTCTAATTGTACCTATCTATAGGTAGTTCAGTGAACCAAATTAAACCAAAACTTTGTGGACTTTTCTTTGTCACCTCTTCTAAATGAATTATTATCAACTGTCATTGCTAACATTCTTAAAGTGCATTGTTTTCGTATGTCATGAACACTATCTTTTTTTTTTTTTCCCTTAAGCTAATGTTTCTAATACATATTTCATTGTTGTTTGTGCTTTTTAGGGAGCGGTGATGTACAAGCTGTGTATCACACTAGTATCTCTCATTTTATTCTTGACACTTACCAAGAACTTTCCTATGGCATATATTATTGATAACGAATTTCTTGATAAAACACCCTTCTTGTCAAGACTTGGTTACCTGTATGTTGTAACACAGGCAGCAAAACCAAAGTATTACTTTGCATGGACGTTAGGTAAGTCTGGCTACATCACTTCCTTTTATGAGTAACAAATAAGTTCATAAATGGGGAAGGGGATCTAAAACATAAATTAGCCCCTAGACCTGTAGTTCACAAGGGAGATGTAAATGTTTTCCTGTAGGCAGTGAACCCTGTTGAAGTGGGGAGATGTCAAAAGTTTTGAAAAATGTGCATGAAATTTCTTCTAGCTTGTCTGACACTCCCTGCCTCTGCAGCCAAATCTGCTTTTCAGCTTCTTGCCACTAAAGTCAGTGTAGCAATTTCCTCTAAATTTTACAGGAATTCTTAGGAAGAAAAAATTTGCCTCCTAAACCTTGATTTTTGTGCTTTATTCTTCATTTGCCACTTATATTATTGGGGTTAGGAGGTTAAAATTTGTAATGCTGGCTTAAGCTTTACAAGTATATTACAGTGCAAATAAGCCTCTCTCTTTCTTTAGGGACATCTTTAGCACATGCATCTGTATTAGAAAACCACAGTGCTTGTTGGGGGGCTGAAGTTAGGCTTTGCCTCTAAGGCCCTGTGGGGTCCTGTTCATGCATTCACTTTGAGCAGTCAAGAGAAGAGACTATGGAGAACCACGGGGAAGGTGAGGAACAAATGAGGTGATGGGAAGGACCCAAGAATCTCTGCAAGTGAAAGAAGAGGAGAAGGAAAAGGGCTCATTATAGAGAGAAGCCAACTTCTTTTACTGAGAGCCAACAAGATTGGTGGTCAAAATAATCTTCTTATATTTTACCTTGTTCCTTTTAGAAGTCCCCTTTCCCATCTGTGTGTGAGGAGTGAAATCCTTCTAGGCCAGGCTGAAAATTGAGAGACTGAATTTTTTTTGCTGGTGTTACAAGACTTTGTGTGTAGGGGAGATCCTGAAAGCCCAGCCAGCAATGCATCTACCCAAAACTGAGAAGAGGGGTATTAAGCAGGATGAAAAGAGCCAGGAAAATTCATTGCAAGGCTATGGTTAAACTGCTGGGAATAAAGCTGACAGAACGAGGGAAGACAGCCAGGACTGGCATGTGTGGGATGGGAAAGACTTTGGGATAAAGAATTGCTTGCTCAGAAACTTATTTTTTTTGCGATCCAATGTTAAATTGTTGCCTCTATTTTTCCAATGTTATAGTTAACTAAAAGTCCATTATCGAAGAGATAAACTGAACTTGGACTTTTGACGTGACTAAGCCGTAGAGGCTGTAGGAAATATCTTACAAATGAGGGGCTTGCGTGCATACTGGAGGGTGAGGTCTTTACTGGTCACATTGCAAATCCAGGCAGCGGATCAGCTGACACTTTATCCTTTTGCAGTTTTTGTTCGCAGTGGCGTGGCCCAGGGCACGACAGAAGTGCCTGCTGAAACGGCCCATAAGCACTTTCTGTCCTCCAGAAAAGGGACAGGCATGCTATTGTGCTTGAACCACGCTGCTGAATTCCTCTAGAGCCATGGAAAGATGGAAAATTTGGCGGCTTGCTGCATTGGTGATAATCATGGGAACGTGGCTGCAAAGCCTGACTCGGAGCTGTCGATGAAAGCAATGGGACCGAGCACCCGCATCCAAGGAGCTGTGAAAGCCATAGGCCAGGGTTCTTCAAGTCGGCAGGGACACCTCTGCTGGGGCTTGGTGGAGGTTGGGGTTTTGTCAGCAGTTCGACGGTGGACAACTGCGATTCTTCTGCGCTTCACCCCTCATTCTGCAGGCAGCAGCTCGGGAAGTGAGAGGCTGATGGTTCTGCTGTGTTATCATAGGCCTGGATTTCTGGTTTCTTGCTTTTGGCAAAGAAACGCTAAGCAGTCCCTGCCACCTATGGAGCAAGGAGGAGCAAATCCAGGAGTCCCCCTGCTCTGGGGTGACAGTTACATGCAGCTCCAATCTCTGAGATTGGGCAGGGTCCTATGGGCCAATTTCAGGCAGGGTTGTTGTTTGTTCGGGTTTGTTAGTTTTTTTAAACAGGGAGAGAATTAAAAACTTGGAGACCTTTCTTTTCATCAATAAAATCTCGCTCATTTTGTATGGTGGAAAATAAAATGGAAAGTTACAGGTTAGAGAAGGTTGCTCGTTTACTTATTTATTGTTAGTCTTGTTGCTTTTAATTAGGCTCTCTCCCTGGGTTTGTGCATTAGGGCTTCTCCGTGAGCTTGTGCCTGTACTCGTAGCATTTACAAAGCAAAATCAGTTTTCATTCTTGGGAAAGAAATGCTGACCTTTTTAAAGCGTAACTTAACCAGGTTTGTATTTTGTAAATGATCTAGAATGAAAAGCCTTACCTGTATTTTTGCTTTCCTTTTTCAACCACTAATCCTCGGTGTTGGCTACACCTAGTGATCCAGAGATAACGGATCCCTTCTGTTTTCTTAGTTCTCCAAGAGAGGATTTCTGGCGGGACCATGTTAAAAGCTGAATCTTGAAACTCAGTGATGAGGTGGCTCCCAGGCAAGGCTGAGAAGGGGAGGTAGCTGACTGGAAAAGAGCAGGAGTGCAGCATGTAGAATGCCTACTGTTAACCAAGCTTTTATTTGCACTTAAAGTGGTTAAGTTTATAATTAAAGTTACTCAATATTTGATTTGTAGAGATCATGGGGTCCTTTAGTGAGGCACTGAGAAACAGGATTAGCAAAAGGCTTTGTTTATGGAAGTCTGAATGAAAGTCTTAATTGAAACAACCATGTTGGAACTCTGAATAGAAATGGAAGCATGTCTTTGAGACACTAGTTTTTCTGAATTCTGGAAAATGCTGTGACATCCAAGTACCCTTTTGAGGAAAATGCTCATTCATTTTATGGCAACTCATCTGTCTATCTCAGATGGATAATAAAGGCAAAATAATAGGAAAAGTGATGTCTATCCATTGTTATTTTATTATTTTATATGTCCAAGGAGTCACTAGTCTTTTCTCTTGAGGAAATTATTCTTGTGTTGCCTTATAGCAAAAGTAAGCCTCTCTCTGAAGGAAACAGTGCTAATTGCTACAAAGCTGGCTTGAATGTTTGTTTAGTGTCATACTGACTTGTAAGAAAACACAGCTCCTCCAGCAGCCTGATTTGACTCGTTTTGCTTTGACATTGCAGCAGATGCAGTCAACAATGCAGCTGGTTATGGATTCAGTGGAGTTGATGAAAGAGGCACTTTCCGCTGGGACCTGTTGTCCAATTTGAATATTTGGAACATTGAGGTGAGTTAAAAGAGTGGCTGCATTGGCATAGTTATAGCATAATTATAGAGAAATGGGCACGATAAAGGGGAGAAGCTTTGCTGGAAGGAAAGTAAGTCCATGCCACCAGGCTACCCCTCTTTAACATGAAGAGGTTATGTATTTTATCTGTTGGGCAGATGAAAAGCATCTGTCACACAGGCTTCATCGCTCTCAGTATTCAGTTTGCATTTCTAAATAGTTTATAGAGGGCTAATAAATGATTAATCAGATGTTTAATAAATGAGCAGTCAATTACTGTAGATAGTGGCTGAGTTCAGCGGGTCAGTAAATTGCTCGCAGCTATGATTCTCCACCATCTGTGATGTACTCTGTTTACTTCCAAGTGTCTCCCACTTTTGTTAACCCAGTTGAGGTGGGTGGTGGTAGTGAAAGAGGCTGCCACAAGTAGGCATTGCACAAACACTTGCAAGGGCTGGGTCCCTGCAGATGCCTGGAGTGCCTCTTGTGAATGCAGAAAAGCAAGGGTCGGACAGGTAACAGGTGGAAGCTGAGCAACCTGAATGGGAACTGGCAGGGCCACATAGAGCTTAGGTGGCTGCTGATCTAGAGCTTCATCCACTAAACCACACTGCTTCTCAAAACATCTGTCACATGTTTCTTGTGACTGCGGTACACTTTAACAGCCATTAGTCTTTTGTAAGCTGTTTATGTTTGTTTCTCTAATGCAAAAGATGGCCAATGTAATTTGTTTGCCCCAAAGAATATTTTGTGAATACCAGTGAGATGTGATAATGTTTGTGTCTGAGACTGCTATCTAAAGGCCTTTTTTCTTTAGAAATAGGAGGAGCTTCCCCCTGTAATTCTGTAGTTATGATTTTAAAAGGAAAAGCAGATGAAAAATAAGTTGACTGCTTTATTGCTGAATGATCTGTTACTAAGTGAATGTGCTGTAATAGCTCTTCTCAAAAATGAAAGAGCCCCTGTAATTCTTCTTTGAAAGATGCCAAAACTGGAAGTGTCGTCATACGTTCTCTCTTTCTCAACATCCTTTCTCTGTCTTTTTTTTTTTTTTAAAAAAAAACAACAACCCACAAAACCCTTAATTAATCCTCAGTGTACATCTTTCCTTTGCTACACTCCTTGATGATGGCAGCACCCTATACACCATTCTGAGATCTTGAAATCAATATCTGGTTCAGTTTTGGGGGCAGGAGATCATTCCTACCTTGATGGGCTGAGACAGTTGCTGCTTGAAGGAGGAGAGTGAAGTTCAGGCAATGCTCTTTAGTCAAACCAAAGTAAAGAAACAGGAGCCTTTTCTCCTCTCTACTTGCTGAACTGTGGGCCCCACAAAACTTTTTTTCCTTTCCTGGTCACACAGGCAATAGAGATCAGGTAGGAGAAATTATTTCCAAGAGCATAAACAGAGTGCTTTCCATTGATTTAATCATGTGTGCGGTGATGAAAAGAAAAACTACAGAGACCATTACTTTGGGTAAGTCTTGGGCTGTCACTTTATGCACCAACAACAATTGCAGGAGCTGAAGTTTAAGTGTGATTGTACTGTGCAGTTTTCAGCAGGTATAGCCACCTGCATATGTAAAGTTGCTTAAGAGTTGGGAACTTGAATGCTAAATGTGGATAAGAAATGTGGCTTTACATAGTAAAGATAAGCTCATGACAAGGGTTGTGAGGGCATTAAAATGTGATGGGACTAAACCCATGTGGGGGACTTGAAAGCCTTGGCAGCATGTGTATTTTGACAGCCAATGACTACTGTCTGTCTTGGTAATGTAACAGAAGAACATAAAGGAAGCCAAAAGAGAGTGACAATATTAGTTGGAAGAGAAATAATATTTTTCTTGGCTTCTCTTGGTGCAGTAATGCAATTAAAATGCGGCAGTACTGCATTGGGAATTACTAATCATTTTCACTCTTTAAATACAGAGGGTGAAGTGTGAGACTTCAGGATTCTGTGTGGAAGTGTAAAAATATCTGCATTTTCCCCTTGGAAACCTTTGTCTTTAATCCATCTTTTCAGTGTGCCCTTGCCTTCAGCTGATACAGGAAAATAATGTGGTGAGAAACAAGGAACAAGGGGGAGTGGGGAACCACCAGAGGTGAAGTTGACCAGGATTAGATACAGGAAAATAATGTGGTGTCACAGAATCATGTCCTTGCTTGGTGAGAAACTTCCCCCAGAAGTTTCTTTCAGCAGGCAAGGAACAAGGGGGAGTGGGGAACCACCAGAGGTGAAGTTGACCAGGATTAGAGGAATTGATCATAGAATCATAGAATGGTCTGGGCCTGAAGAGACGTCCAAAGGTCATCTAGTCTGACCTAAGAGAGGTCAGCAGTCCCCTAGAGCTGGGGGATCTGGTGCGGTGAGAAGGTACAGATGGTTCTCCCAGACCCTGGAGTCCACTCTGGTTTCTCTAATGGGCAGTGGCTGAGAAACAGTTTCTAAATGTAGTCCTAAATTATTATTTTTTTGTCCCTGTTTTTCAATATTTCCCCTTCCTTCTCCAAATAGTAATGTATTTCTTTTAGTTTTCACAACACTTTGTTTTAATAGCACTCTAGGGAAGTCCAGACTATGTAATTGGTGGCAAGCTATCTCTTCCAAAGATGAAGCTGTTTATGAACTGAAGGGAAGGCCTAGCGTTTAGATCATGAAAGCCTTTTAGTTTTCCTGTAACTTGAAAAATAACTGAATGTTGTATTTAATTTTACAAAACAAAGTGAGATTTTACAGTAAGTGCCAAGCGTTAGCAGTGAGCAATCAGCCTAGTTAATGTTCATCCCAAAACATCTTAGTGTAATGATGGACTGTGGCACAGTTGGCCACTACAGTTAATATTTTTCCATATATCTCCATTTTAATTTAAAATGCAAGTGTTATTTTATAGGTTTCAGTGTTAACATTTCATGTGAACTTCTTTCTTAGACTGCGACAAGTTTTAAAATGTACATTGAAAACTGGAACATTCAGACAGCTGCTTGGCTGAAACGGTAAGAATAATGAAAACAGTAACGTGCTTCTGAGACCCAAAAACTCTAGATGGCCTGGAAAAACACTGACTGGTGAATCTAATTAATGTATAGCCTCTTGTCTGTCTTTGTTTCCTATGTCTTTGACAGTTGGTGGAATGCAAGGGTATTTGGTGCTGTAAAAGTTTTATTGCTGCAAACGTAAAGTGCCCGCATTTTATATACGAGCAGCAAAGCCATAAATGAACTGTTCAGATCTTCCATAATAAAAAGTAATAGCCTTTTCATGGCATCTTTTAGGCTGCTCTTTGCCTCTGTTATTCTTGCTGTACTGTTCCACTTTGCTATGTTATGTTTCCCTCGTGTACTACTTCTGGAGGCGAGCCTTGTGTCACTGGGATACAGTTCAGCTTGGACTGGATGGAAGTTGAAAACTTCAGAGCCTCATTGTAGTCTGGTTTGGAGTTACCAGAAGATGCTTGCTAGAGAGTCCCTGTTCAGGACACGGAGAAGAGACTTCTTACAGCACTGGGAAGATCTGATTTTAATCCATGACTGTTAAGGCGCTTACGAATACTAGCATAAGCCCAAATTTCCTAGATTAAACTATCTCCTGTAACTTGTTACAATTTTTGGCATGATTAATGTTCAGTGTACAGTCAATGTGAGGTCTGAAATGCAGGCACAGAGTTGTTGTGGCTGTCATAGCTATTTTTATTGTTAAATATATATATCTTGAAAGTCAATGTCTACTATTTTTCGTTATTCAAATGATGTTCCTGATAAGAAGTGCATTATCTTGACTCATTTCTTTGGAACATATTTCAGTTAAACCGCAGCTGTATAGACCCATTGGTGAGTTCTTGAACTGGTCACTTGTGTCTTTGGAGTAAGATTTTGGGCTGCTAAAGTTAGCAGGAATCCCCTGTTTTGCAACAGCTTATGACACTCCCTGTTGTTCCCAGCATCTGCCAGTTAACAGCGCCTAAAAATACCTCTGTTCACCAGTGAAGGGTAGGGTCACCTCTCTGTCCTTCGGCTTGCTTTTTAATCTGCCATCAGAATTTTGAAGGGTGTAGTGTGTGATTCCAGACTGAGGTGTAAAGGTGAAAGAGAAGTCTTGCCTTTTGCAATGCCCTTTGCCCCATTATTGATTTAAATGCTGTGAACGCCGGGAATATGTGGACAGGTGCTCTTTGGATACGCAGTGCATAAAAGCATCCTTCCTCTTTCCATCTCCTGCCCCGTGTCAGTGAAGAGACAGTGCCTCACGTCCTCCTCTGTAACTGAAGAAAGATAAGACTGTTCAGAAAACAGAATAAGACCTTAAAAACAGAGGAGGATTTGAATTGCAGTGTCGATGGGTCCATTGTATTCAGCTGCTTCTTGTTTTGTTTATGTCTTTGCAGTGTTTGCTATGACAGAGCTCCCTGGTACCCTACGGCTTTAACGTTTATCCTGTCGGCCCTGTGGCATGGTATCTATCCTGGATATTATTTTACGTTTCTCACTGGAATCCTTATCACACTCGCAGCCAGAGCAGTATGTACCTTTCATTGTTCTCTTCTAAGGCCCATGCTAGATACAACCCAGCTGTCAACTGCAGGGACCACCCTGACACGGTCAAGCAGCTTGTCCCTGCTGTGAGCTCTCTCTCTTGCTTTTGTGACCTTGATGTTCACTGAAACTTTTTTTCTGTATTGATGCTAATTACAAAATGCCCCCAGCAGTTATAACCAGCACCAATTCTGCATGTGCTGCAATGCTGTCCTTGTGAGTTGCCTGTGAGCGTACAGTTGGTGGTGCCACCGGCACTGTCCATGCAGTCAGATTAGCTTGGGGTCCAAGGTTAAGCTTGAGTCCAGTCTTCTGCTAGGTCGTGTTGCCTACGTGCTGGAATCGGCTCTGGGTGCAGTCTTTCACCAGAAGCTGTTATGGGCTGAGCCTTAGCCCAAACTTGAACTCTTTCAGGTGGATGCAATTGATGCAGTAAACTGGTCTCTGTGTGTACAGCCTCATCCTGGGCAGAGTCACCAAAGACGGAACAGGTTTCATGTCTCACTGTTAAATTCATCACTGCTGATCTTTCAAGCTGAACTAGGCAGTTGTGCAGAACTGGAGAGCACCACCATTGTTGTTCAGAGTTTGACTAGAGCTAAATAAGCAGGTCAATTGTAAAGGTGAATTAAACTCATGATTAGTATTAACTGCTATGGCTAGAGCAGGTTGCTGAACGTGCGATCTCAACGTGTACTTTGTCTGTCATTGGTGAGGATTTCATAGATATGAAGCTAACTTAAAATCTCTAGGGAACAGCACATACTTGTAGGTATAAACACATACTTGTTCATTTAAAGTAACTTTGTTTCACCATTGGTTACCAGTAAAAAGTCAAACCAGAAGAGAGGAAGATCAAATCATAACAACTCCCCTCCCCAAAGATGTTGTGCCAGATACCCAGTGTGAGAGCCTGCTCTCTGTCGTAATCACAGAGGGAATTGGGGGTCACTTCTCTGTTAGCCACGGGTTGACTGTGGGATCTTGGATATGCCAGTCAATACATTTCTGTCTTCCTACTTTCAGTGCTTTCGAACTGAATAGTGTATAAACTTTTCTGTAATACTAACGCTGAGGATAAGGGGAGAGTCATACACTGTAATGCTTCTGCGTGACTTTGCCAAAGAAATGGATTTATATAATATTCTGTTTACTTTTCTCTGACCTGCAGATAAGAAAAAATTGCAGACATTACTTCCTCTCATCAGTGCCTCTCAAGATAACCTACGACGTTGTTACCTGGGTTGTCACTCAACTGGCTGTATGCTATACCGTTGCACCGTTTGTTATGCTGGCTGTTGAGCCCACAATTAAATTTTATAAGTAAGTTCTCTTCTCTTGACAGTCATTCTCCAGGCCAGCACAGGCTTTTATTAAATAACCAAAAACACACGGAAAAGCAGTTGGCATTTCATCAAATTTGAAAGGAGTTCAAACAGGATGTTTAATAATGTGTAAGGGGTAATACTTGCACTCCTGTAACTTAATGAGATGATTATAATAATAATAATGCCAAGGCAGAGCACTTTACTTCTACTTCTCAGTCTTTCTGTCTCCTTATGGGACTTTTCATGTATTCAGTTTCCTTTTTCAAAGCAGTCAAGTCTCAACCACTAACAGTGGCCATGGCTGGAGAGGTTAAGAATACCACCAGTTGGCAGTAGGAAGGACTCAATGAGAAAAGACCGTGTTTCCAGCTGCCAAATGTATAGAATAGGAGATGTGATCGGCCAGCAGGAGATAAGGAGGGTGCCTGGCGGAGCATTACTTCTTGAAACAAGTATGCTTTTCTTTTTGAATACTTCCATAGGAAGTGAATACTTCCCTAAAGAGAAGAAAACACCAGTGGTGCAGAGCATATCAGATATACTCTAATAAAAAAAAAATTGAAATAGAGAAGTTAAGAAAATAATTTGAAAAGGGAGACTGGACTACATTGCTTTATTTTCTTCTACAGTGAACTGTCAACATAGAGTAACAGGTTTTTGGTTAAGAAAAAGGATGATAACCTCTAACACAAGACATAAAGCTGGTAGTCAAGATAGCTGCTGTCAGAAGACTGTTTGAAGGGGGTTGAATTTTGACATATTCTATCTGTGTTTCTTAAAAATTTTGCTTTCAACACAGAAAACTTACCATATAAAAATGACAAGCTTTCCCAAGTACCTTGTTAATATCTTATTTTTCTGTCTTTCAAGACAAAGGTAGCAAAGAGCAGTCAGAGCAAAAAAGGAGAGAAAAGACTTAAAATACTAAACTGGCTTATAAATTTGCCCTCTAAGTGAAGTTGGTTTCCTCTGTGCTACAAAAGGCCATTCCATGTAGTAAATATTACTGTAATTCTGTGAAATTATGTTGCTAATATCAAAACTTAAGAAATAAATATATATAAGTAACTTGCTAGTGCTATGCCAGCATCCGCGAAGGCAGAAATGTTATTTTTACCAAAGTTCTGAATGAAGAAAATGATTTTCCACCCTTGCTCCAAGTTGGCTCATCACCTTAATGTTGTTCGCCCCAGTGACTTTGAACATAGTTAACGGTTTAATTTTAGAGACTGTTAAGGAAGGAAATTTGGAGCACTGCACACCTAGCAGTGACCTGAAGCACAAGATCTACATATCGTACAAGGATATCAGAACTATGGTAAGAAGCATTAAATGAGACCACAGACAGTTGCGTCTCTGTGGGTAAGAGCTGAACCATACTGCTCCCAAACGTCATCCTTCCCAAGCTGCCAGAGTTTAATTGGTTTAATTAGTTTTTTTATTTCTGTTCAGTCTTGTGTGTACTGGATTATTTGAAATAAAAATATTTTGTATCTAATAAGATATCAAATTAAGATGTCTGTGAGTAGTTGCCTTCAGAAATACATAGAACATGGTTGCCTTCTGTAAACATGATTACCTGACCTTCCTCAGTTCAAAGTTGAGTGCTTTGATTTATTTCAGATCTCAGCACTTAGAATGATTTTTTTTCCCTTTCTCTCACTTTTTTTTTTTTAAACTTATACAAGTTTTATGTCCTAAGCATGAAGGATGTTTCTTCAGAAAAGTAGCCTTGTATACTGTAACATTAGAAGAGAAATGGGATGAATAAACGTGTGTAATTCAACCCCTGATTTATCTGAGTAGTTAGACTTTGGATTCTGGAGTTTGCTGATTGATTCCTTGCTTTATTAACATCCACGGCAACGTTTTCTTCGATGCTAGCAGATACCACATGCATAGGCTGTGTGGAATTCAAGGGTGTGTTTCCATCCTTCCTAGGTCAGGTTCATACTTTCTGCATTCATCCCTTGTCACTCAATTCTGCGTGAACTTACCAAAGTTGCGTGATTCGTGCTATCATAGACAAAAATATAACATTCGTTTTCTGCTTTTGTTCCCAGGTCTATGTATTTTCACATGCACGTTCTAAGCATCCTGGTGTTGCTCGTGCTACCCGTCAGACCTCAAGCCCACTCCATAAGAAAGCCTCAGAATCAGGCCACGCAGAACTCTCTTAAAAGCAAAGACAAATGACACCTCCAAAGAAAATTGCTGACAATGGGTAATCAAACTGTCATATTGGAAACAAACAAAGAAGAAGAAAAAAGGGTGGGATGAGGGTCAAAGTAGAAGACAAGTGGCGTTTCTATTGGTTATCTTAAAACCTTACTGGAAAGGGTAGAAAAGAGCCTGAATGACTGTATTTCAAATTATTCCACTTAAGAGAGATTTTACAGGCAACGTTTACAGGCTCATGGGGCATTTTGATTTTTTTAGTAAATATTTTTATGAAGTGTTTTTATATATTTAAACTTTTTCACACAGAGAGGAATTTTTGCTCTTTTACAGAAATATGCAATTATTGATCAGTAATCTTGTGATTAGAGGGACAGGAAGCAGCTAGTAAAGGGTTAGACCAGCTGCCTGATAGCCTGGTGCTGTGGGCAGCTGGCCCGGGAAGCTTTTCATCTCTTGGCTCTGGATGGAGATGATGCAACTAGAAAACTAGGGACATGGGGTTACTCAAGGTGCTGGTGCTGACTTCTGCCCCAGCAGGGAGAAGAGGGAGTGGGGCTTTCCCTGCAATGCCCAGAGCAGGGACTGCAGCCTGAGCTCGGCAGCAAGGGTATTTCACATCCCTTCAGTGTGACACCTGCTGGTAATGAGGGCAAGACAAGTCCCTTAGGAATAAGTGTCTGGGAGCACTGGCAACTGTCTAGGCCAAAATCTAAAGCCAAGCAAAAAAAAAAAAAACAAAAAAAAAACAAAACAACAAACCAAAACCCTTTAGAGTAAAAGAAGAGGCATACACTCTGTGTTGGGGTTCTCTAATGATGCAGCTGGTGCTCGTTGCTACATCAGCCTTACTTTGAGATTTTAGAGTGATGCAGCACTTCCATTTCACTATCAAAATAACTGAGGAACTGTGCAGGTTTAGTGTTTTAGAGCTCGCAGTTATAGGTTAAATCTGAAAAGGGTTTATAAATGGATCTGTTCTACTCAAAAACATCCTGTCTTACGGAGGAGTTACTTTCCAGTGGGATAAAGCTAATGTGAAATCTGAACGGTAATTATCATAGTCATAATAAATCATTCTCTAAAAAACATCATGATGTGATATGATCATCACAGGAGTCAAGTCCAAGTCCTTGTATGATCTTGACATGTGACTTAAGCCTACTGATTCAAATTTCCGTGCTTGTAAAGTCCTTGGCTTACAGGGATGTTTTGAGGCTTTATTTCTAAGAGCTTGTTCTGCTTCGAGATAACCCACTGCAAAGTGCTGTGTCAGGGGTTTTTTTATTTCATTTTTAAAAAAATCCACTTACCCCAATAAAGCAGGCTAGTATGACACATCAAAGCCAACTAAAACATTATTTTAAATTACTGGTTTCCAGGAATGTTTTTATCAGGATTTAGTAGAAGCAATTCCCTTGTTAAAGTATTGGTATTGCTTTATGATCATTTAACTGACGTGTGATTGAGCACAGAATCTGCTGTTTAATGCATTCTGATTTTTGTGTCAGATTAATGTTTTGCAGCATCCTAGCATTTAGGGAAGAAACAAATTGTTGAAACCAAAACAAGTTTCAAAAAAAGTTTGATTTTATTTAATTTTTTTTTCCCTTTTCTCTGATGGGAAGTTTTTGTCCTGTGACCAACTCGTGATATAGAGTTCATGGAAGAGTTTATTTGGTAATTTATTTTGAAGGTGAGATGGGATTAAAAGCTTGATCTGAATAAACAAATTTGTGTCACTGCCTGGCATTATTAGTCACCAATGTCTAATGTGAAAACAGGTGACTGGTTGTGAGATCCTTCACACTTCTGAGGAGAGATGCTCCAGTCTGGTGGATTTTACAGAGCAGCTGAGCTTTACACCCTGGTCCTGCTGAAACGGAGACAAGATGACCCCTGTTTCTTTTCATGGCAACTTTGTCCTTAACTGGTCCAGTCCTTATTTATCCTCTAGTGTGTGTTCTCATTGTGGCACTGGCCTCAGCTGCACGTTGGGCATCTAATGTTGCCCTTGAGGTCTGGCTGCACTGTTTCTCGTGGGAGGGAACCAGGGCACATCTCCAGGGGAGATGGGGACTTTGGTGCTGTTGGCCATGGGATCCCGTGGGCTGAGGCCAGCCTGCATTCACCTTCCAGAAACTGGGATGAATCTCTATAGATGCTGGCAGAGCCAACATAATGTGCATCATATCTGGGCTCCAGCAAGCCTGCAGAAGGCCAGTGTTTCCAGCAGGTTGGCTTTAGCACCTGCTTAGGAAACATAAACGCACTCAAAGGGGTCTGTGGGTTTCTATCTTCTTCTCTGTGCCCGGAGATCTGGCTGTACAGCCTGTGCCCTGCTCTGCGGCCCTTCCTGAACTGTGCATTCAACAGAGGTCAGATATTATCAGCAGGGTTTCTTTTCTAGTGTTTCACGTAAGTGGAACTTGCTTAACTCTAATGCCATCGACTTCTGTTGTAGCTTCAGCTTCTACAGTGTGATGAATTAGTCAGGACACTGAGTGAGCAAACTCTCATTCTCTTGTGACACTGTCTTCTCAGCCTGGACCTCTCCCTGAAAACAGGAACCCTGGGCTTAAATGGGAACTGGTCACGTGGATTTAATATGATACATTACGTGAATTAAAATTGAAATGGTCTTTTTGAAACATTGCATCTGCAAGGAAACTTGCTGGTTGAATTATGCTTAAGGCTGTGGGGGTGAGGAGGGACATGAAATTATCTAAAATCTTTCCTTTATGACATTACTGTGGGCTAGGCAGTTTCCTTAACCAAACATGGCAGTCCTGCAAAGCTAACGCAGAGTGGATTTAAATCACTGTAAAATTTGCCTTTGAAAAAAGGCTGTTAGCTTTTGTGCTACCTTTCTCAATCCATTCCCCTCCTTTTCTTCTTCACAGGGAGAGAAAATTTGGTTTTATAGGAAGCCTGCAAACAGATACTATTATTTAGAGAAGACTTGTGCCAGTAGCATGCATCTACTTTTTACGGGAGAATATAACTCTAAGAGCCAAAGTAGAAATTGAAGTGATTAAAAGTGTGATGTTGGGAACTCAAGTACTGGCCTTCCATTACTTGGCCTCTACTTGGAATACCGTAATTTGGGGATGTGCTTCAGTAATTAAAATACAAGGTAGATTGTGCTGGTTTGACAAAGGTTGTATTTTAAATATAGGAATACCAAAAAGACACGACCCCCATCACCCACCTTGGATTGACCGCAAATTTTGCCTACTATTTTTCAGCACGTTTGGCTGCATTAAAACTAAACTAAAATTTGAGACTCACTTAGGAGAGAGGACTGCATGAAGAGTAAAACTTCATTTCAGCTTAACTATGGGTCTGGTATTTAAAGAAGAAACAGCTCAGCAATTTCCTCAGTGGAGTGGAAGCACAAAGTGCATACTTCTACTGTCCTGTAAGCTGTCCCCCTCCTCGAGGACATTCCTACATGTCCCCTTGGAGCGTGCCAAGCAACGGAGGCAGCACTGAAGTGGGATACAAGGCGGGCAGATGTTTTTCCTCCCCTTCTGACCACTCTGTTCTGCGTGCATACATCGCACATAGCTGGGATTCTTGTGTCACTTAAAATGAGGTAGGTGGGTGAGAAGGGCATAGAGTTTTACTCTGTTGGTAGGTGTTTGGGTAATCCTGAGCTTACCTCTGTTTGTATGTATAAAAGCAGGCTTAGCAAACTAGATCTCTATCCTTTCTTAGAAACAGGTTTAAGTACCCACACCCAAGGAAGTCTAGCAATAAAATTCCTATTGGTGAGGTCAGTGTCTCTTATATTTAAAGCCTTGATCGCCTTATCCCTGAACTGGGGACTTTAGAATAATATTCTACTGGCTGCAGCAGTAAAGGGACTAAATAGAAATGTTAACATTAAAGAGCGTGTTATGAGGAATAGCTGTAGTTCATGTGTTGTGGACAGAGGAAGAGCACGTCTCTCTTCATCCTTGCCCCGGACAACGTGACGTGCACGGCTGCATATTGAAATATCAAATATTCTTTGAGGTACCGTTCTCTTTTCTTTATGTCACTGAACTGATGTGTTTCAGCTCTTGAGGGCTAGAGGCGTTCCGCTGCGATGCCGAGTGGGAAGCCTTGCCTGACATCTCAGCGTGAGTACGAATGCACAGTGCGGGCTTTAAAAACGTGTCCTTTTGTGCAGCGTCGGCCTGCTGCTCCCTTTCTTCTTGGAGATGACAGTAATAATATGCACGGAGCCTGTGGATGTGCTCTGGGTGGAAGCCGCTGACGTGACGTGAAGCGGCAGCCCCTTTGCTGGGTTGCGTTTACGAGCAGTGCCCTCTGTGGGCGATTGGACCTCGGCGAACACTCCGAGAGAAGAACGAAGCTGAGGCGGGGGTTGGGGGGAGGGGGGATGCTACGAATGGGAAGGTTTTTGCAGGAGTGCAACCCTGCGAACTGCAGGACAGTTGCTGGTTATCGTGCGTGCGACAGCAAATAGATTTTGCCCTGGGGCAGGAGGGCAAGAGAAATCGAAGGTCTAGGTAGACTGGAAAGAAATATTATTACAAGAGGAGATGGTACCTTGTTGGGAGAAAATATGGTGTTTATATGGCTGAAGAGCTTGGGGTACGCTTTTGTTTTCCTGGCTCAAATATGGTCTATGGAAGGAAACCACAGGATGGGGGGGGAATCAGTTCTGAGAAGAGCCCTGCGACTGCTCTCAGGTCCCGATTTATTGTCCATCCTTAGAGATGCTCTGCACGTGAGACCCCAGGTTTGCCTGGAGGCTTTTCTGCTGCAGCGTGGTTCCCTGCGCCCCTGGATGAGGGGCTGTGCAGCTCGTCTGAGAGGCCCTGGCACAAACGGCAGGCAGCAGATCCAGGAGCTGGTTTTCCCAGTCCCTCTGTCGGATGCTGTACGGGTAAATACTGTGTCCAGGGGTACCAGGAAAAGAGTTTGGAGCGTACCGAGGCTGAGCCAGTCATGATGGGACAGGGTGATGGGAAATACTGCCAGGGCCCTGATACGCTAAGCAACTCCTGCCTTGTCCAGGGGTGGAAACTGGTACCCCTCTTCATCGGAAACATCTTCAGATGGTGACATTGTCACTGCTCTGAGACATGTGGATTTCCCTTTTTCATATTTTTTCTTGCCTTGATGGATTCTGCATTACTGAACTTAGTTTTTTCTGCTTTTATTGATTTATTTGTGTTTCAGAAAGATGGTTCTATGTGGCTATTTTATGTCTGATCAGGGAGATGCACAACTAAAAGCAACCTCAAAAGTTGTGAATATAGAAATAGATAATATGAACACATTCTAAGTCTATGAATTGATTTACCTGTCTGTGACTGATGTGGGTTTTTTTTTTCTCCTGAGTGCTCCTAAGTGACACCTTACAGTGTGCAACAGATGGTGCAGGTTTCCTCTGGAGGTTTCTCAGGAAGCAGCTCTGGCAAAAAAAACCATTTCTGACACCCACAGGCTGCCCCAGCTGGCCTGGTCTGTGGCTCCTCCAGGATCTCCTCCAGGTGAGGGGATGCTTTGGAGTAGCTTGAGGGACCTTGTGCTTCCTCCTCCTCCCACCCTGTGAGCACATGTGTAATCCAGGGCGTGCACGTGTGAGGCAGAGAGAGAGAGACTGCTTGCAGCTTCAGCCCAGGTGCAGGGCCCCTCAGGTACGTGAAATTAAAGGCGCTCTTCATGTAATTTGTGAAGATCAGAAAGACACATTGCTTTGGGCAGCAGACAGCAGGGATAATTGCATAGGTGGGGACCAGAGGTGCAGAGAGATTGTGACAAGGGTCCCATGAGCAAGCGGCTCGTGCCACAAGAAAGGGAGTGAAAGGTGGGTTTCCTAAGTGCCAGCCTATGGCTTCACATGTCGGCCTGATGGTGGGAAAGGTTTCACATGTCTGGAGATGGTGGCAAGGTTTGCCCGCTGCTTCTGGAGGAGTCCACGCTGGATCCAGCACCGGTGGGGCCAGATGCAGCCCCGTGGGAGCGACTGTCTGCTGTGGCGTGACCACAGGACCCAAGTAGCACTGAGAGAGGGACTGCAGCCTCCTTAGCTGGGTGCGTGCTCGCATATACTCACTCTCTGGGTTGTTCAGCCTGGAGAAGAGAAGGCTCTGGGCAGACCTTAGAGCAGCCTTCCAATATCTGAAGGGGGCTACAGGAGAGATGGGATGGAACTCTCTGTCAGGAAGTGCAGTGACAGGACGAGGGGTAACGGTTTTAAATTGGAAGAGGGTGGGTTTACATTGGATATCAGGAAGAAATTCTCTACTGTGAGGGTGGTGAGACACTGGAACAGGTTGCCCAGAGAAGCTGTGGATGCCCCATCTCTAGAGGTGTTCAAGACCAGGCTGGATGGGGCTTTGAGCAACCTGGTCTGGTGGGAGGTGTCCCTACCCATGGCAGGGGGGTTGGAACTTGATGATCTTTAAGGTCCCTTCCAACCCAAACCATTCTCTGATTCTATATGCGTGTGCCTGATTGCCAGTTTCAAATCCCAGGCTGGACCCTCCCACGCAGCCCCCCACCCCCAATGGAATCAAGAGATACTCTTAAAATATGAAATGTCATCAAAGGTCTTTAGTGCCTTTATATTCGCCTTCTGATCTCTGCGCCTTTGAAGCCCATGCATTCAAGCTGTTCCCGGCTGCGAGGGCCAGAAAGGCTTTTGGGAACGGCGGCGGTCTGTAAGACCATTTCCACGCTGCGCCCGGTCTCTCCCGACACCTTTGGCAAGTGATGTGAAGCCACCATGGGCACGGGAGCCGTGACGGGTGCAGGGCCTCTCTTCTCTCTTTCCTGCCCAGAGTTTTCATCTGGCGGGAGGGAGGGTGGCAGCCACTGCCCGGAGGATGGGCAGCGACACTGGTGTTGGCTCCCAGAGGGCTGGCTTCTGCAGAGCGGGTTTTGTTTGCCGCCAGCCGCCTGCTCCCAGCGGCGCGCTACCGGCCTGCCTCAATTAGGCTTTCTGACTGATGGCCAGTTTAATGAGCCTATGTACAGAGGGTCATTCAACATGGCAATTATACCTATAAATCTATTTGCGGCAGGGCTCAAATAACCTTTTGCGCACAGTTCTTCATAAAATGACTGTCTGATTAATTAACATTAATTTATCCACTGTATGGAACCAGATGCAGTCTTTATGAAAGTCTCTGCTCTGATGTGCAGGCGCTGTGTGAACTGTGAGGATTTGGGGATGGGAATGGCTCTGATGTTGTTTAAAGTCTCTCTCTTAGATTTTTTTTTTTTCCCCCTCTTTCTTCCTCTCTTTCTCTCTCTCTGGTCCCAGTTGATTAACATTCCAGGGCAGCATCATATAACAGGGGGCAAAATTCAATTAATTGAATATGAAATATTTATAACCCTACTCTATGTGTCTATCAGAGAAGGGTCCTTAATAGATCTTCTCATTAGCATGGACTGGTGACTCACTTCTCTGCTTTCACAGTCATTTGGAATTAAAATCCAATTAATCTAATGTCCCTGTGAATATTATTAAACTATTTGAAAAACTGCATAGAAGAGATATGAGGCAGGGGGTGAGGGGCTAAGAGAAGAAGAGGGAATATGTCTTGAGCTCATGAAGATTCATTTCTTCTCTGTTAAACACGTAGTCTGCAAAGACTAATTCCCTGTTTTCTGGGAAGTGGATAGCTATTTCTTAATAACAAAAGCCTGAGAGTGGAAAAATAAGTTACTTTCTAAAAGTAGAACTGTCTCATCTTTTAGCAGGCGAAGAAACGCCCTTACCTTCTCCCATCTTTCAGGTTGCTCCTTCCTCTTGGGTGCTAATGTTAGCCTGAACTGGTGGACAGATTTACACAAGGTATTTAGGCACCGTGAGATAATTTTGGGGCTCATTCCCAGCTCTTCAGCAACGCTCAGCTGCCCGAGGCTGTGGGACTTGCTCTGAGGCCAGAGACTCCAACTGCCTGATCTGGAGCCCAGGAGGGCACCTCATATCCCTCCTGGCCCACGCAAGGAATGTCCCTTCCCGTGGGGAGAGGCGGGATGACACCATACCTCCCGGAGTGAAAACAGTCAGGACACGTAGATCCCCGGCCTGGGGAGCACTCCTGGACTGCCTGGTACGGATGTAGCCTAGAGGACTATTTAATTGTTAAATAGCTCTGTCTCTTCAGTGGGTAGGGCACTGACCCGAAACTCAGCAAGGAGGGATCTTAACCACGAATTTCAAATGCAAACTTTGAGCAGGTTTCTAAATTGAATATTCCCCTAATGGGAATGACTTGAGGACAAAATCCTTTAATGACTCAAAGGAATTTAGAGACTGCTGCAAAAGCATGTAAGGCAGGAGATAAATATTTCTGAGCTGGAAGAATATTCTAGCTCTCCAGATACAAAATGTTCCTCTTCTATTTTCAAAACAATAAATTAAAAGGTCTGTCCACAAGGTTTTTTTGTGGGTTTGTTTGCTTTTTGTTTTAGGTGGAAGTAGCCTATTCCTTTGAACGCTGCCCCTCTGTTCCACACACTCCCCCCTCCCTCCCCCGCCCGTTAGAAGCTTAGTCCAAACATTATCACAGAACACAAATACACATTAAGAGACAAAAACTGTACATTCCCATGCTTTTGTGAAACCTTATAAATGTGAAACCTTATAAAGGCAGACTCTAGAGAGACTGAACGTACTTCCCCTGTCTCAGAGGTACAGCTCATGGGAGACATTTGGCTGCGCAGCGATGCTGCTGGACAGACTGCAAGCCAGAAGCAAGGAATACTTGTGCAGAGGTCAGGCTCAGTCCCTCCTTTCCTTCAGCACATCTGGAGTTCTTGTCCACCCCACTATTGACCGGTTCTGATGTATTAATTCTATCTAGTAAAACTGGAGGCGGCGCCTGTGTGGTACAGTGAAGTACAGTGTGCCAATCTCAGCTGCTCTGGACTTGATGCAGCAAATAAATCACAGGTGAGCATATGCATTTTTAATTTGCTGAGGGACATCTGTGCCTAGTGTTCCCCTTTTCCCATTATTGTAACTCTAAAAGTCACATAGGTCTTTTTTTTTTTAAATAGCTTCATTTAGTAGTAATGAAAATTTCATCAACCATTTGGTTTGGTGTACCGAGGAGCTGAAGTCAGACCCGGCAGAAACATGCTCCCATTCAGAGTAAACCTGAGCAAAGAAGCCGCTTGATTCAAATCACAGCTTTTCAGGGAAAAGAGACCAAGAACTGAAAATCTTAACCCTCTTCACTCTGGAGAAACCACAGTACCTGAAACTGCGTGGCATCTCACAGGGCAAACCCAAAGCGTCCTGAGGGTGCGCTGTGGGTCTGCTGAAAGCTGGTGCCACTGCAAAAACCTGCTCTTTGGGCTTGGTAGCATTTCATACCTGTTTTGTCTCTCTGTCCATCAATCTGTATTTATTTATTGCTGCTGGCCTGCTATGATGGATGTAGGGAGGTGGCTGAATCTGAACTACAGCCTTGAAATTTTATTATCTAAGTCTCTAATTGGATTTGCTTTTGATGTTAGAAGAGATTGATTGTGGCAAAACTCTTGACCCCAATCAAATTAAGAGAAGAAACAAGTTTTTCTATGCTGTAAGTCTGTGCTTTTTCTGCAGCTGGTCACTGGATGTTGTCCCCAGTTTATTCTTATTCCCCCTTCCATCCTAGCCAGAGATAAATGTGGCAGACCTTCTCAGTGGCTTCCTTCTCCCTTTGTCTGTTGTTTGTGGTCTATGTCCTAGCTTAGGCTCTGGGTCCCAGTGGTCAGGGACAAATAGTCTTGATTGCCCCTTTCCCTGGGATCTTTGCAGCAGGAAAAACAGAGAGAAAGGCAACATGAAGTGCACTTGTTCTGTGCCGTGAAGATTGCGCTCCCACTTTGCACTGGTATGAAATGACTGCTGCTGATGAAGGGTGGTGGAAAATCAGATCTCTGGGTCTTTTTTTCTCAATCATCTGTAGTCCCCTGCACACTTCAGGCGCTGTATTAATCATTATAATTTCTTCCACATTGCCACTTTGTCTGTGAGCTTCCTTTGAGCAGTGTTTTCTGTTTTGTGCTCTCTTCCAGCAGGCTCCAGCTTTTCTGGAAGCGGCTGCCTGAGCTCTTTCCCAGGGCGAGGGTATGCCAGCCAGTGCATCAATCTGCTTTTGTTTTCATTATGCCAGCTTCCTGCGAAGTTTTCAAATTAATTTTAATGCCTCCCTCAGTTTTAAGGCCTATAAAAAGACCTTGGTTCTGCCTACCTTGGTGAACTGGGACCTGTTCAGGAATCCGGAGGATGCTTTTGCCTCGGTGCCGGGGGGTAGCCGCTTTCCCCGCCTGCATTCAGCGGGATCTGGCACTATCGGTCCGAAAACATCCGGACCCTTCCCCAGCACCCTTCCTCACTGGGTCAGGGGATGGAGCTACGCTTTGGATGTCACACCCCTGCCCCACGCTGTGCTGGGTTGGTCAATCCCAGCAGGGCAGTCCCGAGCCTTCCAGTCGCATCCCTGTGCTTGACCGGATAGTCAGAGCCAGGGTCGTTCCACAAGAGCCCAGCTGAAGCTGAGGGGTGTGCTGAGGCTCAAGTAAGAAGTGATATGGGCTTCCTATGCAAGGTCAACAAAAAAAATAATAAAATTAGAATAAAGGCTTTGGTTTGTGTCTGGCCTACCTGTGCGGACTTATTTACGTTAACTTTCAACTAGCTGTCTTTGTGGCAATACAGATCATAGAACCATTTAGGTTGGAAAGGACCTTGGCATGGGCTCGGAGTTGGCAGAGGTGAGGACGGACGAGGACACCCTTGTACCCGTGGAAGCTGTCTGTGTTGCATGCTAAGTCACGGGCCTGTGATTTGTGGATGCTTGTGGGCCTGTGGACAACTGCCAAGGACTCTGCAAGGGAAAGGCAAACCTGATGTTAGCCCTACATTTTCAATTTAGGCATCTTCACCGCCAGTGGAAAAATGTTTAGTGGCCTAAGGATCACGAAAAAAGAGAGCTCACTGTGGGGCAAGATGCCAGATTGCACTGGGTAACCCTTTTCCTGCTTTTTTGCTTAGCTCTCTGCTAAGTATCTTTAACGGCTCCCCTTCCTGATGGAAGAAAAGATGTGTGTGGTAACAGAGTCCGGAAAGCATTTGTCTTGCTTGCTTAATGCGTTAAGTTGGTGCTTCTAAGGGACACCCTCTTCCTTTCTAAGAGCTGTCTCATGGTGGCAGGATCCCGGGGGACAAAACAGGCTGCAGGGAAGTGCCCGTTCTGTGCCTCTGGAGTCACAGCTCTGCCTCAGTGGAGGGTGGCTGTGAGCTGCAATAAGGCACGATGGAACCAAAAAACATTCAGCCCCTTTGCACTGGCAGGAGGTCACCAAAACAGCAACGCTGAGGTTGGGGGGAACATCTGGAGGTCAGGTGGTCCAGCCCCTCTTGCTGCTGCTTGGGGCTGACATGAGGATGGAGGGAAAAGGGCAAAATATTGATGCATGGGTCCCACAGCCGGCCTCCTATGTCTAGTTATCCCTTGCTCACACACCATTAAGGGACTCTGCTGCCGAAGTTGGCAAAGTGGCACTGCCCGAGCTTGGGCATCTGGTGGAAGAGAGGGGAGTAGAGACTCCCGCCTTTCCCCTGACTCCCTTTCATGCTCTTCAGGTGTTTTAAATAACAGAAAGGGAAGAAACTTCTAAAAACTTTCAGTTCCCAACAAAGAAAGGGAAAAAGCTGCCAGTTTTCCTATTGGCTGAAGCCTCGTGGTCTTGACTCAGACATTACCTGGTGCATCAGGAGCCTGTCCCCAGGCAGATGGTGAAAGGAGCTCCTCTGCCAGTGCCCACCTAGTACCCCACAGCCTCAGAGAAGGCTGAGACCTGGGTGGCTGAGAGACAGCCTCCTTATTATTTTTATTATTTTTTTTTTCCATCCCAGCATCAGGCTGCAAATGAAAATACCTTTTCAGGCCTCGTATTATTACCCATGCGGATGGCACCTTTAGAGCGTGCTATTCACCGCTATAATAGCTGCACCTGTGTAGAGCACGCGTGCTGGAGCTATGGCAGCTGTGGACTGTAATTGCAAAACATTATTTTCTGTTTCTCCCTGAAAGCTTTTTTTTTTCTTTTTTTTTTTTCTTTCTTCCTTTTTCCTTCTTGTTGTTGCTGTGAAGGTCCATTTATTAACAACTCGCTCGTTCTGCAGGGCTCCCTCTTCCTATGACACCTATTTCTCCAGGCTGGAGTTCTTCAAAGAGCATCCCTGCAAGCCCCCGTGCCTTCTCACCTGGGTGTGTGGTGCCTGGCAGCCTCCGCACGTGAGTCTGGCGCTACCCAGGGAGGATGGGGGCACTTTTTGTGGCCAGACCCGGTGCTGTGTGGTCCAGCCGAGGGGGTCAGGCTACACCCCTCATCGGCTCCTGGGCAGGGGTGGGCGCGGAGGCTCCGAGATGATTAATTCATTTGTTCCTTGAATATTCTGCCCCTGGGTGCCCGCCTTACTGGGAATCAATTTAGTACTTTCAGGCCTGGATTAATGCGAGTGCTGATGGAGCATGCACGGGAGGGAGGAGGGGAGGGGATGTGCAGAACACAGCCAGCAACTCTTAAAAATGAAAAATACAGAGATGGAGTGCTTTAAAAAAAGTCTAAAAAAATCTGTCCGTTTGTTTTTCAGTCCTCTTAGCAATCATGCTAAATTCAGTTCACGGAAAGGCAACCAGCCAGTCAGTGTTTCAGGTTGTGCCTTATAAATCAAGGCTGTAGCAAGGAATTTGAAATGTATGTTGAGGCTGGCTGTTCTCTTACCTCCTGCTGTAATGAATTCATGTCTGCAGACAACAGACACAATTATTATGGAAATTACACACACACACAAACACTCGGAGGAAAACAGGTTGTGGGTTTGTTTGGTTTTTTTTTTTCAGAGCTCTTGCTTTACTGCTTCTAGTCTGGGCCTCCAGCACCTGACAGGGCTGCCAGGGGTGGTGGCAGGATTTTGCCCACCATCTGGGGGCAGCCACTGGAGGACATCACCCGTGTTCCGCCCTGAGCATCTGAGTGTGGAGCTGGGCTGCCAGCACCTCCCAACCCAGCGCCCTGAGGCAGGAGCATGAAAGCTGGGTGTCCAGTTTGGGGCTGAACAGCAGAGCAGTGGTGTGGGAAATAACCAGGCATCCGCTGGTTGCTCCAAGGAATAGAATTAGAATCATCTAGGTTGGTTGAGACCTTTAAGATCATTGGGTGCAACCATTTAACCTAACCCTGCCAGAACCACCACCAAACCACGTCTCTAAGTGCTATGTCTACCCGTCTTTTAAATACCTCCAGGGATGGTGATTCCACCCCTTCCCTGGGCGGCCTGTCCCAATGTTTGATAACCCAGGGGAAGGTCACTGTAATTAAATAAAACCAACAAACCCCAATTCTACTAAGTGTTTGCGCGCAGAGCGTTGCATCCTGACAAGGGGAATCTGACAGCGAGTGAAGAAGATTCACGTACCGAAAAGATGAGCAATCCCTGCCCCTTCCCTGGACCCCCGGTGGGGGGTGGTCGGGTGCCTCCGCATAACCCCAATTTCTCCGCCGGGGCACCTCTGGGCGGTGGGGACAGTGCCGGGGACGGTAGGTGGCAGTCCTCCCTCAAGAATTTAGTTCTCCTTGATCTAAGGCAAATGGTATTTGTTTCTCCTCCAGCCCCAAAGACAAACTTACACAGCTTTTTCTTTTTTTTTTTTTTTTTTAATAAAATCTCAGGTTGTGTTCTTTGGTTTGTTTGTTGTATTCTTTTCTTCTTTTGAATAAGTGGTTTTTCTTTTTCTTTCCTTCCTTTCTTTTTTTTTCTACTTTTTTTATCTTTCTTCTTCTTTTTTTTTCCTTCGCTTCCCATTCCCCCTTTTTATTTCCACAATATTATGGGGTCTTCATTGCTTGCTCTTTTTTAGTGCCCCAAAGGTTAAGGCAAGGGCAGGAGTGCAGTGGAGGCATTTCAACGAAGCAGAAAAAAAAAAAAAGCCTCACAAGAAAAATTGTCCAGACGAGGATAGACCTGAGGGATGCATACAAAGCCTCCTTGAATACCACAGCTTCATGAGAGTCACTGTACCAGGAGCTATAAAATGGTTCTGTGTTGAAGGGTACTTTTAAAAGGTTGTTTATATGGAAGTTTCCTGAATGCAAGACTTTTCAAGTGGGGCATCCCTTGGGAGGGTTGGACACCCTTTTGAGCCTGCCAGACCTGTCTCAGGCATTAGGCTGAGGCCATGAATTGCTTCTGAAGAGGCTGTTGAGTGGCCATTAAAGGGCAGCAACCCTGCAGTAGTAGTACTACTAGACCCTACTAGTCAGTAGCTTGCCAGGCTGAAACTGCAAAGGGGATGGGTTCCCACCTAGTCTGGTTCATCACCATGCCCCTCGACCTTCCTGGCTTGTTTGCTCTGAAAGAAATAATTTTCTAAACCAACAGGACAACCCTTGAGAAATCTTCCTTTTGAAGCGGAACAGCTTTGTCTGGATTTCAGAAACCAGACGGAGCCTTTGAACTTTCTCCTATTGCTGCTCACCTTGCTCTGTGTGCTGGGTAATTCAGTTAGGGGGAGCCATAAGCAGAGAATTCTATTTTCCTTGATTATTATTATTTTTTTAAAAATATATTTCCTAATTAGGAAGTTGATTGCAAGGCAGGGCAAAGCACAGGTTGAAAACTGGCTTCACCAGTGGGTTTGTGTGTCTGCAGCTTTTTTGTGCCTTCATTTCAGAGAGGAAATATTAAAGGATGGATGAGGCGTCCAGAGTTTGATCATGATACAGCAGTTCTTACCTCCATATCGCTGGCTAAAACCAGCTGAGGGCTGCGTAGATAGCTGTTACCATCTGTCGGTTGTGAAATGATTTGATAGTTTCAAGTTGCATTTCTACGGGACAAATTTCTATTTAACAAGAAAACACCAGTGAAACAGGCACTCTTGCTAATTGTTAGCAAGGCCAGAGATTGAATAGATGATGGAAACTGAATTTCTGTCTCATCTAGCTCTTGTCAACTCTGCGTGAAAAATAGAGCAGGCCTCGAGTCGGGAAAACAGCTTCATCAAATTTTGAACTTTCCAAGTTTTTTTCATTGTGCAGGGACCAGAATGGAGGTTTTTTTTATCTCTTGTGAAACAGGCCACGGCATCCTTTAATGAAATCCGTAAGCAGAATAACTGTTGAGATATTCAACTTAATGAAAGTAATTTTTTTTCAGAGAGCAAAACCACTCAGTAGTAACATTTGTGCTAATTTTATTAAAAATTACAACCAAATTTTGCAAAAAGAAGGGAAAATCCTGAAAAGTGTAATTTTTTCCAACCAAGGTGTATATAATGCAAAATTTCTCTATTGTTCCCAGGTGAAAAATGTGTCCCCACCATTACTGAAAGTTCATGCACAGCTAGGTTTGGGTTTTCTAAGCTATTTTTTTCTTGCATGTAATAATTAAAAGCAACACTGGAAATCAGACCTTTACCTGACATTCATTTGAACTCCCTGCAGTTTGCCCGTCTTTGAACAATTTTACACATTTTCAAGTGGTTATATCTTAATTTCTTTTTTTTTTCTTTTTTCTCTTTTTTTTGTGTGTGGGTGCATTACAGCCACAGCAGCAGACCTGAACAAGGTTTAAGATCCTGTTGTGAGCAGCGTTGCACAAGCACATAGCAAGAGCCCATTGCTACCCCAAAGAGTTTTATAATCAACATAACAAAGGCAGACAAAATTTGGGAATGGAAGAAGCAAATGGAGACAAAGGAACTTGTCCAGTCTCAAGGCTGGGATGAAATCCAGATTTTCAGCATCCTTATCCAGGGCCTGACTCACGACTGGCTCAGGCTTTCCCACCTGCTTCAGCATCTTCCAATTGGGTGGACTTTTCCTCCATCCTTCCCTCCCACTTCGCACCACCTTTTTGGGGAACCACCTCCTTTGTTGGTGAGACCTGAGAGGAGAGGTCAGATGTCAGAGGAGGTAGCTCAGCAGCTGGCTCTCTGGGCTCCAAGCCCTATCGCCAGCCGTTGCCGGAGTCAGATACTTCAGGGGGATAGAGAAGAAACTCACAGCAGGCAGTTATGAAATGGCTTCCCCCTGGGAAAGCTTCCTTTGAACTGCTGTCAATTAAAGGATGACTTGTGGCCTCCAGCACTACTTTTTATTTATTTATTTTATATTTACTATGTAAATTCTAGATGTTCTTGTTACACGGACTTGTTTATGCTTGATCTGCCTAATTTAAGCTAAACAAGGTCCTCAGGGCAGAGTTCTGGTCTTCTTACATCTGAAAATTACCATGCCCCTCCACCCCCCACCCCAAATTATGCACATTGTAATAAATAAAATAGTAGTGCTGGGTCCTTCTGGTTTTAACCAATCATTCCCAATCTTCTCTCTTTGTTGTTGGTTAGGTACACTGTTTGGGTTGAAACCATCTTTGTCCCAGATTTTAAAACAAAAGAAAGTTGCATTCAAAGAGAACCAAACCCTAGTTGAAGAGGTGAGGACCATCTTTGGGGTGTCCATATCTTTGTTTCTGTGGCCTTTTTAATTCAGGTACCTGAGGGCACCAAAAATTCCTCAGTGATGAAATACAGTATCCAGAGTCAGATCTTCATCCAGGATAAGTCAGGCTGCTCCCCCAATGACAGGTGGAACTTCAGGGCACAGCACCTTGGGGGCTGCTCCAAGGGCACCTCCCAGAAAGGACTCACGTTGGAGATGGGTTGTGAAGTGGTGTGAGCCCCTCAGGGCAGATCTCCAGGGAGGCCACAGCTGTCCTGCCAGGCTGAAACCAGTACATGGTGGAAGAGGTGGATAACTCAGCTCCTCCCCAGTCTGGGTGAAGGAAGTGTAGCTCATATAAGGTCTTTCCCGAGCTGGCTATTCAGATGACCTGCTCTAGTGGAAGGTGTCCCTGCCCGTAGCAAGGGGGTTGGAACTAGATGATCTTTAAGGCCTCCTCCAACCCAAACCATTCTATGATTCTATGACTTTGATTCCACCTACCCTGGAGCTTGCTTTTCCCTAAAGTCTGTTAACTGCTCCAGAAAGTGCTGGTAAACCTTATTTGTGCAAGCACTTAGAGCAAATTTCTTGCGAAACCTGCTTGATAAGGCTTAATGCGTGAGCTAAGGTGATGTGCGTGCTGAGAACGAAAGCAGCCACCACTGCTTTTGAAAAGGAGGAGGTACCACTGTACCTGGTGAGCCTTGTGGTCCTGATGCAAGGCGTACTTAACATCGAGAAGTTTGTGGCATCTTTATTGTAACCCCTCTGGATCATACAGCTCCACTATGATACTGTGGGCGGCTTTTTCTCAGGGCAGGACAAAGGAAAAAATGGTTTTTCAGGCACAGATTAGTTTATTTGATGTGGTAGCTTGAGTTAAGTTTCACTGTGCTTGTCTAAATGTTGCAAACCTAGCTGTGAAGTAATCGAGGAAACCACATTACAGCTACATAAATGTTGTGAATTAAAAAACCACCAAAACAAAACACCACCCAAATCCAACTCTCTCTGGTCCAGCCTTACTGAGAAATATGAAGATAAACAAAGCCTCATGTGAACTCTGGTCTAACCCCTGTCCTCAGGTCTGGCTGAGATCAAAGATGAGTCATTTGCTGTGGCATGATGGTGAAAATGAGCATCTGGATTGGGTTTCTAGCATGCGAAAAGCCACACTGTGCACTGAAGTAGGATGAAACATTGGTATTTTTTTTTCAACAGGTGGATTGCTAGGGCTCTTATCCATCTTCCTTCACCCCTTTCCCTCTCCTACAGACCCACAGACCCAACTGGGAGAGGTCAAGCAGAGGACCTCCTACTCCAAGACGTGCTGGCCTGCATTCTTAACGAGACGCGACCGCTCTGCCTGCTTGCCTAGGAGTCATGCTCAGATGCAAGCCTTTACCACAGATGGCTGAAACTGAATTTTCAGTTCACTGGGTGTGTTATTTCTACCCTGTTTGAACCAGAAATATGTTTGTTTAAATATTTTCTCTGAAATTTCGCTTTTGGAAATTTGCCTTGTAGCATCTCAGAACTAGTTTGCTTGGTGATTCGTTTAATTTGGGAGCTAATTACTACAATTTTATGGTATTCCTTGGTGTCAGTTATCAGAACTATCTTGATGTAACTGGTAAGTAATACAAATAGTACAAACCCTCAGATGAACCACCTAAAAACATTTTGACATTTCGATTCTCAAATTTCATTTAGAAACTCAAAAAATCTGACCTCAAAATGCCAAGATGTTCTGGGCTGAAAACGCCTAACTCATTTTTATTTCATTTCAATATCTTTTTAATGGGACTTTTATTTAGATCATGACTAAAAAGATTGAATTGGGGAAAGCCTTCAGTTTTTCATTATGAATTCACTTTTAAATTCTGTCGCCACTACCCTGCACCTGCAGCAGAGGTGTTCATGTGAGGTGCAGGTCTCCATCGAGTCCAGATGAGAGGCTTTTGCCTGGGCCTTAGAGAAATGTAAAAGGCAACACTGTTAAGGGATTGATTTAATGTCACAATGAATTTATCTTATTGTGTCTTTATTTTCTCAGACTTATCTGGGCTCCAACTCTTCTCTTCAGGGGTAAAATCACAGCAACTCTGTAAGCCTTGCCTACTTAGGTGTCATACCTGCCCGAGCCAAGCCAGCAGGGATTTATGATGTTGATATTAAATATGATATATTACCATGTAGATATGGTGATGGAGAGCACCGTATTACCGCGTCCCTCTCCTCACTCCTTCTGAGAGGAGCATGGAAAGAGCTGAAGGAGAGGTCAGAAGAAGACAAGATTAGGAGATAGGGCGGCGAGCCTCTAGGTTTAACATTGAATTTTGGTGAAATTTGAGGTCATTTTAATTTCTGGTAGCAGTGAGTTCCACGCCACATAAATCACAGGTCTGTGGGAGAGCGCTGCTGTCGGGAGGAGATGGATGGCTGGTGGGGAGAGGTGGCCTCCCAGGTGAGCCTGGCTGGGACACGTGCAGGCACCACGGGCAGCTTAAACCTCTCTCTGGTTGCACCAAAGAGTCTCCGTCCCCCCAGCGGGGTGAAGGTGGCGGTCTGATCCCTGGGACCCGCTCTGCTTCACATCAATGCAGACCTTCAGGGTTGGTTGGGTTTTTTTTTGTATAACAGCAGGAGGCATCAAACCTGTGCCCACCTTGCTTACCCTGGGGGTAGGCAAATAAGCCATCATGGGGAGGTGAGAAGCGCTTTGCCTTGTACCTGCTGCTTCTTATCTTCTAGACCTCAGCCCAGTCTCCAGGGTAGCAAAGGCTGGCCCCGACAGCACGAGTAGGTGCTGCTGGGGAGAGGAAGACAGCTGAGGCTGAACACGCCTCCCTGGTGGATGGGCTGATGCTGCCGGTGTCCTGGCGGGATGCACAGAGGAACAACATAAAGCCAATAACACCCCATCCCTCTGGGAGCCCACCCCTCCTCCTGCCAGCCCAGCATCCAGAAACCCTTCTCCTGACCTGACCGAAAGCTGGGATAAGCCCTGGTGGGGCTGAGGCTTGCAGGTGGACTGGACGGCTCGCAGAGAGTGTTGTGGCTGGCCCTTTGCATGAATCTCCCTGTCATGGGACAGCAGCAGGGTGGCAGGGCTGTACTTCACACCGTCACACCACTGGTTGTCCCCTCCCAACTCCCTACTCGTTGCCCTGTGCTGAGCAGAATAGCAGAGTGAAGATAATGATCCTCATTTATATCAGTTAAGGTCTCAGCCCACTCTGGAATTTACTTCATTAGGACTGTAGGCTGAATTTATTTTAATTTCTCCTACACTAGTGCCTGGCTGCAGTGTAACTGAAGCATCTCTTTTTAGTGTACTAGAGCACCAGAGTTGTCTCTTCTCATTTCTTTCAAACTTCTTCAGCTTTCTCTTCCTCCCCTTCCCACTTCTCCTTCTCGCTCTCCCTTTTCCAAGTTGTTTACCCACTATCACTCTGCCTCCGATGCCGGGCGTCTCCTGGATTCCTCCAGCACCAGCAATGAGAAGGCAGCGGGCAGGGACATCAGCCACACTGGGCACATCACCTGGCCTGTGGGTCAAACCCTAGTGTCACTGCCGGGGGAAGAGGTGCTGAGGGAGGGCAGAAAGCTCCCACTGCCTCTAGGGCCAGGAATAAAAAAGCAGGACGGGCAAGAGCCAAAATTTAAAAAGGAGAGAGGCAGGTGGGGACATTGGGAGAGGAGATCATGGACCATTGCCTTTGGCTGAGAGAAGGGAATCTGTACGTGTTGCCATGCAGCATGTCCTACACTGATACAGTCAAAAGCTCTTCTTCCCGTTCAGCCCTGTTCACCGGGGGCTGGCACAGGACTGTCCTTTGAGAGGACATCCTGTCCACAAGGACTCTAGGTCATCCTCTTTCCCCTTTCTCCCATTGGTGCCTTTGAAGGAGGAAAAAGAAGCAAAAAGAAACTTTTAAAGTGGCCTTTTAAGGGTCGCTGCCTCTCAGAGCTTTGGCCTCTCCAAGCAAGGGGCACGGAGGTTGTGCGGAGGTGGCTTTTGTGGCAGTTTCCTGGCCCCATGATGTGAGGAAGAGCAGCAGCAACCCTGGAGGAGCCCACCCCACGCAGGTAAGTCCATCCTCAGCAGCGTGACTGCTGTGATCAGGATGCCGGTGCCTGTAGTGTCTACCATCTCTTTTCTCCTCTTCCCACGCTTGTGAGGCTGTAGCTCCCATCCCGGTGGCGGTGGGTCAACTTGGCATCTCACTGGTTGTGCTGCAGAGTGCCCCCCTTCTGCTGCTGACAGCTCCGGGGTGGGTGCCAGGGCCAGGGGACCTGTTTTCAGGGTGGGGGACACTGCAGTGGTGTTACTGCCAGGTTTCCCAGGGTTTTTTTTTTGCCTGGTAAATTTTTGGATTTCTCTTTTGGATTTTTTCCATGAGACGGGTACCTCCTCCCCTTCATTCTCATCCAAGCCCCAGTGCTCCCTCTGCTGGGAAAAGTAAAGAGGTGAAAACCAACATAAAATAATAGGCAGAAATGGCCCTGAAAAGCATTAACAGAATATTACACTTCCCACTTCATCACACACCTGCGTGGCCATAGCTGCAGCATGGTCATGGCCACTGATGACCTGTAGATGTACAAGACAGGGTTGTTGCTTTGTTGTTTGGTTTTTTTTATTAATAGCCTTTCCTGTAAGTCTATGCTTTAAAAGAGGTATCGAGCCCTCTTTCACGGCTTTAATATAGCTTGTCCTGCCCCTCTGTTTGCCCCTAATGCAGGACTTTTTCCAAAGCCTGACTTTAAACTCAGGGTGTGTGGGACTGGTGGCTCATCACTTCTTGCTCTTACATCTGGTATAAGACCCTTAGAACCTTCCCAGAGGCAGAGGATTTCACTGGGAGTAACCCCACGGTACAGATGGCCCTTTTCATGTAGCATCAGTGCTGCAATATAACACTAGAAATGCCTGTTTTGAATAGCGGAAACAAAAAGGTTTAAATGTGTGTGCTTGTGTGGGGCACAAGCCTGTGACTGTGTGTGTGCTACCAATGGATGGGGAGAAAGTGTCCACCAGGCTCTTCATCTGTTTTGGAGGTGGTGGCAGCACATTTGCTTCTATAGAGAGCTTTATAGACTTGTTTCCCATCAATGGGCAGCCCTGACTGTATTAATTCCTTCCATTGAAACAAATGAGTCTGTGGCTGGATCCGACTGCATGGCTTTCAAGGGAATTCATTCTGTATCTTTCATGTTAGTGATATCTGTGAAAAACAGGAAACTGTTTCCCCATCTCATTCACATAATAGATAAGATGAGAAATTAGCTGCTGGATGAGCATCCTGGGGGCTGTTCATTTTGTCACAATAAATAAGGCTCTGCTGCTGCCACTGCCTCCTGTGTGCACACACCACAAACACACACACACACACACACACACACACATGTGCACACACACTCACGTTCACGCTGTCTCTCTCCCTCTCAGCATCATCTTCTCGCTTGAGAGCAGCTCTGCCTCATTGCTGCAGACTCCCTGGTTTGAAAAGCTTCTCCTCCCTCAACTTCTTTTCTCTTTGGCTTCCCACCGCAGCCGCTGCCTGTGGAGTGCCCAAGCTCCCCACAGCTGGCTGCACACAACCCCAAAATGAGGAAGGGTTTGGGTGGGGAGTGGTTTTTCCCCAGCACGATGGGGTAGATGATACCATATCCTGCTTGCCACTCTTCCCCCTTCCACGTCCAAGGGCAAGGAGCAGAGGGGAGACCCCGACGTGCTGCTGTGGTGAGCTGAGGGTGCGCCCCGGCCAGTGATCCCCTTTTGGGTGGCCTCCACAGCTTGACAGCAACGATTTTTTTTCTCCAGCCTGATGAGGACCCCACCCTCCTTCTGCACGGCATCCTCCACAGGCAGCGCTCGTTGCCACAGCCGGGCACCGCCGCAGCCCACAGGCGACTGGCAACACCGGTTCTCTTTGCAAATTTGGTTTTTGCACCACCTCACGTCTTGCCCACTCTCCGATGGTAAAATGAAGCCAACGTCAGGCAGAATGAATCACATTCAAGAGCCAGCAGCCAGTGTTCAGGGTGAAACAAAGGTATTCCCAGGAGGAGGCTGGAGGAAGAGAGGGTGCTTTTGCCCTCCGGGGTATCTATCTGCCCGCAGACCCGGCTCGGGGGGAAGCTCACAGCCTTGGAGCAAATTTGAAAAAAAAGGAAAGTGTAGTCAAAGCAGAGGTGGGGTTTGGTTGTTTGTGGGTTTTTTTGTTTTGTTTCGTTTAATGTTTAGAAAACTAAAGAAAAGGAAATCAATTATGAGGCCTACCTGAATTTTATTTCCTCACCAAAAACCAAATTACTCAGCAAACTTATCGCTTGCTATTGCAGGCCTTGGTATTAAAGAAAACAATCAGGCCAGCAGGATTAATCTCTGACAGCTGCCTTATCTTTAACTTGCACCTTTGTTATTTTCTGATGAGCTTCTCTTTTTTTGCTGCCACGTTGTACCATACCTCACTGGTTCCTTTCATTTTATCATCAGGCAGGAGCAGAGGACCTTTCAGTTTATTAAAAAACCTTTATTTGTGAAGAACAAAGAGGGGGGAAAAAAGGCAAACAATGAGGTCAGACAATCTCCTTCTTGCCAGGAGTCACTCACCTGTTATTTAGAGTGTTATCAGTTAGAGGAGACTTGCATCATTGAAAATCAGACCCTGACAGCACGCTCCGTTAATGTGCACACCCCTGTGCGTCCACACACACACACACACACGTGTAGGCACACAAAAGCCCCTTACGATTGACTCATATCGACCTCCAGACAAGGTCCTCTCCTGCCAAGGCTATGGTATTTTCACCAGGGGAAGTCCATTTTTGTTCTGGCTCAACTGCGGCAGTCGGGGTCCATGGTGCAGGAATACAGCTTTGACAAGTTGAGCTGCGAGAGGCTACTTGCACCACAAACAGCGTCCTCTGCCCCCCAGGAGAGCCTCCTGTCCTAACCTGCCTTGTGCTCTCCTGGCAGCTAGTGAGACACAACGTGACTTTGAGATTTACTCTCAAACAATAGCTTTTCTTTTCTTCTGGGGTTGTTCATGTGCCTCTCCAATTAAGCTTTGCTAATGAGCTTGGCTCAGCTAGCACCCAAAATGACTTTTTCAGGTAGGAACATGTTATTTCCCAACTGCAGTCCTCAGTGTTGTGAAGAAGCTGATCCCCTTGGTGCAGGAAATGCCTCTTGCCTTTGTTCTCCTGGTGGGTTTTGCTGTGAAAGTATCCACAGAAGCTTGTAGAGGCAAGATGAACTCAGATTGCAAAATGTAGAGCTGGTTTCCTACTCTTGACAAAACAAGTCCATCTTGCAGTGGTTTTGTGCTTCCTTTCCTCCCCTCAGGTACTGCACTTGTAGGGTGTGAGCTCATGAATGAGAGAATGCGAGTTGGTGGAATCATGTTGGTCCCACAGGGCTGGAAGTTGCACCTACAAATACAGAGTTATAAAACCAGATCTCTTTTCTGGAGTTTGAAGAGCAAACCAACTTTGAAGCTGTCTTTAAGGAAGACCTTGTTGAAGACATTGAGATTATTGGTGAGTACTTTGTGACAGTGGCAATGGATTATGTGCTCAGTAAGTTCAATGTTTTGATATAGCTCATCTTGATGTGGGCATTACACACATACGTCAGTACCATTTATACAGTGTAGTTGAGCCAAGAGGTACTTGCAATGTATATATTTTGCATAGGCTTATGGCCATGGAGGGGAAAGTTTCTCACGGAGGAAGGGACAGATCTAGTCTGGGATGGGGACTCAGTTACAAATGCATCATGAGTCAGAGTTTTGAACATGACTGAGAGCCAGACAGGTGATTTTTAAAGTCCTTTTAAGTCATCTTTGTACAGTTGAAGGCTAGCCAAAAACTATGTGCATGTTGCAAGAGCTGTGGAGTTAATGCCACTGAGAAATTTTTCAGTATTTAAAAAGAGCTAACAAGAGAATCAAGGAAAAAAGGACATCTAACCCATAAATAATCACAGTAACCCCCCCCAAAATTAAAAAGGCATGGAACACAAAGGGGTGAATCTATAGATACATACCTTTACCTTACTGCATCTGTGTGATCACAGGCAGAGTCATATACATGATGACAGAAGATACGATGATCTAGCAGTATAAATGCTTCACTGGCAGGAGTTGGTCTGCTGTAAATCATGCTGCCAGGAGCGGTGCATGGCATTGTCCTTTGCCTCTCCTCTGAACCAGAGGGGGAAGCAGATGGTATAAAACTGTTTCTTCCAGAAGTATGCCAATCCCCATTCTAGGAAAAAAACACCTCTCTAGTGCCTGTTTGAGGCAGCTTTAAGTCCCCTTTACACCACTTGGAGAGCAAAACTCCCTCAACAAAGCTCTTCTACAGGTGATAAAAAGCACAGTTCCAAAGGGCTGGCATCTCCTGGTTAGATGTTTTGGGGAGCTGGGTTTCCCTCCTTTCCTGGGTCTTGAGGTGAGTTCTGCAATGTGTTTTGCCCATGGTTTTGTCCTGTGAGCTCTAGAAGAAGTCTTCTGTGTCACAGAGGGCTACAGAAACTGAAGGTCTACAATTGTCATTGCATACCCTAAAGCAATCATGGATTGTTGCTGGTATATTAGATAGAAATATATGCAGATCTCTAGCTAGGAGGAATATAATTCTCCATAAAAGGAATAGATGTGTTTCCAGATGGTGGATATATACAAAGAAATGCCTTTTGCAATCACAATCTATTTACCTGTTTGTATATATATATACATACATGTGCCTTTAGACAGAATCAGCTATACCGTCTGAGACCTTTGGTTATTTTCAGCAATCTGCCTCTCTTCTTTCTAGGTGTTTTCATCTCATCTCCGGAAGCGTTATTCAGTTTGACGTCTCAGTTCAAATCTGCAATGTACAAACCCAGCTGAAAAGAACCTGAGAAAATGAGCAGAGACAGCCACACAAAGGGAGGACTAAAATCAGAAGAAAAAGTAGGATAATTCTTCGACAAAGCAATCTTTGGGATCTGATGCTGTTGTGGCTTGTTATTGTATTCCGTGCTTTGTTGTTGTTGGGTGTGTATTCTTTTTTTTCTTTTTTTTTTTTTCTTTTTTTTTTTTTTCCTGGAAGTGGTTAGTATCTCTGTCTTCTCCTCTCCAGACCATGGGCAGTCACAGATTGCAGTGAACTCTCAATGTGAGCTTGAAGGACAGGTCAGGCCTCAAGAACCCCCTAGCAAAGAAACTATCTGGTGGCATTGGGTAGCCTGAGCTACAGGAGGCAGCCTGGCTTACCCCATTTCAGGTGCCCATACCTGCTCAATTCTTTCCAGTGTAAGCAATACCCTACTCTTGTCTTTCCTCCCCCAGCTCTCCAGTAAACAGCACTGGCCTGCAGCAATTGTAATTATTTATTTGATTCCATTTACGCTGTGCACAATCTTAGATTGCGTTAGCTACAGTTAAAATAAAAACAAATCAAAACTCATATCCCCTACTGAATTATACTGCCGCAACAGCAATGAAAGTAAAAGTGTCCTCCTCAAAACCTCCCTTCTTAGCCCACCCCGATACATTAAGCTAAAGCTTAACAAAAGAGACGAGTTTTGCAACGTGCCCTGAAGGTTCACCATGCAAGGCAGCAAATTCAAAAGCTGTAGGCCTTCTTCTGCTGGGGGAAAAAAATATAAATAAAACAGCCATTTCCAACTGCACTGCTCCAGGGAGTGTCAGTTCAAATGCCTGGGCTCATCTCAATGGTGTGGTGGACCTAGCCTTGGTAGGCAGAGGTAGTCTCTGGGGGGCGGGCAGGTTCGAATCAGAAGGAGATTTAGAAACCAAGGCCTGAATTGCACCTGGAAATGAACTGAAAATTGGCGCAGCCCGTGCACCATCTGCGCTCTATGGTTTGTGTCTGAAATGGGGATGTGTAAGCAGGCAGCTGCATACTGCAATTAGCTGAAGTTTCTGAGTGGTCCTCAGACGTAGTGCTGAGCAGACCACATGGCAGCGATCCAGTCTGGAGATGAGAAAAGCACAGACAATGGCGACACAGTCCAACAGGACAAGAGGTTGAAATCTCCTCACCAAGCAGACAGGAGACGGGGAAATAAACACTCGTAGCTCCTGCTGCTGCTGGAACGTTCAAAAGCATCTGGAAATCCAGGAGGCCTTCTCCAGCCGGGCGGCGAAGGGCAAGCCTTCCCTCCATCCAGACGGTGAGCATCACTTTTGCCATCTCCCCCAATTATTTCCTGCCACCATTATCGTTTTGATTTCATATGCAGTCAGCTCTTGTCTTCCAAAACCTGGATTTGGATTGAGCCTGAGAAAGCCAAATGTCTGTAAAACCTGAAGTCCCTTGAAATAGGAGTCACAGAGCTGAACATCATGAGCATTTTGATGGCATTGTTTTCCAGCACTGTGATGGTTCCTTTGTGACTATCACAAGCCATCTGTGGAAGAAACAATTAAATAACCCTCTAATAACCCAAAATATGTGCAATTTTTTAATCACATCTCAGAACCTCTTGACCATAACCTAGGCAGGTGCGGAATATAAGGACCCTGAGGCATAGCTCTGTTATGGAAGACTCTCTCTAAAGTTTATCTCAAATGTGGTGGTCTCCTTGCTGCAGTGAACAAAACCTGTTTGAGACCTGCTAGATTTATCATATCCAGGATTCAGAAGTGTGGCAAATTTTACCCCTAGTTACAGAAGCGAGGAGGATTGCAGAGTCTTTTCTGAGGGAATTTTGGGGAGGAAAAGGGTGACTCAAAGTGGCAAGTTGAAGTTGGAGCTTTACTGTTGGCCAAGAGTCACGCTGGTCTGAGAGGCCAAGTATATTGTGCTGTGAGTGCCTGCTGAATGGAAGGGGTGCCAAACAGACCGATTAAACGACAAGATGAAAACTGCACTATCATGAACCCCATAAGTCTGACCTGCCCCTGCACTGCTCGGGTTTCAGGCTGGAGTAACTCTTCTGAAGCGTCTTCTCTCTGCTGAGGCATCCGGGAGCAACATGTGCCCTGGAGCTGTCTGGTGGTGCAGCTGGTGGCACTTCCCGAAGGACAGAGAGCAATCACGCTTCTGGGAGTGAATGAGTAAAATCAGTACACCTCAGAGCTGAGACAACAGCCTTATCTAACGACATCCATTCGCTAGCTAAAAGGAGTTTTCTCAATAAAACAACAAACACGTGGAAACTCGGACAAATTCACATGGGGAGCAGATTCCAGATTTTCGAGAATGACGGTACGTCAGGAGTCATTATATCACCCAGGTGTGAAAAGATTTGGTTTGAAGTTATGTTTGCTCACTGTGCTAACTGAAATGGAGGGGTTTTGTTTGTTTGTTTTTGTTTGTTTTGTTTTTTTTTTGTCCAGCAAGCACTGAATAACCAGCCCAGCCTGGTTGCTTGATTTTGTTCCGGCACAACCAACATCCCAAGGACTGGCAGCTCATTTCAAATTGGATGGCTTTGGTTGTGAGTGGTGTGTAAGGCAGAGTGGCAGCACCGGCTGAGGCTGCTGCTGTCAGTTAAAATAATGGTCTTTTTACTAGTGAACTGTGCACATCTCATCTTGAGTCGTTGAGAGAAAACAGCATGGAGAGAGCTCCGGAAGGCAGCTCTCTAGTGCAATGCTGGAGACTTGCACTTCAGATCTCTGCTCACTTGATACCAGCTTTGTTTTGTCCAGGTTTGATTTTGTTTCTAGCAAAGTGCACCTTGGTTCAGGTCTGTTACTTCAGATTTTAATTTAGTAGTCTTGATTTAAAAATTCTGTTTCGGAGCTGTGTGACCTTCTGAAACTTTGGGGACATACCACCTACCAGGTCACCTACCTACCCAGATGTCCCAACACTTCTAATCACTTGTCCATCACAATCCATGTTTTCTATGGCTCCTTGTGTTGACCATGCCAGTCTGCCTTGGGATTCCCTCCGCTTGCTTCTCGTGCTGTACTGAACATCAGTCACACATCTTTGTTTTCAAGGCCTGATTCCCCAGCTAGCACATCACTGAGACACCACCATCCCTTGCATACTCAGGAAATGTCTACTTCCACCTCCAGTCAGGCAATTTTCTGGTCTCTATTGCTCGTTTGTTAATTTTTTCAAACAAGGGCCTCTGTGTTTTCTTCCCTGTTGCCTTGTTAAAGTTTCAAACAAGTGTCTCTCTGTTTTCTTTCCTGCTGCCTTTTGTGCTCAGGATACATCCCCTGCAGCCAAATCCAAACTTGCCTTATTATCGCTGGCCAACCCGCCTTGAGACTATCCTTTATAATGGTATCTATAAAAGGCTGGACAACTGCTTGTGGGTATACTGGAGTGACTGCCTGTCCAGCTGACTACTATTTTCCTGTTATTTCCTTGCATTTCCTTCCTGTCTGCTTTCGCCTGGGGTCTTTTTTTCTCCCACTAACCCTCATTTCTTTGTAGTTTAGACCATTCTCTTTTGCTGTGCTTCTACAGTGCATGCCACAATGTGAGTCTTGCCTGTGGCTAGGGCTCTTGGACACGATGCTGGTTTATATCAGGTGGAGACGTTCTGCTGGGAGAGAGGAGGATGCCTGCGTTGCCTGTTCCTAGCCCTGGTTAGAGTGGGACACGTGTTCCTCAGTCCCCTAATGTGGCTGTGCAGCCTCCTGGCAATCTCCCTGCAGTCCAGCCCTCTGTAATCTGCAAAATTTGGAGGGATTTTACAGGGAAGAAATGCCACACTGCAGCACAAAAAGGTGCAGGGTCAAGTTTTTCCCTGATGCAGCAGGACAAAATGCCATCCCAGCTGATGGAGGCACAGCCATGGTCCATCAACAGAAAATGAGACCCTCCGCAGGTGGAGAACTTCTGTGGGGTGTCTCTGCCTCTGGTTTGAACCAGGCACCATAGGCTCATGGCTGTGATGAGCAACTCATGCAAGGTCAGCAATGGGAGGAGCGAGAGGGAGAGGGAGAGGGAGAGGGAGAGGGAAGAGTCAGAGAGGGGAGAGGCAGGGACAGGAGAAGGGGAAGGGGAAGAGGAAGGGAGAAAACAAAAGGCATTGTTTGGACCTATGGGCCAAATATGTTTTAAAAATATAAGTGCATTTTTTCCAGCTCAATGGAATATGGAAATTCTGTAAAAGTATTTTAAAGATAAGTACTAGTTAAGTAGCCCCAAATAATCATATTTTTCTTTGAGCTTTATATTTCTCTTAAGTTAAATCCATTAGTAGATTAGGTTTTGCCAGCTCTATTCATGGATATTTGATCCTTGAATCCTTTCAAGAAAATCAATGCCTGGCTTTCCAGCTAATTAGCATAACGTTAATAAAATGTGGAAGGCTTGCCGGAACCCCACACTTCGCCTTACGAAGTCTGCGGGGGAAGGTCAACAAGTCCTTTGGGCGCCCCGGCCAGGGGATGGGGAGCTGCGACATCCCGGGCCGGGGTCGGGGGGCTCGGCGGAGCGGCGGGGACCGGGCGGGCCGTCCCTGCCTCCCCATCCCTATTTTCCTTCCCCCCAGTCATCGTCCCACCCCCCCTCTCTCCACCCGCACCCCCTCCCCCCCCAGCCCCCTCCGCTTTCTTCTGCAAATCAAAGCCGCCATCTGCTGTGACAAGTGTTCCCATTCACCTTTTCCCTCTTATCTGCTCCCTCGCAGGGAAGTGCTCTGGAGGCTGACAGCCTAATCTCCGTGCTGATGCTGCAGTTCTGCAGCCATCGCCCCCTCCCGGCCCTTCCCCGGCCCCCACCCTCTGCCCTCCGTTTACGGTGGGACAAGAGTGGGCTCCGGGGTCCTGCCGGGGGACCGGAGCCGTCGGGGTAAAGGGGCAAGGAGGGGAGATGGGGGTGCTCTCTACTGCCGTAGCACCCTGCTGCTCCCCAGCATCCATCCCCGTGTGTTTGCTCTATCGCTCCCGTTTTTGGGGCAGATGCTGAGGGGAGGTGTGTGAGAACCTCGCTTGTTTCCTTTGCTTTTTCCCCGCAAACTTGCACAGCTCGCTGATATTTCTCATTTGTTGAGAGGAAATCATTTGGGTGCCTAAGAAGCTTAAGCTAAAATAGGTAACGAGCCCCTATCAATTACGGCAGTAATGGCAATGTGGCAGAGCGCAGAAATGCTGGGGGTAGATATTTTTTTTTATTTTCCACCCAGTCAGCTCACGCTGACACCCCTGTAGCTGCATAGGTGTCAACGGAGAGAGAATTATTCCCCTGCACCAAAGAAACCTAAGAAGGGGAAAGAAAAAAAAAAATGATGGAGGAAGGGGTAAGAAGCTCCTGTGAGTATTTTTTTTTCCTGCTGTAAGGGAAAAAAAATAAATCCCTTTGTTTTGTTCTCTTGTCTGGATGTGACATTTTACACCGTTTCCCTTCTATTCTTTCTTATCCCATTTTAAAGGCGAGGGCTATCATCTCGCCTAAGTATTTCTGTGTCGGGCTGTTAGCTGCCCAGCGTGGGCTGGCAGCAGCAGCTCGGTCCTCGGGGCTTCACCCTTGAGGTCCCACAGCGCTCTCAGGAGGGTATGGAGTGATTCCTCAGGAGTTAATGCTGCTTGCCTAGGAGTTAAACGCTGCTTTGCAGTAGAGCAAGTTCCAGGCTCTCAGCTTTTGGCACCCTTCGGCCCGAACCCCACTGTCCCGGAGCCCCCCTGCACGGCAGCCCTTTCCGTTCATTTGAGCCATCGGAGGGTGAAAGAACTTTGCAAGCTCAGTAAAAGCGAACAGCAAAATAACTTCCATTAGATGTAAAACTATTAGTTACCAGTAACGGATATAACAATATCACAAGGTGGGTTTACGGGAACTTAGAGATACTGGAAGAAAATGGAAAGAGGGCAATGAGCCTGCCTTTGCCGCTGCTAAACTTGGCTTGAGACCAAGTACAGGTTTTGTTGCCTTTTGACTCCCGCAGGTGCTTCATCCATGGGAATGTGTTGCTTAATGCTCTTTTCTTGAGAGCTGCTCCTTATCGTTTTCACTAATCACTTAGCAATATTTGAGCTGATGCGAAAACGTGCAGGGTATTCAAAGCTCCTGAAGACTGGGAGGATCTTCAGGGTAACTTGATAAATTCAGGTGGGTAGATTGCTCAAAACCAAATAGAAATAGTGAAAAAAGGTGAAGGACACCCATGAAAATAGTCTGAGTAAATAATGGGTGGTAGTTGGGTCTCCAGAAAAAAAAAAAAAAATGCAGCTAATGTGTTAGAGGTGTTAGATTCCATGGGATTAAAAAATCAAACTCCCTTGTGTAATTACAGTGTCTTCAGTCAGAGAAGGAAAGTTTTGCAAAAACTTTTCAGTTCACCCAATCATAAAAAAGCAAAAAAAAAAAGCTCAAGATGGAAGCTGAAAGGCTCTGCAATATGAAAGGATTGAAATCAGCTGTGGAAGTTGTTAGAGATAGGGAAAGATAACCTTGGAGAGAGAAGGGGAAATGCATGAAATCTGGAGGAGACCAGAGACCTGTAGTGCTCACAGAGGTGTGTGACCCAGAGGATGCCTAAAGGGGAAGGAGAGCTGCGCTCTGCATGGTATTAGAGGTGATTTAACCCATCAGTGGCATAAACACTAACGCTTCCTGGCATAACTCAGAGACCCACTGTCTAGTTTCAGAAGGCATTTTTCAAGCAGGTAAGTTATTTCATAACCACATACTATAAATTGCTTTGCCTTGTCATCGGAACGGCTCATACTGGTCACTTGCAGAGGCCCGGTACTTGCCTCCACTGGTAATCTGTTAGGAGACATAATTACCTGTCTCTGTGCCAGACCTCTATGGGTTCTCAGTGAATAAATGCCTTAAAGAAAGCTCCTAATACCCTATCAGGTAAATGTCCTCAAAAATTGTCTCAAGAACTTCTGCCCGTATACTTGGTGCTTCCTCCCAGTGCACTTTATTTCTGTGGGCACAGCCGGGTGTCCCCGTTGGAATGAGCCGGGAAGTCTGTATGGGAGGACAGGGATCTGGATCCAGTGTGTGCTTTCGAATAGAAGAATCTTTCCCCAGTAAAAGAAAACGCGTGTGGCTAGTTCAGTGTCAAAGCGCTGAGCAGCACATTTTCTGAGCATGAGACAGATTGACAAAAACTCCCTGTCTCGCTAGACGGGATTATGATAAAATGCGGTGGCTTCATCACTGTTACTGCTGCACCGGGCTTTTGTTCCTTAGTTGGTTTAGCTTAACGTTTGCAGCATTGCTAAAAGGCAATTCTCTGCTCCTTCCTGATTCAGCTGTTCTCCTTGCCTGCGCTGGACTGCGCAGAACCAAAAGGATGCGGGGTGGGAATACGGCGCGGCTGGGATGGAGGGCAAAGCCTGGCACTGAAACATCCCTGCTGCTGTGCTGTGAAGAGTGTGTGTGGGTGTCGTGCAGTGCTTTGGGGGGACATTGCCACCAGACACAGGGTGCTTTTTGGCTGGGCTCACTCTTGCACCTGTAGCTGCAATGCCGGGGTGGTCCAGCCCGTGAGCAACGATGAGGTGAGGAAGGAAGGTCTGACCCAGCCCTGTGGCTAGAGCAGAGGGAGCTGCGAGGTCGTCTGCAGGCACGAAAAGCATTTCTGTCCTCTTTCAGGAAGCTTCTCTACCTTGAACTGGCTGGCAAAGGGTAGACGAAACTTGCTGGGCTGATTAATAAAGCCTCTGTGGACAGGGTCCAAGCCAAACCTCCGAAGAAGCTCTATCTCCGAATTTCAGTTTGTTACAGCATTTACATTAACTTGTAGATAATGTGCTCATAAAGCATTAATCTAATACTCTGAATTATGAAGCAGTTGCAGTTGAATTAATGCCTTTTTACAATCAAGTTTCATTCTGATACCCCTTATGTTCAATTTCCTGAAAAAATCTCCTTTCTACCTAAAATTTGCATATCTGGTTTTTAACAAATCTGGTAGAACTGTTTGACAGAAAGTATGAGGTAGATTAGAGAAGGCATTTCACAGGCTTAGGCATGTAAAATGAGCTGCAGAATGTATTTTGCAATAGCTCCCTCCATTTTTAACCCATGTCTCAAAGTTGTGTTTTGGAAGTGTGAGCCATAAGTAAGATGCAGATTGCAGAAGATACATCCTGTTGACTTTGAATTCAAGTCAGTTAGACATGCAGTATCTCATCTCATGAGTGTAGGAAGAAGTCAGTTCAAGGCTGAGAGATAAA
>JAOQGH010000012.1:60662072-60677640 GCA_025769975.1 Gallinago jamesoni
AAAGGTGAAACTGTAGGACCTGTCAGCCAAGCATCTTATTAGAAAGACAAGTTAAACTGTGCTGGGACTGAATGAAGGTGGCACTGGAGTCACAAGCCTGTATAATCCTAGTACTGGATGTATTTGTGTTCACTTCTGATTTCTGGTGGCAGCAAAGCAGACCAGGACCTTCACGCTCCTCTGTTGAACCTTATTCCAACCACTTTTCCTACGTGCAGGAAATACCCACTCTTTATACACTAGAATGAACTACATCTCAGAAAACTCAGATTAAAATCTTTGCTGTCAGGGAGTATGCTGCCTGTCCACACTTCTAGGTGACTCAGGTACTCATTAGGTAAGTATATTTTTAAAAAATAAAATATCTTTTTTATGATAGGAAATCAAAAAGGACAAAGATTTTTTTTTTTTTATTGCACAAAATTGTTGTCATACTAATGAACCATAAGAGCAAAGTTTAAACAGAGTATTTGCCAACTTGGTTTCCCAGACTGTTTTGTTTATCAGCTACTCAGTTTGTCAGTCAGGTAGAGTTATGAAACAGCAAGTGGGGTACGATAGGGATTTTTCAGTGATTTTTCAAAGAGTCCCTTCAAATTTTCAGGCTGACTGCCTCAAAATGCTCCAGGAATTTTCAACAAAGTTGTTGGTTATGTTTACTAACTGCAGGAGAAAAAAAAACGCAGCTTGGCAAGTTAGTTTTGTAATGATATATATTCTTAATAGATAAATTCCAGATAAACTCCTAATCCTACTGATTTTTCTTTTCTTCAGTCCTATCTGTTGACAGTTAGCTCCAGAAGTTACTTACATGTTGTATACAAATAAATAAATCCTTTTATCAGTTTTCAATTGAATGCTTTTCAATTTTTTTTTTTTACCTATCTCTTGTTCTTTCATTATGAGAAACAATAGATAAAACAAAAGTAGATCGTTTTGTGTCACATAGGCTAGTGAGTGCCTGGTTTTGTTCCTTCTCTAAACTAGAGGTCCTGTTCTTCTCAGTCTCTCCTCCCATGGAAACTTTCCTCCTGTCTCTAATAATACAGCTCTGAGTCACAGGACGATGAACTGAAATCGGATGTCTCCTGTTGTGCAATTAGCTTTGATGAGCGGGTCTGCCAATACTATTGACTATCAATTGTCAGTTTACATCCAGTGTTTGGGGTTCACAGGGCTCGTGGATGGAGCAGACTGACACTCTTCCCGGTGGGAAAAGGCCAGGAGGGATTTGCTTATCTAATTTTGGAGTGGATGGTAAGGGACACTGTTGAAGGCGCGAGGTGCCAACTTCCTGCAAAGAAGTAATTGCTGGAACGCTTTCTCAATAAATCACCTCTTGTTTCTGATAAACTCACCAGTGTTTGTTCTGCCTTTTCCCAGCAGGAGGGTCAGGCCACGCAGCACCAGCATTGTCTGAGCCTTTTGCCTTTCTTAACTGTAGGGAGGTTGGTGCTCCCCTGTGGGAGTGGTGCTGGCCAGGCTCTTCGACAGCAGGAGGGCACATTGGTCACTGCAGGGGGTTCACGTTGGTTGTGCTGAATCTCCAGGGTGTGGGGCAGTCGAGCACACCAGGTTTGTCTGATGTGGAAGCGCACACGCTTCCTGAGATAACACAAACCTGGTGACTGTGCTGTTAGTGTGAGCTCCGTGCTGGGCTACAGCTGTCCCAAGACTTTCCCTGGGATCACCTACACCTTTGGTGGGCCTCCCTTCTGTTCTTAGCATTTCTGGACCACCCTGGTCTCAAGCTGGATCCCAGATGAGGAACTCCCAGGTGTTTGCTTCAGCACGCACCTCCACCTTTCCCCATCAGCCAGTACCAGTGGCCCAGTGCTTCTCTGACCCCCCATCCCTTGTCCAGGCACTATCCTCATGGCAATTTCGTTTACCCGTCGCTCATGACTCCCTGTGGCATCTTACTTCTCCACTGTGTCCTACAACAACTCTTTATTTGCCTTGTGAGAGCAGCATTCAGACATGCAGAACTAGTGCAAAGCAAAGGTTTTGGGAGGTACTTCTCCAGAGCATTTAGACATTATCTGGGCATTTTGTAGGACCAGTGACCCTGGTTGATGCTCTGCCTGCCAAAAATCTACCTTCGTGCAATTCTGTGTCCAAATTACGAATACCTGCTTCCCCAAAAATTCTTCCTTCTCATACAGTAGGTGAGGAGACTGCTCCTGTTGCCTATTTACTACTTTCAGAAATGTAAAAAGTAGTCTTGACTAAAATGTAGACATTAGCAGAGACAGTTCTATGGTGGGCTTGAATTAATGAAACAAGCTTTCATTTGTTTTAACTTCCAAACTCCTTGGTTTTCATGCAGAAACTCAGGTATGGGTATTTTTAATTTGTATGTACCAGGATGTTTGGGATTATAGGAATTTGCTTTGTGGTAAACTGATTTTAGGCTTAATATGGTTGTTGATTTGTATCACAACAACAATAAACTTCCATTATCCAGATACTGTTTCTCAAACTTTTGATCTAACATGAGTAAAATGGTGCTAATGAGTTCATTTAAAATCATGGCTTCTGGCTCCTATGTTGTATTTGTGCAGAAATGTCCACAGAGTATTTTTTTTCCTATGGTGATAGACAAATTTGTGGTTTCTTGATTTCACCCTCAGTACATTGCCTTAAATACAGGACACAGAAATGCATAAAGGCAAGAAAAGAAACACAAAAAGGTCACTATCAACCCCTGTATGACCCTGGTAGAAGTAGCTGCAGGAGTGGCCCTTCAGTGCATCATCTCAAGCTTTCCAGCTCTGAGAGTATATTCTTCTAATGATCACTGGAGAGAGTTAGTGTATAGAAAATAAGTGTGCGTGAGTGAGAGAGAGAGAGAGAGAGGGAGGCAAGCAGGGAAAGTTTTTTAAAATTAGTATTTTAAGTCTTCTGTAATTTGCAGCAAATCAAAACACATTATCGCATGAATAATATATAAAGAGATAATAATATAAATGCATGCTACATTTCCGTATCTGCACACCCAAAGAAAGAAAATTTGATTCTCTCGTAATTTTTCTCATCCAATTGCTGTAAAAATCTCCCTTCTCACACATCTGTCATTATAGTATTTGAAATACGAATATGCATCCAGACAGCAGTATCTAGGTAGACTGCAGAGAGGTTTCTGCTCTTCCTGTGGCTGTGGAAAATGTAGGTCTTTTTAATAAAATGGGAAAAAAAATTACCTTTTGCTTTCAATTTTTTCCATTTTTATTTTACTGAGACCTGCTTTGATAATTTTGTATTCTGCTGTTATTGCTGCTTCTTTCACCTCAACTTGTTTTTCCAGCAAAGAATAAAACAGAGCTATGGGGAAAAGCAAAAGAAAGCACGGAGAGAAGCGGGCTTTACTCACCCCTAATTTTGACATAAATCTTCAGAGAAAACAGTGAATGAATGAAAAAGTTTGTCCCAGAGCTGTCAAAGGAAAACATTACTGGAAATTGTTACAATTTTGGAGGAATTCAAATCATCACCGCTTGCAAGGGAGCAGGCAGCTGCCTTCACTTAGCAATACAGTGAGCTGGGGTTCCTTTTTCCTGGCTGTTGATGTTGAAATACTGGGACCGTTCAGCTACTTTCTGAAATACTCCATTCCTAAGGCACATTTTGTGGGATCCTAAACATAGCTATGATTTCTGTAGATTAGGTTTATTCCGAATGTCCTGGTGAAACTCATTGCTTTGGTGCAGAGGTCTCATCTGATCCCTGCTTTTAACACGCACATTCCTCAGTTGAGAAACCCATTGTTCTGCCTTAAACCAGTGAGGACGGAGATTAAACTATCCAAAACCCAAGCACTTAATGGGGAGTAGCCTTCAAAACACATAGCCATGTGGTTTTGCTTGTGAAGGTGTCTGTGTTTTGTGCAACCCAAGGAACTGTTATTTTTAAAGGGATGAGAATAATTAATTCTAGGAGCAGAGTGTGAGGGGGACGGGGACCCTGCACAGTTCATGTTGCACCACAGGCTGCATCGCTTCTTGAGAAGGTCTTTGCAAAGGGATATGACCCAGGGATTTCAGTCTCCTTGGTGTCTCCAGTGCTGCAGACAGATGTGTGTGTATGCATGCTTGTGGATCTGTAATGTCTGGATATATATGTTTAAGTGCATGTGATTTTACAGACAGCACACAACTGTGCCTGGGAAATGAAAATTTTGAGAATGCAAAGTGTCCTTTGCTGGACACAATAGGGAATATTAAACAGAAGACGAGAAACTGTTCCGATCAAGTATGATTTCTCCTTAATGTGCAATGCCAGAAGATAAACTTTTCTTGTGCTCCCCCTTGTCCTGTGCTGTTTACAGCCGTCCTTACCTTGCCTAATTCTGGAGTTATATGTGACACCAAAGGCTTCCATCCCGAGGTGGGTCCTTGACAGTCTTTAATATGACAAAATGATTTGGGCTCCCTGTCAGCCAGTTTAAATCACGTTTCTACTCGCACATAAAAAAAAAAGCTCCATCGCGGTCCTCGATGGCCACAAGCAAAACGTGGCTGGTCCCTGCCTGACCCTCAGCTGCATGGCGCCACATTCTCATCGTAATTGGACATGATAGATTTTCACTCTGCCTTTCTAAAATTTTGTTTGTGAAGGAGTAAATGTGCCATTCACATTCAAGCATAAAGTAGCCCAGAGCAATGGCAGCATGAGTATTTTTTAAAACTGTGTGTGCTTTTTATATACATACATATATATATGTATTTGTACCCCTATATATACATGCATATAAATAAAATAGAAAGGTTGTATGAACAGGTCAAGCATCTAGCTAAGATTAGAAAAAAATCCCCTTCATTGCTAAATGGAATCCTGAGCTCCATTTTCTTGATGTGTGCTGTACATTCCCCCCTCAGAAAGGGTGAAAACATAAAAGCAGGACTGCAGACTGCAGCGTGGGGGAGGGTTTTCTTCCTCACACTTTTGCTTCTGTCAAGCCACCTGAGAAGTTGATATGAGAAGGGCATTTTAGAATAAAGACATTGCTCTGACAGCAAATACAAATGAAATAAAATTGGCCTAAGGCTTTGATGCCAGAACCTGAATGGAGAGCTGAGACTTGGCAATGCACTAGTTTAATACACCAGAGAAATAGAACTAGAGTAATTTGCAATGTAGTATGATGAAAGAAGAAAATATAACAAACCCAGAGATTGAAATAGACTTTCCAGCCTCTGTCTGTTCGCATTTGGCACTCAAGTTGACCTATAAACATGGCAAGAGAAGTAAACGTGCACTTTAGGCTTCTTTTTTGGAACAAAGCTGTCGGACATGGGGGGTACCACGCCAGGAGCCTGGCCCCGGGACTCCAGAGGGAAGGAACTCAGGCTCTTGCAATTTGTGGATGAAGTCTTCTTTGTGGGCGTCTCCTAACTCTGGAAATAGCCACCACCAGCCATGTTAAGCCACGGCTCTGGTTGCTGAACAGACAAACAGGCTTTGTGGAAGAAGAGGAGGAATACTTGAGAGAAAAAGTACTCGTAGGACACCTTGTGCATGCCACTGATGTGGTTTGTTTTTTTTTTTCTTGTATATGTACACACACATCCCTACCTTTCTCTGATCCAGTTGCTTTCCTTAGCATAAAAACTCTTTAAGAATTACTTGGGATTTCATGCTTGTACAGCATTTATGAGTAGAAGTGATCCTGTGTGCTGCCACAATGCAAAGAGAAAAAATAATAGCCGATGGGTGAAAGACTGAGTTGGTTCTCATTAACATGCCAGTCTGTTTATTTTCATATCCTCCAGAAGACATAATTTATTGGTCTCTAATGTTTTTCAGGTTTGTATGACCCAAATATGAATTGTTCAACTTTTTTCTGCGACAGGCATTTTGGCAAGTACTGAATTCATTTTATGGTATTAAGTCAGCTGTAGAGAAAAATAAATAAATTGCTGAAGTATCAGAGCCAATTATGGGCACTGGTTCATGTGTTGGATTCCGCATTTCTCCTTTAGATATTTAAATGATTCCAGTGCACAGGCCCAGTCATTCCAAGTCTTCGTTTGTATTTAAAGTAATTGAAAATCTGTTTTCAACACAGAAGTTGAATACTATTACAGTCCCTTTAACAAATGGTAATGGTTACCCTGAGATTGTGGTAGGATGTAAGTTTTAGTATAAAATTCCATTTTATACTAAGGAGTGGTTCAGCTACATAGTAAAAGTCCCATGAAGTACAAATATAATAACAATAATAATAACAACTACTACTGCTCCTGCAAAGACCACGCCATCCTCTTCTCCTGGTGTAAGTCACTTGATTTTCTTCAGATGTGAGCTTGATTGAACAGAGAGCGATTTGCAGCAAATAAATGTAAGATGCAGAATTATACAGCATTCTCCTAAAGGGAGACTTTTCTACCAGCTCTGTCATACAAACTGTCCTTAGGAAGGAAACCAGCAATTCAAATAAACCAGTCATTAGTTTGCATCTAACTCATAAGTAAGTCTGATTCCTCCAAGTCATTAATTTGGGGTGGGAAGGGCAAGAGTACAGCTATTGTCTGATTCTGCCAGCAGAGTAAGAAAAAGAAGGTAGTGTTGCTATCTAATTAATGGGGAATTTATGTACATTAGAAAAGCAATAACTTTGTCACAAGTATACAAACTATCACAAATAAACAGCTCCTTCACGCCTGATGGGAAAAGCTCCAGCATGCCACCTCAGCAGTGTATTTGTTTATTATCACATATAGTGTAACCTATTTTTGCACTTACTGTCTGATTCTCTGCTTTTCACCCAGACACAAAAATCCTGGGTTACGGTGTAAAGGAAGGCGAAGCTTGTAAGGGAGAGCTGGCCAGCTGGTGGTGGAGCTTATTAACTGAGGACAAAGCAGACATTTACAACAGTGGGGCAGAAAAGAGAGAATGAAACAGAGATCTTTAGTTATATTTTTCTCCTTCAGAAATATCACTTTGTCTATGGCAGATCAAACACTTGGGGGGGGAAAGAAAAAAAAAAAGATAGTAATAATATGAATGTTTAGGCTTCCCCTAGGCATTTTCCATGCTCTAGATATCCCCAGAATGCAACAGAGCATCCTAGCTCACTGCTGAATAACATCTCAGATATGTCCTTCCCCTCACTGGCTGGAGGGACTAATTTATGAGGAGAGATTAAAAGAATTAAATATAGATAGCTTCACTAAGTGAAGACTACAGTGGGACGAAAGAATAGCCTACAAATACGTGGAGGGGATAAATTCCTGAGGGAGGTGAATTATTTAGGACAACAGGAGTGGGTTTAACTAAGAGTAATGGGATGAAATTAAGGAAAAATTAGGCTGAATATATAAAAGACATCTTCTTGACAGCAAGATCTATTTGGTTGTGGATGACTGTCCCTTGGGCAGTGGTGGAAGACCCATCATTTGGTACATTTAGGGGCAAGCTTTGAAAAAACATCAGCTAATGCACTGTGGGAAACAACTTGCAAGGAAAAATGTGAAAACAGCTGATCAGTATTGCTGATATCCTCAATCTTTCTGTAATATATCTCACCAAACCACCACCCCCCCCCCCCAGGCTCAGTGCATTGAGTTTGCCATCATCACACTTGGACCACATGGATCCAGAGATTGCTGTGTGAGAGCCACACCGTCCCCGTCCCCTTGCCCAACCAGAGGCTGGTAGATCTGGCAAGGTCTTCTCTTGGCATGCCTTCATTTGGCAGGTCAGGGTGGAAACGATGGCTACCTCCATGGTATGGCTCCTCCTGTACCCTCAGGCGCTGAATGATCCTTTCCCTCCCACTTATTGGACACCACCCCATGGAGGTGCTGCAGCGATTTCTTCACATTTAAAATCCTCCCTCGCGGCTTCGTGTCGTGAGCTCCCTGAACCTGGCAAATGCTGGAAATGCCTCCCTCTCTTGCAAACGTGTGCTGGGAAGTTAGTTCTTATTGCCACTGCCAGGGACTGCAGTTGAGCACTGCAGCTTGAGAATTACGCTGCGTTTGAGTTTTGCCGTTTCTTATAAAAAGGTGGGGGTGACTTCATCTTATTTTGGGAGGAGAAGTGGTTTCTGCAGCTAGCTGCAGAACCCTCAGCCCTGTTGTATGCCTGCAAGTAAGAAGGAGCTGCAGCACAATGCAGTTTGTACCTGCATTTATTATGATTAAAAGTGCATTAAACAGAGGCATGAAAAGCATCAGTGTTAAAGGGCTGGCACGCAGAATCACGCTCCACACGGTTTCACTGGCCATTCAGACCCTCAGCGCGGGAATAACGTGCTGCGATGGGAAGGCGTGACTTTCTAGATGCGTCTGATTCCCACTGCATCGAAGAGCTCCATTTTCCATTTTCCCTCCATTTTCCATTTTTTCCCTGCTTCAAAAATCGTTAAGCCTTCCTCGTGGAGATGTGGAATGTTTCCATATGAACCCCTGCAAATTTCTCTCCCCTCGAGTCTTTGGCGTGACCCCGCTGACTCCCGAGGGCTGCGCCACCACCCCCGAGGGACGAGCGCCCCGCGGGAAGGGGGCTTTGAGAAGGACCAGCCTCACACAAAATTAATTCAGCAACTCCAGTTTGTCATTTTGCCCTTCTTTTGCAGAGGGAAAAAAAAAAAAGCAAAAAAAAGCCCCACCACTACCAACAAAAAAACCCCACGCTAGTGATTTCTTTTGACTTAAACTGGGCATTCAAAAAGCTGTTTTTATTAATGAATCATATTAAGCCATCAGTGAAAGGCTCCCTGACTCTGTTTAAATAACAGGCTATGATTCCTCCCTCCCGCACCCCCCTTCCCTTTGGCTCCACTGCTATTAATTGAGGAGTTTCTTTGTTTCTTTTCTAATGAAGCTAACAGAACACATCTGTCAGGTGCTTGTATTCTTCACCCGTCTATAGTATGTAATAGCCCAGCTGGAGGCTATAATGCTACACAATACCCCTGGCCGTTACAGCAACTATTTATTCCTGGGCTTTTCCTCAGATAGGGATTTGAAAAAAAAGTCTGAAATTTGGGCCTAATTGCTATTTACACAGCGATAGACACCTGTTCTAGCTGAGACACTGGCTCATGAATCCCACACCTGAGACCTTAGGGAAAGCGAAGGGGAAAATTTCAAGCAGCTGTCAGTCCGGTTCGGAAACAGAGCCCTTTTCTACGCGGCGTGTACGTACAGTACATAAATTCCTGCCTGCCTATTGCCATAGCTACTGTTTCACGGCCAAATGTTCATTTAAAGGCTCAACATATGCTGGTGGTGTGGACACACGTATGCAACCGGGAGGAGGGGGAGCTTTCTGCTTTCACTCCTGTGCGTTCATTTGGACTCCCCCGAACCCGCCGCGCCAGGGCTTCTGTCTCCAAAGCCCGGCGGCCGCGGGATGCTGCCAGCCCCTGAACTTCCACTAGCCCCATTTTCCCCTTGTTTATGAGAAGGAGGATCCCACTCTTCATCTCTGTTTTTGTTCAGGGGAGTTTTTTTTCTCGCCCCCCCATCCTCCTCGGGAGCAACGGTCCCCGGTGACAAGCGGCGGCGGGGGCTTGGTGATCGTCAAGCTGCTAACAGCGGGGGCCCACTGTAAAACCACACATGAATCTAATGTAAGTTAGCAGCCTCTCCGATGCGGTTAAGAGCTCAAATTGATTAAAACGCAATTAGCTCATAAAACTCCCTGTTTATTACCTCGGATGTTTGTCAAAGACGCGGAGCTGAAGAGAAGGTTTCTTGCTGTTTCCCTCCTCTCTTGGTCGTTGTCATTCTCCCCCCCCCACCCCGCTATTTGTTTCTGTCTGGTGGCAAACAACCCCATTACTTGGGTGTGGGACAGAAATAAAATGTTATTGCCCTGCCATGTTATCAGACGACAGCATCCCCAGCCGCTGCCAGGGGAGGAGGCTGGGGCATCTGCTTTTTACAAAACTTTTCCCTGCAGTCGAGGTTGTGGGGGAGATCTCTCTTTTGCGGGAAGACCTTTAATTCAGTCTGTTTCTTTAATCTGGTGATGCTCTGTCATCCTGAGCCCATCTTTATAACACTCTTGTTTAGGGGGAGGGGAGAGCCAGGAGGAGAGGTTGAATAATTAACTGGAAAAATTGGTTCTTATGTCATGCAAAAGACATCTGAGAGCTGGTGAACATCAAATGCAAGAAAGGAAGGTGAGGAATAGGAAGGTTAATAGGTAGATTTTTTTTAAAAAAAAAAAGGTGTGAGAAACTCACACAAGGGATGAAATAAGACTACCGAGCCAAGCCGAACATTCTAGAGGCTTTTAAAAACATACATCAGAAACAGAGGGATGAGTCAAGGAGCCAGCAGAGCTTTTAATATCGGGTGGGGCACCCAGATTGGTGAGAGACGAAGGGGCTACTGCTAATATAAATTATTAGCTGCAGGGCTCACGAAAGCAGTTTGGTAGCTGAGGAAAGAAAGAGAAATTCATTTCCCAGAGGAGGAAGAAAGAAGTAGTGAGTGATCTCAGGGTCACTCCAGGACAGGTGATAATGAAATTAGAGTTAATGAAGATTAGGAAGACACCAGATCCAGATGAGCCTCCATCTCTGGATTATGAAGATGATCCTGGTAATAAATACTCCCTGCATATGGAGAGGGACCTTAAATGCAAAGGGAAAGCATGGCTGTGTCTGATTTAACAGGAGCTTTGGGATAATAACAGACCTTAACCTTTTTCTTCTAAAGACTGAAGTTTTAATAGCCACTGAGTACCTAGGAAACGCTGGTAATGCGCTTTCTTCATCTCTGGAATAGCCTCCACATTAAAGGGAACGGGTAATACAGAATGGATTAGATATCATTTCCTTCTTATGTGGCCCTGTATGTCACTGGGACAACTTGCTTTCTGGGGAAACCAAACCCTTGATACCTAGTAGAAACCAAACTATATATACATATATATATATATATATATATATATTTGTCTTTATAGCCTTCACTGCAGAAGCTGTGCATGCCTGTGAATATAAAACATGGGAAACATGCTGAAAGCAAGCAAAACTGGAAATTTAGCCCCCAATGAGGTGATGAGGTGACAGCTCTCACCCACCGCTGGCTCATGCCAGGGTGATTTAGGAGGATGCTGTCTCCAGCTGTACCTTAGCCAGTAGGTAGGGACTCGGTGATCGGGTCCCCGCTGTAGTGTCACTGATTTCAATTGCCTGATGTAATTTTATATCTGAGAAGGGTGCTGCCTGGGGCAGCTCTGGGGACGTGCTGTCTGTTTGGCCACCTGTCCAGTCCCCTGGGGATGGGTGTGTGGTTACCTAACATCCACAAAGAGAATACTCTGGCTTCATGGTCCTTGCTGAGCAAAAGTCCCGCTGATTTACATCCTGTGTCTAGCAGAATACACAAGTTTGAATCGTTTTCAAGTGCCATGACGGGTTGTTTGTGTCCTGCCCATCTCACTTGCGTTTCAACAGCAAGATGCTTTTACAGGTCTGTTCTGGACTCACGGTTTTGTCTTCGGTATCAGGCTCACCCACTGCTCCTCTCTGTTAATGCCTATATATCCCTTATTTGACCTGGTTTCGTGTAGGAGCCCTTTCTTCAATTTTGGTTCTTAACACCACTTGTATGTGCTCCAGATATGATCACCCTCCTCTCCATTTCTGTTATCACAGATGCCTCCACCTGAGCTCCAATAAGCTGATTCTCAGGGCAATCCTTTGAAATGTCTTTCTACAGTAAAAGTTTTTCTGGAGAGGACCTTGATTTTTTTATATATATTTTTTTTTAATTGGGTAAATTACTTCCCAATTGACAACAAAAACATTATACTTTTGAGTATATTGTAGTAATCCTCTCATATAAATCAGCTTTTTGTATGATGCTGCTTCAAAAGCTTTCTTGTTGTCTAGGTAAATAGAGCTCAGTTTCCTCCCCTTGGTTCTGGGTATTACTTCTGTGATGATTTTTCCTCAGCTTTGTTGGACATAATATTTCTTGACAAATATTTGCATATAGCTTTGATTGGTCTAAGGCCCACTGAATATTGCATTAGTCCAGCTCTGTGTGGCTCGTGTCTTTCCTGTTATGGAAATCAAATTTACAGCTGTGAAGGCATTTTTTTAGATCATTAGGTCCGCATCTGAGTTCAGCAGTTTCTGATGTTCACCTCACTTTCCTTTGTTATGTCTCTAACCAAACATGACTATAGCAGGAAAACGTAGTTGTCAGGATGCCATTCCCAGCTCTATTGCCTTTGTCATAGGTTAAGCCCTTCTGTGTTACATCTGAAAAGTTCAGGGTGAGTAGCACTGGCCTTAGCAAATGTAGAGAATTTTTTAGGCAAGCAATGCAAGTTCAGTGTGATCAGACAGTCTATGGTGTGACAGCATCATCATTTTGGTTTGGCTCATTATTAGCGAGCGAAGTTCTAGATGTAAGGGAAAGAATCAGTCAATAGATTTTAAAAGCTACCTTTTTGTGAAGGCTTCTAGTTTCTGTCTGACAACAGTCAGAATAATTGGCAGCAGTGGTTCATGTCCAGCTCTGGCTGGTTCTCAGATTTCCATCTAAGCTTGGTTAAATCTGAATCACAGGTTACTTTCAACTTTCCAAACGTGTTCTTTTTAATGACAAAATGTAAAAAAAGTCATTTGGTCATTCAGAAGTTTTTAAGTTAAGTGAGATGGTTTGCAAGGCTTAATCACAGTTTAAAAAACCAGCTAGTTTTGATCATTATTGCAGTATTACCTTGATAGCTTTGTTCATGTTGACAAACACTTAACCTTTGAGAAGTCCTACATATTTCAGCAGCGCTTCACCCAAGACAAAGCACACTTAGATTTTGGAAACAGAGAATGTTATACTGTATCTTCCTCCGGGAAATATTCTCTAGACCAACATATCTACACCTGTGTATAGTCTGAAATACAAAATATACATGCATACTCAAATGTATGTATGTGTGTGTCTAAAAAAAAGAGCATATAGATCTATAAAATAGGTCTCTGGAAATCAGTGAGACTGTTCATGGATAAAGGCATTGCACAATGTATGCAAAGGTGGCAAATTTCAGAACTTTTAAACCCAACTCTAGAAATCAAATGAATGAATTCAAAATAGATGGGAGGAGGGTGATGAGGGCTTCTCGGGCTGTGAACTCTTGGGAGCCGGAGCCTCACACCGCTGTGTGCTCCTACGCTGCCTTGTGCAATAGGCTTTAATTTTTTTGGCTGGCTCTTAGGCACAGCGCTAGAGAAGATGATTAACAGTGACAACACGTTTTAGTGAGACTCATGGGGTCGGTCCTTCCCATGTGTGAATGTCTCTGGCCACACAGACCATCTCCTTCTTACCAGGGGCTGCAAAACATCCTGTGGCCAAGGCAGTAATGGCTTACAGAGGAAATTAATGTTGGGAGAGTATTTAATGTATTTTAAGCTGCCTTTTAATGCTACTTAGCAGGTGGAAACAAGGGAGAGATTTAGCAGCATGCGAACAGCCATGGTTCTCAGTGGACCACCAAAAAACTGGAGCAGCTGAGTTGGGCTATCAGAGATGCTTCCAGATGTTGTCCAACAGCATCCATTTGACCGATTATGTGGAATTCTAGTGGAGTCCAGATGTGATTGGGCTACATCTGAGTTCTCAGGAAAAGAAACACGCCTATACATGAAATAGATATTATACGGCTGCTTGCTGTAGTCTAGGAGTTTATTTTATATCCAGCGTTTAACTTCTCTTCCCCCCAAGGTACAAATGTCAATATTGGATTTTCTCTGGTTGAATGACTGTGTCACAGAGCAGATTAACCACTGGCAGTGATAAAGGACTTTCACTTGCCAAAACTAAATTTCTCGCAAATGGATCAAAACAGTCTGAGGTACAGAAAAGAAGCAAGACGGGAAATCTTGCCAAATTTAGTTATGATGGTTCATTAAACTGATCTTTAGACCTCGGCGTATGTACTTTATCTGGGAGCTCCTTCTTTCAGCTGGCGGGAAGCACAGGCTTGTGCGTGCTGGCGTGTCTGGGTGTGCAAGCGCATGTACGATGGGGAAGAGGGGGCAGGGCAACAGCTAACGATACAGATGAAGCTAACGCTTATAACAGCAGAGATCCTCAAAACCCCACCACTATCTGTGGTTATTCCCATTTTCAGAACGTAGGCTGAGTTTCCCCTCTTGCTCTTGGGGCAATGTTGGTCTCCCGCCGTCCGTTGTTGGGCTTTGTTAGTGGCAGAGCGGTGTGTGAGGCACACGGGCTGTGGGAGGACCTGGTCCTTGCCAGCTGGGCTGGGTGAGACATTTGCCACTGGAAGAGCCCTGGCTGCCCTAGGGCACTGGGTGCAGCTGGTCACACTCCTGGATGTCTGAGTGCCTTACAAAAAAATAAATACTTCTCCTTCCCCAACTCCATAAGCCTGGAGAGCATCTATTATTCCTGCGTAAGGAATCTCTCCCTTTGTTTACATTATAACGCAGGTTGTTTAAGCTAGCTCAGCTCACCTCGGATTTAGCTCTTGCTGGAATAGTGACCTGCCCTTGTTATTTATTATTCTTTCAATTTTTGTGCTCTCTGCAAACCTCGATGGCAATAACTTTATATGTCCTTCTGGTTCACTGATTCTTTTTTTTTTTTTTTTTTGCTCGGTATCATTTCAGAGCCCTTTATCAGTTTTCCACTTCTGTGATTTTTAAGTTTTACATGTTTATTGCCTTGTTAATTATCATGAAAAGGGGAGGGGAGGACAGAAAGGGAAGAAAAAAAAATAGGATACACACGCATCTGTTATTAATATATAATGGATACAGTAATGTTGTCCCAATTGTTCACCACCAAATGTTAGCATTCACAACAGTGACTTGCAAGGCAATGTGTTATTGAAGTGTGGTGAGTGCAAGATTCAAAGCACAGATCTGCTCTCTGTTTCCTTTGACTTTACATGGCTCTCTTTGCTGGGAGATAATTGCAAACACAGGCATCTCATAGGCAATGGAAAAGGATATACCAAAAGGTTGTGGGTCTGATTTTTCTGGGCTGTCAGAATACACATGTAAGGTCAGGAGGGGTATTGCTGGACGTTAAAAAGCATCAAAAATTATCTAATATTTTTAAATCAGCATTTTTATATAACTTGAATCGAAGAGCTTTTTAAGGGTTGGCTGAGCCTTTCTTGTCTTTGAAAAGTAGGGGAGCTCCAGCAAAGCACAAGGAGGTCAGTATTAAAAGTGACTCCTCAGTCAATCCAGGTGATTGAAATTACCTTTCGCTTGAAGAAGATTCTGGGCCAATGGCATCACAGTTGTTACAGGAAAGGTACAAATAATTTTCATACATTATGAAAATTATGTAATGGCTAATTTATTTATTTTTTTTTAACAAACTTCATACCTTTCAGCGATGAGATTTCAGGCATGAAGACTGAAAGTACCTGTACAGTGATGGTAGGCATCTATGAAGGGACTTGATCCATTTTGATTGGTGTGGAGGACTGTCACGCTGCAGAGGCCTGTGGTGATCCAGCTGGACTGGTTGTGGAGCAGGAGCAATGGAATTTGCACAAATTCTTGTTGCAACCAGGGCATGTCTTGGATGAAAGTGTCCTGTTTTAACTGAAGAAT
>JAOQGH010000012.1:60677740-60689024 GCA_025769975.1 Gallinago jamesoni
AGCAATGGAATTTGCACAAATTCTTGTTGCAACCAGGGCATGTCTTGGATGAAAGTGTCCTGTTTTAACTGAAGAATCTAAAATCAGCATGGCACAAGTAAAACAGATTAAAATTTTCTGTTTTAAATAATCTAAAAGCAACTGTGTTATTACTCTAAGTTAGGTAGTGGTTGGTATGAAGGATTAGCATAAATAATAGATTATAATGATATTTTTATTACAGTAACAGTATAGAGTCAAACAGCCTGACAGATCCAACAACTTCATGGGGAACCAGCATCTAGTTGATCCTAAAAGGATCTAGTGAGGACATCCCTGCCACGGAAGGGACAGAAGGAACAATGGCAGCCCCTGCTCCTGGTGGTTCTGGAGCTGGGTCAAAAGCTGTGAGCAGCCCAGCACCCTTCCTCTGGGTCCTGAGGAGCACAGGGTGGAACTTTGGAGCAATGCCCTTTCCATTTAGTTTGGGTTTTTTTTCAATTGTGTTTACATATCGTGTTGCCTGTCTGTGTCAGGCTGACAGCAAGCAGATGGCTGTGGAACTAAGGGACTGTTTGGGTCATATCTGTTCCTCAGGAGCAGTGATTTACAAAGTTTTACCAAAGTCCTGAAAATAGCATAAGCAGGAAATACCACCCTGAAAGGTAAAAGCAGCATATTTATTAGGGAATGCAAATGGAAATATAAATACAAAGGAGAGGGGGAGGCAGCCAAAAATTAGGAGTGAGGGTGGGTGAGGACAGGGCAGCCATCTCATGCAAAGCAGGAGAAAACTTAAAGCTCTGGGATAAACCAAGAATCCCAGGCCTGGAAGAGTAGCCAAGCTGATTGCCTGCATCAGACATGTCTGGTCTGAATAGCTGGAGCATGCTGCAGGATGTGGCAGGTCCCAGGTCCCCACAGCTTGGGCAGGGACTTGAGCAAAGGGTGCTGTAGCCCCATGCAGACCCATGAACCTGGTTTCCTCCCCGCAGGGGTGTGGGTGGTGTTGGGGAGAGGATCGATCTCGGGGCAGGGAGTGATCTTGCTGCAGCATCAAATGAGATCCAGCTCTCTCTGGTGTTGCCTAAATTAGCTGAAGTTTGGTCTTCAGATGAGATTATGACATTTTGTTCTTGTGTAGATGCTTGCAGGTTTGCAATTGAATGTTTGACCCTGACTGAACAGTGCATGAGGGAGCTTTTCTCCCTCCAGCTTTTATCCATCACATTGCTTTGCAATAAACATGGCTGGAGTGGTACGTTGCTGAAAACTGAGGCATCCTTTGTGGGGAGGATGCAGAGTAAAAGGCAGCTGTAGTGCCCATTACTCAGCACAAGCTGTACAGGTCTCAAAAGCGGGGATGTGCTCTCTGCCAGCCTGCCCCACCTGCCAAAATAACGCCGAGGAGCTGCTCGTTGGCGACGTGGTGTAGCATCTCTTCAGCAACACCTTGGGTTAGGCTTGGATTATGACATTGAGGATGTCTTGGGCTTCTTGGGGCAGGTCGGACTTATGGGAGCAACAGGGAGGGTTTGGCTCTGGCAAGGAGTAGCTGCTGGCGAGGTGGGGTGGTCAGAAAGCAGCAAGACAAGAAGTTCTGGTTTGGCCATGCAGTGAATGAGCTCATGCTCGATGTGAGCAGAGGGAAGCTGTCACTGCTCCTGGTGGCATCAGTACAACCTTCTGCTGTATGAACACTGTTAAGGGTGCCAGGCAGGCTTTCCCTGTGGGCAGGTCACCGCACTGCTGTCTCAGCATGGCAATCAAGCAGCAGCTCTCCCGGCCACCTGGGAGTGCTGGAGGCCTGTGGTTTTACTCAAAATGACCCTGAGGTGTGCAGTGTAGGTGTCCCTGATGAAGTGCAGACAGTGTGGGGTTTTGGAGGTTGGTAACACCCTGAATGTGGAGCTTTCCCTCTCTCATCTCCACAGGCTCATCTGCTTCTTGCAAGCTGTATCTGACCTGTGCAGATACAGCTTAACATAGAATCACAAAATGGTTAGAGACGAAGGGACCTTAAAAATCATCAAGTTCCACCCCCTCTGCCCTTGGCAGGGACACTTCCACTAGACCAGGTTGCTCAAAGCCCCATCCAGCCTGGCCTTAAACACTTCCAGGAATGGGGCATCCACAAATTCTCTGGGCAACCTGTTCCAGTAAAGAATTTCTTCCTAATGTCTACTCTAAATCTTCCCTCTTTCAGTCTAAAACCACCACCCCTCATCCTGTTGCTACACTCCCTGATAAAGAGTCCCTTCCCATCTCTTCATATAATGGAAGGCTGCTATAAGGTCTCCCCGGAGCCTTCTCTTCTCCAGGCTGAACAACCCCAGCTCTCTCAGCCTGGCCTCATAGGAGAGGTGTGCACAAAAGGTTCAGTCCAGCTCCTACAAGCGAACAAGCCCTGAACACTGTTCCTCCAAGGAGCTGCAGGAGTCTGGGTGCGTGGGGAGTTCTGCTGTGCCTGGTCTGGGAGGAGAACCCTTCCCTCTCGGTGGCATCAACTCTGCTTTTTCACCAGTGCTCAACTTGCATGCCAAAAAATTTATATTGATAACTTAAAAAGACAACATCAATGATTGGAGTCAGAGCAATAAAAGTGAAGTGTGTGGCTGCTGCCAGGCTTCTTTCTCGCTCCTTGGTGTTCTGGCTCCAGCACTCAAGCAATAGATTTAAATATAAAACAGATCATTAACGGCTGGCTCAACATCTGCTAATATTATTTTCCTTGCATTGTCTGTGCGTCTTTGTTTATCTCAGTGTGCTACTTTGTTTTTCCCCTTTTATAATAAGGATCATTCCTTTATTTTAAAGCGCCGCATCAATTTTCAATTGCTTGGGCTCTCGGAGCCTCCCACGCTTTGCCCACATGCTTGCACCGCACGAAGAGGTGGAGAAACAAAGCAAATGCGAAGCGTGGGATGATTGTTGCTTCAAAAAAACAGTAATTAAGAATCTGTTAGAAAAATAACAACTGAGTTTAATAAGAGCTTAACTTAGCTGCGTGAGCTGGACAGAGAGAGACTCCTGGGCTGTTGCACAGAAACCAAGCAGCTTGACTATTCAGGAGACTTTCAAGTGACATTGAAGTGCATTCATGAAACTCCAGTAAAAGGCATTGTTCTTGTTTCTATTGGAGAGATGACTTGCCTTTTTCTTTTCTTTTTCTTTTTTTTTTTTTTTTGGTTAGAGAAATTATAATAATCAGCACTGTAATGAAAATTCAAATGCGAAAAGTAAAAACTTGGGTATAAAATCTACCCTTATGCTAAGATAGCTGGTTTATATCAACAAAATCCTGGGCAATTCTCAGTTAAGCCCCAAAGCCTGTTGTTATTATACATATCCCTCTACCTCTATACCATGGCACAGATGATACAATATGCAAAATCACCAGCTGTTCAGATATTCATAGAGTACTTAAGCTAAGTGAATTGAGGATAGAGTGTACTTTTTTACCTTGAAATTCATCTATATTTCTTTTGTCCCTACTCTCCCAACTTCATGCCTCTTAAAGTTCATCACATTTATTCTGATGAAAAAGAACTAAAGACAGAAATCAGATCTGTAAATACCTACTGAACATAACTTTCTGTGAAGCGGGTGGACTTATGATATGGTATTGTGTGACTAGAGCTGTCTTCTGCTTGCGACTGTTCAAGAGGATCTCATTCCTTATTTGCCAGAGACAAGTAAAGAGTGCTTTTCGAGTAGTCTTTCCTTTTCTCTTCTCACAAGCTGAACCAAAAAGCCCCTTTCTGCTTCCCAGACCTCAAGAAGTCTTTCACCTTACAAGAGGGCTTCCAGTTGTCCAGAGAAGTCTTCATCCCTAAAAGAACGGGGAATCTCCACCACTTTTAAGACATGCTTATTTCAGGAAATCCAGGTTCAGTATTTTCTTGCTGGTACCCCTCCGGGAAGCACCATGGCTCCCTTTGTGCCCCTCGCCTGGAGCCAGGGCAGCAATCTTGCAGTGCTGCCCCCATCTCGGAGAGAAATGCCAGAAGACAACTGTAAAGCATGGCCGAATTCCCTTGCTGTACCCTTTGTTTCTTCAAAGATCTCCCTCTCCCTTGCTTGTTTTCATCTTCAGTGCTTACAGGGATTTTTCTGGGACTGGTAGCAATTACTGTACATCTGCCCTAGAAGAAGGCTCCCAGCGGTGTAACATAGGCATGGACTGCTAAGTGTCACCCAGAGAGATCTGAGCAGTCCTTCTCTATGATAATGTATTGCTAGTTGCTATTGTTTTGGGGGCTTTAAATTTGCAATATAGTTGAGAGGTGACAGTAATATGCTAATGGTAGACTCCACATGTAAGAAAGGAAACTGCTCTGCCTCAGCATTCCTTTCCGCTGTCTCTGTCATGCTGAGGCTTTACTTGGGAATGGCACATTTCCAAAAAGGTTTGATCAATGAAACGTTGCCCCAAGTTTTATGACAGCTGGTAGACAGTGTATGCCAGAGAGAGGTGCAAGTTACATTATCCAGTATGTCAGGATGGTTGGGCTTGAGGAGAGATGGACCACTTGCAAAATCCATCCCTGGAGTGACAAAATTTGGAACCATCTCTGGTGCTCACCCACCCTTTGGCTTAAGGAGGTATTGCAAGACCCTCCTTGGTGGTAACTCAAATATTACTTCATTTAATGTTAAGTTACTTCATTTAATGTTAATTACTTCAGTGAAATGTTAAGACAGATAGTAGTTGCAGTAGCTCAGTAATGATAACTCAGTAGTCTCAAAATTTCCTTTGGGTATCTCACATGAAACACTTTAGAAGCTGAGGCACGTCATTCACAGTATGAAGCAATAATTTGAAATACTGCAGATCCAGATGCTGACTTCCCACTGAATTCGTTGTAAATCACATGCATTTGTACTGTCTAAGTCTGGGCAAACAGTTCTTACCCGAGGAAACGAGTTATGCTCAAGTCTGCATAAACAAACCCACACACCAAGCTTAATACAGCAGGCAAAAGTCCACTCCCAAACTCAGGTGGGGAGACCGCACTGCTGACTTCCCTTCCCTACACGGACACCAGAAAAAGCTATGTTTCATCACTGTGGAAAAACAGGACGGCTTCAACTGTCACCCATCTGTTTGGTGTTTCATGATCTCCACTCATACAGAAAGTGGTTTTGGGTCAGGGTCATTGTTTCTCTGCGATCAACTTGCAAAGTGCTTAGCATGCATTTGACAATGTGTGGAAATGGAAGATAAGGTTTGTCCCTCCTTGAAGGGAGTATTGGAGAAGGATCATCAAAGATCAGGTGGATCTCAAGCTGCTGGAGCCCATTACCAACATGAAATAGCATCAGAATCTGAGGTTTCCCCTCTGCTCCAGGGCTGGCAGATGACAAAACCAAGGACACAACACCATTTTGCTTCTGTGATTCTTCAGTGCTCCTCTCATGTTTTAAATCAACTTTAGACTTCTGTCCAAATGCAGTTAACTGGGAAAAAGGAAAGCTTGAACTGCCTTACAAACACATGGAAGTAGGCGATAAATAAATGCATTTTGCCTGATATTGTAAGGTAACTGGGCTTGTATAAATCATAAATTTTCAATCATTTATTAAATAAATGAGATTGAGTTTTGGAACACACTTTTTTTTTTTTAAAAAAAAAAGAAAGCTAAGGGTAATTTAGCTATGGTGAAGATAACATCATCCACACCAAATCTGTTCTGGCTCATTAGAGCCCAACTTCTCATGTGTCAGCTGTGGATAATTTTTCAGCAACCAACCTGGAATACTACTTGAATTTCTGAAGATATAATATGCTTCAAAAACATGTGAAAAGCTTCAGCATGCAAATAATTGAGAGCTCCTGGACAAAGATTTTCAAAGCCGTTGATTCTTTCCACTGTTTTGCACTGAGGTTGTATGTCCCAGGCTGCTATGATCCATGCCACGACCACCTTACTGGGGCCTTTCAGTACTTAAAGGGAGCTTATAAGAAAGATAGGGACAAACTTTTTAACAAGGCCTGTTGCAGTAGGACAAGGTGATGTTTACAAACTGGAAGAGGGTAGATTTATACTAGGTAGAAGGAAGATATTTTTTATGCTGAGGGTGGTGAAACACTGGCACAGGTTGCCCAGGGAGGTGGTAGATGCCCCATCCCTGGAACCTTTCCAGGTCAGGTTGGATGGGGCTCTGAGCAACCTGATCTAGTTGAAGATGTCCCTGCTAGGGGACATCTTGTGGGGGGATTGGGCTAGATGACCTTTAATGGTCCCTTCCAAACCAAACTATTCTATGGGTCTCCCGGAATGAAATCTTGTGAAGTAGGTGTCTGTCTGTCAAGCTCTCCTGGCTTTTCATGAAAGCATCTTTTGTCACTGTAGCAAAGGATTTTAGAGATATGTATTGATGTATGAAAAGAAACTTCATTCCTTTTGCCACCAGCCATGTAGATGGAGAATCTTAAGTCTAAAACTCCATGGAGGTTTCCTGAAAATTTCAGACTGTATATCTACAGCCATTTTTGCAGGGAGGCACACTTGCTCTGACCTCTGATTGTTCTCATATACACTTTTTCTCACCTGGGCTGATTCTCTGGGGTTTGGCACCACACTGGTGTGGCCACATGATTCCTGCCTGGCTTGGAGTACAGTCAGATGGAGCCTGAGTCCACCTGCAAAATGCTGTGTAGACATAGCCTTTGATGTGTTCCTGAGCCAGATGTAGCACTTTACAGCATAAGGAATGTGCAATAACAAGTTTTATGACATCTGGCGGTGCAAGTGTTATCCCAGACTGAACATTGGTTCCTATCCAAAATGATAATCTCTTAGTGGGCTGAACTTATTTATGGGCTGCATCTCCAGTGTTCAGATGTGGTCCTCACAGCTTGTGTTTGTCTGTTCAAAATAGTGTCTTGCATGTATATGCATGCAAACAGTTGATTTGCAGGTGGAGATGAACTATTCCTAATACCTGTAAATAATGAGAAAAATGAAGAGTCATGGGGAAGCCAACATTCTTGTGTTAGAGGTCTTATAAATAAAACAAAGGAAAGAAGTGGCAGCATATGTAATAGGGCTGTTTATTGTCCTCAAGTTAAGGAATGTTTTCTTGGTTGAGCAATGTCTCTGCCAAATGACTCATGAAGAGCTTTGTTGTGGCATAAGTCGAAGTCAAGGAAACTCTATATTGTTACAGGCATTTGGATCTGTCATGGGCTGTTCTGCAGAGTGACTGGACTTCGTGCTGTACAGTGAAGTGCATATGTCAGCGCTTGCAAGTTAATGCAGGCTAGAGAAGAAGCGAGGTAATAACAGAGCTGTGAAAACTTTGGGGAAAGAAGCTGAGCCGGGAGAATCTGTATGTAATGTCTACAGGACTTGTGGGTGCTCAGCAGCTCTAAAAAACCAGACCGCTGATGGTGGTGCTTAATATATTGACTTAGCTGCTGAGCTGCAGGCACAAAACCATAGAAGTTTTGGGGGAATCTGGCAGTCTCTGCTTGTTTGTCCCCTTTGAATATGTGAAAGGAGACATCTAAGCACATGCTCATTGTACTGTAAGACTGGTCAGAGGGTGAAGTTGAAGCATGTTACTAATGTTGCTAATTAGGTTAATTAAGGTTGCTAATATCTCCAGTGTAACTTTTCTTTTCAGATACACATGGGGCAGCCCCTTTACTGTCAGGAGGACATGGTGTAGGGCGATGTGGAGCTGATGCAACAAACACATGAAGCCAGCCAGGAAACGTTCCTCTTGCCCTCTTGGATATTCCTGGGAAGCCATGGTCATCCTGATATGGAAACGTTACTGCAGACACTGTTGGGACAGGTACCCGGGAAAATCCTGGGAATAGATTAGATGTATTATCTTGTCCTAAAAATGCTGTGTCATGTGAGTGCCAGTACCTCTCATCTTGCTGATTAAGTGTGCAAGCACAAAGGGTACCCCGCTGCCCCTCCCAAACTCAACAGCTGCTACTTGGAAGAGGCTTTTTTCCCCCATAATTGGTATTAGATGATGATGCCACAGGCTTTGAAATATTGGAAGCCAGCACTGATCACGCTTACAGATAGCTGAACAATGCAGTGCAATGTAAACTAGGCAAACAAATCCATCTGGGTTGCCAGAGAAGGCAGAGAAAAGCTCTAATCTTCTAGAAGCAGCTGTTGGCCAAGCTGACATTGAAAGGCATTATTTTTAAAATGAAAGCTTCTGTGCGGGTGATGAAAGCTGCTGGATTTCTTGCTTTGGACTGGAAGCACTTTTCAGTAGCCCAGACAGAGATCAAAATCATTGAATGCTGCAGAGCAAGAGCGATAAGCAGGACCCTCTTCAGTGGGTAATGGATTCCTGTCCATGCTGGGACATGGTGGGTTTTGCCAGGGATAGCTGCTTACTGACAGCAGGAGCAGCAGCGTTCACACCCAGGTGAGCAGCCCTGGCAGCTTTTTTAATTCAGAAGCACCTGGCAGTCCTCAGCTCTCCTTTCCTTGACGTGCCTCTCGGGATGGAAGGGATGCAGGAGACAGTCAATCTGGCTGGATGGTGCTGGAGCTGGCAGGGGACACTCGGGCAGGGTGGGAGCAGCACTGAGCCAGGGCAGGGACAGCTGATGGTGCACCTGAGCCAGCTGAGACTTGGGCTGCAGCACGTACCCTGTCTCATATGCTCACCAAACTGGGTAAGGCAAGAGGTGGGTATCCTAGTTCGATTCCTCCTGGAGAAGTCCCGAAGCATGAGGAAGCTTATAGACAGCCATTATCCTGTGCTGAGTCCTAGGGTGGACCTTGTCAGGATGGTTAGGTGAGAAAAGTCTTCCACAGGTAGCTACAGCCTGGGAAGCAAACAAATGATGTTGTAGCAGGAGTCTGGATGTGCTTCTCATGTAAACCAAGCCATATCAGTCAAAGTGGCTTTATTCCAGGACAAGCGAGTCAAACCTAGTGCTTTTGCTAATACAATGTTATAAAGTTATAGGAAAAAGCCCGAAGCCCCTAAAATTATATTATCATACTGGCAAGTGTCTTTAGAAGCTTAATGTTATTGTATGAAAACTTCAGTTTAAAAAAAAAAGAAAAGAGAGAGAGTAATTTAATTTATGAGGGCAGCATTGTTAGCATCAGTAAGCTAACATCACATTCATCCAGGGTGAGATGACGCAGTTCAAATGTCGAAGGGCAAATGTGAAGAGATCTCCCCTGTGTACGGTGCTCTCAGGAGCTTGGTGGTAGGTTACCAATGGCAGTAGCAGCAGGTAAAATTGTTGTAATTTCTACTGGTTTTAACGGTCTGTGATGCCTGAGGGATGCTACAGAGATTCGTATTTTTCTTTTGTGCACTGTGACTGCCAGAAAAATAAAAGCCACCCCTGCCAGGATAAGTAGCATTATTATCCATGCTGCAGCCAGGGACACTGGACCACAGAGAGGTTTGCTTGGAGCCGTCCAGTTTGCTCAGTGGGAGTCACGACAAGGCTGTCAGACCAGCACGGGCATGGCCAGGACCCAGACCTCCTTTGCAGAAAAGAGTCATGATGGTGGAGGATGCTGCATGGGGGCCTGTTGTGAGCAGTTCCTCTGGTACGTGGCAACCAGTGAAGTAGTAAACTTGACTTAGGGCTTGGAGGATGGAATGAGAAGAATAATATCCTGGGCTCATGCTAAGCCCCCTCTCTGAAAGGAAGTTGTCCTTTGGGCATTGGTGGGGGTGGTTTTCCTGGCAGAGCCAACATGAGAGCGGAAGAGCGAGCAAAACGTTTCATTATCCTCATTGCCAAAGAGTTGAAAGAGTCTGACAGGGAGATTTGTTTAGCTGCAAAGCCATATAGACCATATTGTCTAAATACATTTTGTTTTCCTGTTAAACTCCATTTATAAGAGTGACAAGAAAACTAATAAAATCTACTAAGAACAACGATGGTAATTTAGCACTCAGAGAGAGAGGACTGTATCTGAGTACTGCATATGCTTCTCTAACGTCTCCAAGCCATGCTTGAAGTGCAGATATTTCTTCTGATGAGCTATGAACTTGCACAGGAGGGTGTTTTTTTTCTATCACTTTTTTCTTCTGGACAACATCTACCGCCTGTCTTCTGGGGCTTATCATACAAAGCTGTTGCCAGCCAGCTTTAAGGAGAGAAGCTAAAAAGCTCAGTGGGTAACATAATAGTTTGTGAGATGAGAAATGGACCACCCCAGATTCAGTCATAGGTTACTTTATGGAAGAAGTCTCTCGTCGATTTGCACTGGCTTGTGGCGACTTCCATCACAGTCTTGTCAATCAAAGATAAGATGTCATGTTTTTTGACACATGTGACTGTGCCCATCAACAGACACGCGTGGGTCTGATGTGTCAATCATCTGCTTGACAATGGCCAGCCCATGCACTGTGCTTTAAGAAGCCCCTGAATGCAATGCAAAACTTTAACACAACAATACTTCCAACAGCTTTATTCTTTCCCACTTGCTTTGGTCTCTTGGCTTTTCCACAGAATTTTTGAAGAAGAGAAACGGTGCGTTTTTGAAGGAACATTTAGGAAACTAATTCAAAATTCTTATTTAAACATGACTTTGTAAATGGTGAAAAACAAGGAGGTCAAACACCAAAGAAATGGAAGCCAAAATCCAAAATACAGTTTTGTGGAATGACTCTATGTCCAGACTTGAGATTTATGTAGTTATATTTTGGTGTCCTAAATTTTCCCCAGAATCAACCTTTATCTTAATAGTTCCTGCCCAGTGCTGCTATGAGGTCAGGTTGTACGTGGTTAAACAGCTGCTGTACTCCGACCAGAGGTGGAAGCATTTCCACGATGGTCTGAAAAGAACTGGTGTACGGCATTTGTACAGCTCTTTGGGGATCTTCCTGGATGAAAGGCACTATTATACGGGTAAGATCATTATCATTATCATGAAAAACCTTCTCAAGGAAGCAATTCCACCTTCTGCTTCTGACACCTCATTTCTCTGTTGTCTCAGGAGCCTCTTTTGTATCTCCTAGGAGTGTCAGTTCACATCTTAATCTCTTTGTATGTAATCTCATTACAAATAATCCCATTTGCTGGAGATGTCAGTACTTCTCCACTATGTGAGGAAGGATTTCCACTCGGCTCATTTTGTAACTGATCCCAGCTACATTCACTGTACAAAACAGACTGGCTGTAGCTGGAATCTCCCTCAGGTTAGGTTTGCTGTGGGTAGGGAAATTCAAGGAAGGAAGAAAGAGAGAGAGAGAGAAAGAGAGAAAGAAAGGAAAGAAAGAGAGAAAGAGAGAAAGAAAGAAAGAAAGAAAGAAAGAAAGAAAGAAAGAAAGAAAGAAAGAAAGAAAG
>JAOQGH010000012.1:60689124-60747483 GCA_025769975.1 Gallinago jamesoni
AGAGAGAAAGAGAGAAAGAGAAAGAAAGAAAGAAAGAAAGAAAGAAAGAAAGAAAGAAAGAAAGAAAGAAAGAAAGAGAAAGAGGGAGAGAAAGAGAGAAAGAGAGAGAAAGAGAGAAAGAGAGAGAGAGAAAGAGAGAGAGAGAAAGAAAGAAAGAAAGAAAGAAAGAAAGAAAGAAAGAGAAAGAGGGAGAGAAAGAGAGAAAGAGAGAAAGAGAGAAAGAGAGAGAGAAAGAGAGAAAGAGAAAGAAAGAGAGAAAGAAAGAGAAAGAGAGAAAGAGAGAGAAAGAGAGAAAGAGAGAGAGAAAGAAAGAGAGAGAGAAAGAAAGAAAGAAAGAAAGAAAGAAGGAAGGAAGGAAAGAGAGAAAGAAAGAAGGAAAGAGAGAAAGAAAGAAAAGAAGAAAGATAGAAAGGAAGAAAGGGAGGAAGGAAAAAAGAAAGAGAGAGACACTCCATTTGCTGATAATATCTAATGATTTTTTCCCCCATCTAATTGTTTTCATGAGAGAGGAATTTTCCCTTTTAAAAATAATCAAGGTTTATAAAGAGATAATAATAAAAGAAATTTAGAAATTACTTTCAGAGCCATCCATCTTCAGTTGGGTCTGCATGGTAGAGGCAGATGCACTGAGAGCTTTCCTCACTCTGATTTCTTGCCTTTTAGTAACTCTTGTCAATTAGGGAGGATATAGTCTACTCTCAATTCATTAAGTGCACCACAATTGTCAGTTAGTGACAGGCTCAGGGGAGGCCAGGACTAAGTAAACATGGTGGATAAATTATACTAGAAGAGCACAGTTAGGGGAAAACCAGGGCCCTCTCTATAACACACTTATCCTTAAAATCTTGAGTAAGCTCCTATGTTGATAAAAGTCCAAAACCTCATATACTTAAAGGGAAGAGTGGGAGAAAAAAAGCAGTCACTCTCCTTTGACGGTTTGAAAAAAGAAAAGATGTTTGTACCACTCACTGACTGGCTAATGAATAATCAGATTTCACAGCTTGAGTGCTGGGGTGGTAATTTGGTTGCACGCCATGCTCCAAATCCATGGAATAGTGCTTCATTAATGTGAAGACCTGTATAATCAAACAATTAGCAGTCTCTCTGCTGCTAAAGCAGCTTTTCATCAGCATATATACTTCGTTGTAAGATGAGTCTCAAATTACTGGATCTGACAGCAACCAGTCTTTTACTAAATCACAGCAGTAGTGAAGTAGGGTGGACAGAACATCCATTTTTTAACCTATTTCATTCTATCCATGCCACATGCCATTCGTAACTGCCATTGGGAAGGTGAAGACATTATAGGTGAACTAAAATTTCATTTAAATGAGTAAAGATTGGTTTATTGTTTGGTTTTTGTTTGTTTGGGTTTCTTTACCAGAATGTCCAAGTGCTTTAAATTAGCGGTGATATGTTGCTACTTCTCACTTCACCTACTTCTCACTTCACCTGTCTTCCGGGAAGGAGGAAGAGACTTCTATCCGTGTTCCAGTACTGGAATGTCACCCTCTTCCCTTCCTCGTGCAGGATTTAATAATACAGGCAGAAGGAAGCACCACAAGTTTCTACACTTTGGTGTTGCATTCTGCTGAGGACCAAGGGCAAGTCCCTTCTGCTCTCCAGTTCACTTGAAAACATCACAGCTAGGGGAGAGGAGCTGGAAAAAGTGAGGCTGATTCCAGTCTGTAACATTAATCTTCACATATGGGTGTGAGTCTCCCACTTGTTTCAAGCTCAGAAGGCCCTGGTGCATACAGCCTCTTATGCCTCTCATCTCCATGCCAGCTGGGGATGTGGTTGGCCCCTTCCAGGGGACAAAAGCATCAGTATGGGCCTGAGCAACTGCTTGTGTACCTGCTGCCACCAGACTGGTGGGCAATGGGTGTGTTCACTGGAAGGATGGGACAACACATAGGATCAGAGTAAGCTAGCAAAGTACATGGAAGGATAAAGTGGTTTGTGTATGGATGTTTTTGTAGAGCATCCCCGTGTTCTAATTACAGACGCTTACCCCCATATTAGTAAATAAGGCCTAGTATTATTTATTTATATACATACTACATGGCTTTTTTTGTTTCCTTTAGTATTGCCTTCATTTTTTCAGGAAATCATCTGAATGTCAGTGGGCTTGTTTTGTTTGGTGGCCCAGCAGGTACTAGCTGTGGAGTGCACTGGAAACATCTAGCAAGTGTTTGTGATGTTGGTGTAGATATCACACCGGAACCTTAGCTTGCATGAGACAGTGAAATGAAGTTGATTTGTGTCAGCTGAGACATTAACCCATTACATTTATGATCTAATTTAGCCATAGCTGATCTAAGGTGGAGCTGTGCTGGACTGTTTTCATGGCTGCAATGTTTTATCTGGTTTTCTCTTATTTCACATTTGTCAAAAAAAAGTTGATATTTTACATGCTATGGGACTCAGATGTCTGAAGTGCAACTCATGGTAGTCGAAAGGCTCAGCAGCTTAAAGTACTTGTGAATCTGCCCTGCCTGAATAGCTGTTTTCTAAATATCAAATGTAGAAGTGATGATGAGTTCAGGTTCACCCGAGAGAAAGTTTTCTCTGAGAGCAATACTAAAACTCTGAAATCTTTATCTCAGAAAAGATGAAAGGAGAGGTCTTCTGCTTTCAGTACCTGTGACAGTTTAATACCAACTTGAGAAGAGCATGCTGCAGAGGTCATCCTGTTTGTTATATCAGAAACAGAGAGACAGAAAGTGGAAAAACACAAAACCGTATCTCAAGCCAACTACCCAGTTTTCATCAAAGACCTATGAGGTACTAACACATGATCGCCTTTAATACAGCTGGCCTCCACCCCAGCATTTTCACCCAAGCTGTGATCTCCTTTTGACTTCCAAAAGGCTCTGCAGTTACTGAATGCAGAAAGCCTGTCGCACGTCAGTGGTTACCTGTTCAGCCGGGACTTGCCCCCACCGTCAGGTGTGCCAGCAAACAGAGAACAGGACCCAGCACAGGATCCAGCCCCTGCTCCCTGCCTGTAGGTGCTGTCACGGACTCATGAGAGGCACCCTTGGGTTTCTACAGAAATGAAATCTTAAGCTAAACAAGCGGGTAGCTTTTCCTTTTTTAATAGTATGTTGTATCTTAATGCCTCTCTCCTTTCCAGGGCACAGCAAACACCTCCCTGGCACAGGCTATGGCATCCATAAACAACTGTACAAATAAAGATGTGCATTTCAGGTCATGGAGTTGGCTAGCCTGAGAAATTTAACATCTGGATTTTAAAAAAATATAATTGTATTCTAAGATGGAGCTTTAAAATACTGATAGTTTTTAATCTTTGTAATGGTATAGCTCATGAGATCACGTGCAGTGTTCTCTTCATTGTCACAGGGAACAGAGTCCATTACTAGATACTAAATATGCTCATTAATTTTCTTAGGCATTCATCTTCCTTATAACAATTCGGATCCATACACTGAAACTTATGAAGCCATTCATAAAGCTAACGTTGCTTTGTGAAATGATGTTGTGACGTATTTTCTCTAGAAACAGCTCTTTGTCCAGTCCTTGCCTGAAAAACAATTAGGAACATTTTTCCATTGGATGCCTTTATAAACGTCCTCAATGATTATTTCCTTGGCGGAAACGATCCAGAAAGTGCTGTCATCCACCTGGGAAGAGGCCCCTAGCCCTGGGGTGGGCTCTCTCCAGCCTCACAAGCAGAAGGGAGGTGGTGGGCTGTCTTCTCCACCCTGTGGACCCCACCATCTCAGAGGTGCTGTACAGCGCGGGATGGCAGCCCACCCCAGAAGCCCAGCTCAGGGCCAACTGGTGCTGCCTAAACTTTCTGGGGTCTTCCACACCATGGAAAGAAGGTAGAGCCTCGCCCACCAGCTGCCAAGCTATGATGCAGTGAGCTCTCTCAAGGGCATTATTTCTCCTCAGGAGGATGGAGTGTGAAAAAAGCCCGGGAAATTCATAAGGAGGAGTAAGCTTTAACAAATGCCCTGGGGGAATTAGACACAAAGACTCGGCACAGGAGTTATGTGCCTACAGCTTGGCAGTGCTTTTATAATCTTATCCTTAAGCCACTTATTTGATCTCAGGTTCATCCTCCCTCCCCGCAAACACCCAGAAAAAACAAAACAAAACAAAACAAACAAACAAAAAAACCAAAACCAAAAAACCTCCCACAGGTAGAAATTCAATAAAAGCAGGGAGGCAGTGACTATGCTTTCTCCTTGCTTATAGAATAGCAGGTGTCCCAGAGTAGCAGGGGACACAACCCTGTGCCAGGATATCCCAAGACTGCAGGAGGAAAGCAAAGTCAGTGCCTTGCCCACACCTGCAATGGTTTCTGTTTTGGGATGTTGTTTCTTGAGGCAGCACCATACACTCTGTGTAACACACCTGTGAATTTATACCATAACACACACACAAACACCCCTACCATTTTTAACCACACATTTTTACCATAACGGGTGCTTTTTGCCCTTAAATTCCTCGGCTGTAAAAACCCTTTTCCTCACATGAGACCTCTGCCCCTGTCATACCTCAGGACCCAGCCCTGCAGATGCTCTCCTGTGCTTCCAACTCCAAGCATTTCTCTCAGTGTAACGCTTGGAAGGGGAAAACCAAACTCCAATAGCAGTACATGAAATACAGTAGCAAGTCACGTGAAATAAAAAATAAAAATGTTGCAAGAATAGGGCCAAAAGGGATGGAAACATTCATACGGTGCTACAAAAGATACAGTTATGTAAAGCTTGGATTCTAAGTAAATAAATGTATATATGTAAAAAAAAATCAATCACAGTCTGATCACAACAAATACAACAGCTCTAAATAAATATGGTCCAACAGTCATGTTAAATAAGTTTCATTTGTTGTTGATTTATAAATAATAATAACGTTATTTTCAGGACTAATTATTTAAACTCTGCTAATTCAAAATAATTTAAAAAAAAAACACCTTTGTATAAGGATATTAATTTTACCCTATTTTTTGAAAAACAGTTTAGTTTTCTATTTCTTTTTTTTTCTGTTGCATAAAACTTGTGTTTTAACAAATCACTGCCATGAGCTAACCCAGATCTGAATCCAGAAAACACTCTCAACATTATCCTTCTCTGTTCACATATATTTGAAGTAAATTACATCAAATTGTATTTGAAATACCAAACTGGCATTAATGGAAGCTTTTTTTGCTCCAGGCACCATTTTAAAATAGATGAGCATAAAAACGCAGTCTGCATCATTAAGTTTATATGAAACTAGTGAGAATAAAAATCACCATGTAAGTTCTAATAAGATGTGTTTTTCATTCCAGTTTAATAACCCAAGACTATATTCATCTTCCAGTATAATAAATACACTGAAAGGAATTCATTCTTTTGCGGTTTTTAACATGTTGAGGGTTTCAGAAGATGGAGTTTTCTGGGAAGCTGGGTGAAGAAAATTCTTTAATATGGCAGTGCAGAGTATTATTATCATAAATAATTAATGTGCACAGCAGAAGAAAGCCTAGCTTCATTAATAATTCTTATTTTTAGTTGGCATAAGCTAGAGGTGCTGTATCTTCTTTCATGCGATCTATGTCAATTTCCCCAATTTTAATTTACTAGATGTTAAAAATTTTAAAGGTATGTTACATTTTGCAATGGATTTTTGTTTGTGGCTTTGCATTAATATCCCACTACTAATTCTTACCCGTGGAGATATTTTTAGTAACAAGCGAAAAAGGAAGAAAAAAAAAAATAATAGTAGCAGCCAGGCAAGGTAGAGTGGGCATCAGTGTCAGCTCCTTTCATCTTTCATTTCCCTCTGGGACCAGTTAAGATGCTTCTTTGATTAGCACCTCAGGAAATATTAAAAAGCTCTTCTGTGAATTTAAACTCATCAAACTTGTCTCTGTTTATTTTTTTGAATACTGAGATAATTCGCCTCCCGCATTTCGAGAGCACAGGTTCCCTCCGACCCAACCGCGCTTCCTCTGATCAGCAAAGTTGCCTGTCAACATCGCTGAATCTCCCCTAACAAATGGTAGGGCTTCATTAATGCAGTGCCCCAGTCGGAGCTGCTCCTAAACGTTCCTTATTAGCACAAAGGAGGAAATAAAGATGACACTAGAGGTGGCACCGAGGCGGCGTGCCACCAGGCGAGTGCAGGTAGTGCTGGAGCAAAACAAAGGCGAAGGACGTGACACCTGGAGGGAAACCAGAGAGTGGGGGGAAACCATTTTTTCTTGCCGCGAAAGGTATGTGGGGAAGAGGATGCAACTCTTCACAGCAACTTTAGGAACACCGATACCGCCGAGAAGCGTTAGCCTGCATTATGCCTTTTACACACATTTGCAAATGTGCTTGTTAATCACTACAAATGTTAGAGCTGGTTGAAAAGCAATGGTTTGGGGTGGATTTTTTCCCTCAAGTATTTTAAAAGAAAATGTGTTTTGTTTTGTCCTGGGGTTTTTTTTTGTTTGTTCTGTGGGGGGTTTTTTATTCCAAACTGTATTGAGCTGGCTGGGAAAAAATAAACAACCTTTCCTCCTCATTTTTATGCTTTTCTCTCCATTTTAACTGTTTACCTCCTTTTATTTTCCTTGACACCAAAAGAAGAGAAAAAACCAGAAATGTGCAGAAAAAGAAAAAAGGTATCACAGAGACAGTGGGAGAAGGGAGCACCCTGTGAAAATAATAACTTTAAGGTGAGGGGAGAAGGAAGCCAACAAAAAGCAAAATGCATGAAGTTGCTCACTTCAGGGAAAAAGGCCATTTTAACTTCATTTATTTGGGGATTAAAATTTTCAGCCACTAGCAATAATTGTAGCATCTAAAGTAGCCCAGGTAGTCATTTCAGTCATGTATCACAGCATCTTCAGTCAGGCATCGGTGTCCCTCATACAATTAATTTCTCTTTAAGCGTTTTCACAGCTTTTTCCTGTGTTGGCACATGGTTCATGTTATTTAACTTAAAGTTGTGCTGTGGCTTGTGTCCTGTTGTGGCTCAGAAAGCCACCCTGGGCAAACCTGAGGAATTAGGCTCCCACCAGGGAAAATGTTGCTGCCTCTGCCTCTGTGTATATGTGCACGTGTACACCTTCAAAAACCAATGATGTTACTGATCCATCCCAAGTGCACGAATTTGGAAGATTAATTTATGCGTGGCCAGAAGACTGCAGTCACTTTGACACGGTCTCCCACCTGTCCATCAGGAGTGCCACATAGATGTCTGCAGCAGTTGGCCAACACCAGCTGGAGCCTGGGCACTCTCCGGTGTGCCAGGAGGGGGACATGGAAAAGCCCAAAGCCTCCAGAAAGTCCCATTTAAAAGAGGTCTCCTCTGGTGTGTAAACCCAAGCGAGGTTCCCCTCTCTGCTCCCACCCTGAGACCCCAGCTCCAGCAGGAGCCGCAGGCACGGATCTGCCATGGCAAATGGGGCAGCATCTGGTGCGAGGCACAGGGACGCTGGGCAGCAGCACATGTCAATCAGGAAATAATTACAGTCCCTGTACACCATGCAGGGATAGAACTGGTACTCCAGCCTTTGTTTTTTTAAAAGCAAAGAACAAGTGCCACATCTTAACCATGCACTTAATGCCTTATCTTCATTAACATGTGCATGGAATACGGTCAGAGACCACATGTCCATAGAGATGTTGCGTTTGCTGGACTTCAAGTCTATTTTTAAGGCACTTACTTAGTTAAAAATATTTTAATATTTTTGTTTGTTTGTTTCTATTTTGTTTGTTTCTCCTTGCCATTCTCTCAGGCAAAAGATCAGATTGTACTGTTTCCGAACAGCCTTGCATTTCGGGCATCTTTCTTTTTGAGGTGTCAGGATACTTCAGAATGATGGGCTGTGATTTTGCTGCACTATTGTTTTTAGAGAAGGACCATCAGAGGTCCTACATTTTACTGGGGTTTTTGCTACTACTAAAACGGAAAAAAGTGACAAAACTTTGTGTTCCAACAACAGCATACTTGCTAATCAGCAAACGCAGACCAATTATACAATAGGTGAAAGACATGGGCTTGCATGCTAAAATCTGCACCAAAAGAGGCGTTTTCCTGATGACTTTATTTCCTATTAATCCTCTGTGACAATGGGTTTATTTTCCAGAAAAATATGCAAATACCTTAATCTGGTAGAACAGTATGACAGTCTGAATGTGGGTCTCTTCACTATACAGCGAAAAACACTTGTTTAAGAGGACCAACACCAGGAAGATGGTACATTTCTGAGTGTAAAATCAGAGTCTGTGCAGAAAAACTGTGTAGATCTTTGAAAAAAAACCCAAACAAATGGATGGGCAGTGAGGACCACTCACTTCGAATAATAAAATTTTCATCTTTACTGAAATAGAATTCACTAATAAACGAGCAGGTGAAGAAATTGGGCATCTTTTCCTGCTTCCTTTCCGCACACACATCATGAAAAACCCTACTTTTTTAGGTTTGTTGTCTCGTTGTTTTATTTTATGCATTAATTATATAGCATCAGCTGTTGGAACAATACTTCTAAAATATTCCTATAAATGCTGAAACTGTATCTGCAGAGAATTTTTTGATTTTTTTTTTTTGCAACATCCTAATTTGAAGAGTGATTTAAGAACTGATTGGCAGTTGGCAAAAAATGAATGATAATGAACTCATTTTGATAGAGATGGACCAGATACCATGCCGGCTGTCGAAACTTTTCAAAGCTGGTTTCTCTCCAGTAAATGTGATCCTGCAGGCTCTGTCCATCTGCCTGCAAGAAAAGAGACATTCGCATTCTGGGGGAAATGCTGCTGAGAAAATACCGCCGAGAATTATCGATTTTGCATTCGCTCATCGCTCTCAGCGAGGAAACTGGATGATGGAAAACACCATGGAAAAACAACAGTGCTGAGCTCCTTTGCTTTTTTTTACCCTTTTTATTTCCTCTTTTTTCTTTCCTCCTTTTTTTTTTTTTTTTTTGCATTAGCAGGTAGCTGGTGTGCTTCAGCATGATGAGGAGTCTACGCAGGAGCAGCAGCTCGAGCAGGGTTGATCTCTCCCCACGGCAGGGATGCTCGGGGGTGACCTGAAGCTGTTGCTCCCAGGGGCGGTTTGATTCTGGCCTCACACTAATTTTCGCCGGTGCAAACCAAGTCGCAGCCACCCCATTAAACAGCTGAAGTGAAAAGCTGCGCCAGCTGTTAGGCTGCTCCAGTTGCTCTCCTGTTACATGAAATTAAAACAGCTCTGAGATTTAAGGAAAATAGCATGAGTTGACCCAACATCTTGGGGGCAGGCTCTTCCTTGCTCAGACCATGCCAGCCAACCTCCAACCTTGGTCAAGTCTGAGGTCACCAATGCTGGTAGAGGAGTGATCGGGAGATGTCCTCCCATGGATAGCAGTGGTGGAGGAGAAACGGCAGGACCAGTACAGGTGCCCTAGCCCCTGCAGTGATGCCCACCCCGGCCCCCAGCTCCCAGGGCAGGTCAGCTCACAATACTTGTTTCATTCCTCCTCCAAAACCTGCCACCTTTCTCTCTCTTTCCCACCCTGAGAGATGGTTGTTGTGTCTTCCTTGAGTGTTTTCTGCTGCTGCTGAAGTCCCATTCCCCCTCCCAGTTCACCCCCGCAGACCCTCCCCAGCCTCTCTCTGTGCCTCTGGCTTCTAAGGTGGCTCTCAAGGAAAGTGCCCGTTGGCTCACCTTTGCACAGCATCACTGCTAAATTTTTAATCAGTGGTAGTGAAACAAAGGAAAAGAAGCAACTCTCACAGTACTTAACGAATAACGTGTGGCTAAACCCCACGCCTTTTCCTGGCTTACAGACACGAACAGGGTAGCAAGCACCTACCGTAGGGGCCATTTAACATCCTGGGAGGTTTTGCTCTGGTGTGTGGCACTGCGGTCATGCAACTCGCATTAATACTTCGTGTTATTACTGTTTTATGTGGCCAAAAAAAACCAGAGACTAAATACTTCTGCATATAAAGCCGAATTCACTGCTCCATCAGTTGATAATTAAAAAACTTGGCTCGCTTCTGTCCCTTTACATGATCAGAATGATGTAAATAAGAACATTATCCAAAAGCTTTAAAAATTCATTTTAAAAAAGGCTGGCTACAATATTTGTACAATATTTGCAGCTGAGCAGAATGAAGCAGGGAACAACCAAATCTTCAGCTTCCTAGTCTCAAGGCACAGCCACCAAAATCAGCTTAGATCTGCCCGTTGAGGCAAAGGGCTGGGCAGGTTTTTGGGTTTGGGAGGCAGGATGCCAGTAGGATGCTGACACCTGCTTTTATGTGGAGCATTTGGTACCAGCCCCGCCAAGAGGCAACAACCCATGTGCACCGGGTCACGGGCTGATTCATCTGAACTGAGTCAGTGAACTCAATTCTCTTAATTATGCACATGTAGGAGGTAGAGGAAGGATGTTTCTGTAAGTAGACTAATTCTCCAGACCTCAGCACACCTGGCTTATGGTCCTGCTCCAGCCAGTGTGGCGCTGGGACATATCTTGAATGGTGATGCTAACGGGGTGTTGAATTTGTAACACAGAGGCCAGAGCCCCACTCTTTGCTCCTAGCTAATTCCCACGACTATGAAAGTGACACCCTGCCTCTTCAATCTCTGTGTTTTGCTCCAAATGCTTTACTGCCTATGAAACTCCCCGATTTGTGTGAAAGATAGAGATAAAGGAGTTTAAGTCAACCAGCAGCTTCCGAAATTGAAGTCATGATGCTAAAGCCACCCCATTACAAGCAAGAAGGTAGGGTGCAGTATTATGATTTATTACTCATATTATAGTAGCTCCTCAAGAACTAAGCAAAGATTTGAGCCTTTTTGTGTTTTATTCACGAATGGGCATGTTAAAAGCCATCAGAAAACACATTGCTTGTCCCAAAGGATTAACTCAGCTCTTTCCTTTCATTCCTGTGTTACTACAGCTCACATGTACATGGGAAAAGCACTCACAGGCTTTATTTCACCCCGCCTTTGAGGGGCAATACCTGGTCAGGAATTTTTCAGAGTGCTTGTTTAATACAAGGAAAAAGTGTAGCATCATCCCACAAAAAATATATGAGCTTCTCATCACAACAAAGTGTCCACTGTTGGCACAGAGGCCACAGAGTTCTGCAGGACGCAAGCATGCATGACGTGCTCCTTATCCCTGTCTTGAGACCTCGAGGCCTCAGGTGGAGTAAACGAGCAGTATCAGAAAGGACACTGGCACCGGAGATGGTTCTGGGATGTTGATTTCCCGTGCATCAGGCTGCTGAGGACTGGTTCTATCTCACAGGCTGTGATTCCCTTGCCCGTTCAGAGATACTATCACTCTCTGATCACTTCCCATTTCTAGCATGGAAAATGGACTAGTCATTAATGGGGTGCAGATGGAAAGCCTGCTAAGAAATATTTTAGCAATTAGGACAGGAGGGAATATAGTATCCCTGGTTTCCAGGGAAAACCTATTTCCTCACTTCTTTTCCATCCAAGCATAAACTGGTATTTTTCACCATCATGAGAGGGAGCCAGGGCCAGCTCTGGAGCCAGAGAAGGGAATTGCTATCGTGTGGATTCATTAAACCCATCTCAGCCCATCTCTTTTTTCTTTTCTTTTTTTTTCTCTTTTTTTTTTTTTTTCCTTGGTATTAAAGGAATATGGAGTAAAGCAGGGCAGAACGAAGTGTTCTGGGAAACTGATAATCAAATGGCCTAAAGCTAATGTTTACTTTTTTGAATGTTTTACAGCAGCATTACTTGGAGTTGTATTAAAAACAGGGAGCGAGAGGGAGGGAGGGAGGGAGCCTAATAATAGCCTTCCAGTTACAGAAATAGAGAAGCAGCATAGATATGATAATTGAATTTGGTTTGGATGGGTGATAATCCGCCTTTATGCTACAGCTGTAGTTCTCAGATTTGAGCCTCACTGGTGGCAGGTGCTGGGCAGCCTCCCCTGCCACGGGAAGGCTCCAGCACCGCACGCCCCTGCGCCCCCCCATTCCATTCCCTGCGGAGCTCTTGGGTTTTCCTCTGTGGTTCTGTTTCTTCTCCGCATTTATAGGGGTTGTCCCGAAGGTGACCTGGAGCCTCCCTTGCCTGTCTGGCCAGGAAAAGTCACCAGTGAAGCTGGAGGGCAGCTCTTCTCCTCCCCAGCAAACTCCATGCTCGGCCACTCTCCAGTTCTCTTCCATCCTAAATTATTCAGCTCCACACTTGGGGACCTGACACTATTAGTAAACTGAGAAGTTATATATTTTCAGTTGCACTTGGAGAGTAAGTGCCACTTGAGTTATAGTGTCTAGATTCCCAAATATTTGTGTAATTTTAAATTGTGAATTCTCATTCCTGACTATGTTTAGTATAAATATTTATGCACAGCTCTGTCTGTTATATCCCATGGAAGAAAGTGGGGGGAGTTGGGAGATACCTCCAAGCTGGTTCTGTCACAGGTATGGGTGCCCTTGCTCTCTCCTTTCCTGAAGAAAACTCCAGCCTCTCTTTGCTTGATTTCCACCTCTCTGTTGTGGGAGATGTTCTGGAAAATGTGGGGTGGGAGGCAGTGGGTGGGATAACTGGGTTGCAGCTGGTTGGACAGCAGGGCCACCCACTTTCACAAGGTGACCTTAAAGATTATGTGCCAGAGATGTGGGTCTGGCTGAGTGCTGCAGTCCCACTAGTGAGAGGAGTGGGAGAAGGGTGAAGAGACTGAAGCAGAAGAAATGATCACAACATTCTTCCTGGATGGTGGTGTCTCCCCTTGCTGCCTTCCGTCCTAATGAAACCCTCCAAGAAACTTTATCAGTCTCTTTTGTTCTCTTGGTTTATTTTAGCAAATAGTATTTGCTAAAGGAAAAGTATTAATTAATTTCCTCTTCATAAAGAGATGTGACAAGATTTTGGTTTCTCCAGGCACTGAATTAAATTCTGGCTTCACAAGAGTTTGCATTTTTAATGGAGCTATTTTGCAGGTCACCAAAATTGTTCCCCATTCAGCCACTCTCATCATCTGGGTCATTACAACAGATAGCCACAGCTGATGCCTGGATCCGACTCCCGCAGTACTCAGCTGGCACTCAAATGCCACCTCTAATGATAACGAAGAGCTTGATGGCTGCTATAGCACCTTTTCTCCAACTATCTCAGAAGAGCTTTATAAATGTGATTGAATTAGCCTCATAATCTCATCGTGAGGCAGATAGGTGACATGCAAGTTTCATGGGTGAAAAAAAAAGAGGAATGAAGCAGGAGGTTGCTTAAACTTTGCAGCCGGAAAGCCCAGGTGATGAATGAGGACCTGGGCTCTGACTATGGGGCTCAGCAACCCAGCACAACCAAAAGCCATTTCTGCAATTTGCAGGGGAATTAGTCATGCTTATCCCAGTTTCCAAAGTATTTTAAATGAGGACTTGCTTGATATTCAAGGGATTTTTGACTGCACAGTTCTTTCTGTGTCCTCAGTGAGCATTTTCTTACTGCATCCGTGTTGGCTGAGCCCTCTGGTTTTCTTTCTTTTTTTTTTTTTCCTTTTTTTTTTTTTCCCCCACACAAAACCCCCTACTTATCACTTGAAGTGCATAGGTTTGGACTTGGGAGGGCAAAGTTTTGGAGACATAAATGTCAGCACACAGTGTCGGTTCAACACTATGTGCTTGTACTGGTCATTAATTGCTAGCCAGACAAGGAATATCCTAAAAGCAGATATCTCTGACTATGCCACAGATGGGATGGAAAATACAAAGCACATCTCCAAGCACTTCTTCCAGTAATCGGAAAGTGTCAGACTCTTTCTTGTCCAAATTCCAGCTTTGCATCCCTGGAAGAGGAAAAAACCATAATGCATTTTCTCCAAAACAGTGCTTCAAAATATAAACTGCAAACCATCCCTTTCTGTCTCTGGCTTTGACGGATGTCTTTGGATACTGAAAAGGATCATGGTAGATGCCTTATTAGAATAATATTCCAGTCTCTTTACAAGCAGCTTCAATTTATATTGCAGCTTTCCTTTTTATGCCAACCGCTATGTAATACCAAAGGACTGCAAAAGACATCATGCACTCTTCTGATTTTTATGTTTAATTTATTTATTTTTTTTATGGAAGGGTTATTTTGATCCAAAAATCTTTGTTTTGTCTTCCCTGTTGTTTTCTGGCACCCTTATCAGTTTACGTTCTTCCCTCTGCAGTTGCTCCCCACAGTGCACACACCTACCTTTTCCAAAAGTAGAGGGAAAATGGCATAAAAATAGTCTCCATGTGGGCTTACAATTTGGGAACCCCTCTTTTGCCACTGATTTCGCCGTCCCCTATGATCTCTGTGCTCAGATTGCTAACTGGTGAATTGGAAAAACTGTGATTTCACTTTTTTGTAGAGGTAGAGGGGAAGAAATACTTCAAGGACAGTTAATATCCACCTTTTATGGCAATGCTGAACATGTAAATACTTCAGCTGGGGTAAATCTGGATTTACTACCAAGTCTTCTGTTTCTATGCATGTTGCCCCGTACGTCTGAAGTGATGTATCATTCGCGACCATTGGTGGGAAACACCACATACCACTCCGATTAGCATTTTCACTGTTCACTCAGAAGAATGAGTGAATCTCCTAAGCAAACACTAACTTTGAAAGAGGTGGGGTAGAAATCCTGTTTTGGCTAACCTCTGCCTTTTCCCTCTGCTATCCCTGCTCCTCTGGGCAAATTACAAACCTCTTTTGAGAGACTGTGAGCAACCGAAAGTGCCTATGGGTCTATGGTTCTGGAAGGCAGAAGAAAAAACTGTGCTGGGCCCCTGCCTGGATGGATGTGCCATTTCATCAGAAGTGAGAGAGACCACACCAAAATCTCTCCTGTCTGGGCACAAGGTGCCAAACAGCAGAAGCTCCCCACTTATCCTGGGAGACTACTGCAGACATCCTGTCCTTCCTCCTAGGAGGGAGATTTTCCATGGGATTTGATAAGCTCTTGATCAAGCTCTTTTCAGTTTCTGGGCTCACCTAGTCTTGGGCATGCTGAACACTTGGCTCAGTTAGAAAAGTCAGCTGTAAGAAGGCTATGTTTTCCTTGGGAGCTGCACTAAAGTCTTGAGCTATTTCACATAGGGAAACGAATTGACCATCAAGAAGAAATGCTGGAATTGCTGTCACCAGAGACTTAAATTTGCCTTACCACAGCAAAGCCTGAGGTGTTGTCTGGTCCCTCCAAGTGAACCAACAGAAGAAGCCGTAAGAAAACACGTATTACAGACAAGGCAGAAAATGCCATGAAACACACGGGAACAACCAGGCCCCATCCTCCACCTCCCTTCTCTCAGGAGACCCACATCCTGACCCAGAATATGACCTCTTACCCTCTAGTTTATTGGAATAGCCACCAAGAAAGCATGCCCAGCATTCACCCTCAAGCCCCTGCATTTGTTTGCCACCCAGAAAGAGACTGCATTATTGGTTTTTAATCTTTAAGGGAATAATTATTTTTTGAAAGGGAATCCAGTATTCAAGTACAGAAACAAATTAAGGTCAGAGAGAAGCACCTAGCTTTATTTAAGTGTTTAGTCTCTCCTTGTGAAGTGGCTGGTTCTGCATGAATTACTATTAATAATAAAATGTATGTAAGTGACATTTGGTGCTCATGTTCTTAGTTCCCCATTAAGCTGTGTTCCCTAAAAAGGTTTCCAGCTTTATTTATACATGCAGGAAAGAATTTAATATTAAACAGAAATAAGATGTAATAGAATTATGTCAAGACACCTGAGGGAATTTTGGGTACCTTTAAGGAATGAGCTCTGAAGTGATTCATAGCTAAGGCAAGTGATAATTTAGCTGCTATATAGAGAAAAAGGGGGGAAAAGGGGGAAAAATGAGTTAATTCTTCCACAGCTATGAAACGCTGTAGCCCACAGACTCATCGGGAGTCTTGCATCAGCCTAGGCATTATTTTACTTTCTGATGCCGAAAATTAGTGTAGTGATCTTGCTAGCCCTTTTGCATGCGTTTAGCATAAGCACATGACTAGCTCCCCTGGGGTCTGGAGGGACTGCCAATGTGAGGGGAGTTAGCACATAATACAAGTAATCAGAGGCTTGGATGCTATTCTACATCTTCTGGAGACAAATGTGTGATCCAGTTGTAGCCAAAATTATGGATCTCATTACATCATCCTTGAGCATTAGATTGAAGAATTGCGTCAGGTCTTGTAGTGGGATAAATACTTTACCCTTTATCATTTTTGGAAGTTTGGACACAAAAGAGACATTCTGGTTTACACCAAAAGGACCAAAATATAGGGCACAGAAGATTGACTTATTTGCATTGTAATGCAGCTATACATTTAATGTAAGATATTCCTATTTAAATTAATATTTTTCATGTCAGTTTAGCAGTATCAGCACACTGCTAATGATCTTCATATCCATTAAGATCAGTTCAAATGCACCTCAGTGTAGCTTTCTTACTCTATACTCCTGATGGTATTTTTTTAATCTGATCTGTAGCTTATTATTTTTATTATTCACAAATGTCACAGGCCTTTTCTCTCCCTTTTGGGATTGTTGTTCTCCTATTTTAGGTCTTTTCCTTTCTTCTAATGTTGCTTTGGGAAAGCTCTAGGGATATATAAAGCAAAACAGACAGATGCCTTCACCTACCAGATTGTTGTGAATAATAATAATCACCTCTTATATATCCCTTTTCATTTTCAAAGCACTTTGCAGCAATTAACTAATTTGTCTTTACAATGATCTCTGATAGATAGGTAGAGACATTTGCATAGTGGCTATTTATTTATTTATTTTACCCTGCATAAAATTGTAGGGTTTTTTCTTTCTTTTCCTCTCTTTCTTTTTCTTCTTCTTTTGCTGGATATTTTTGCTGCCCTTCTTTTCCTGAAAGGGAAATTTCTGTGGGATTGTTATGCCCATTAGCACTCCTAATCACTGAACCTAATTAGATTCTCATAGAAATGAAAGTGCTCGCCAGCAATGGATGAACAACAAATTCCTTCAAGAATATGAGCTGTATCTCTAAGGTATGGATGGAGAACTGGGAGCCATACCCAAGCCCTACCAGATACCAGCAAGGGAGACAATGGTGGTACATCTATTCCTGCACAAACCTCTTGCACGGTTCAACTTGCTGAAGGCAGAATACGTGAAAAAAATGCTCTTTCAGAATAAAACCCCGGTAATGTCAGAAAAGCTGATGCTAAACCCTCAAATCTATCATGGAATTTCATGCCTGTTTGGGTCAGTAGGAAAGTGGACTCAAGCAGGGTCCCAGTGATTTCTACAGCCCAGTGCACCACTGAGAAAACTCTTAGATAAGTAGAGCAGGCCAGACAATTTGTTCCCTCTTGTCCCACATTTTCAGTCTAGCGCGCACTGCATTAACCTCAGAGCTAAAAACCCTACCTTGGCCCTTTGCTGGGGTGAACCCGATGCACTGTAACATAGAATGAAATATGGATTATCCCAACCTAGTCTAGCAGGTTGTACTGGCATGTTTGAGGGTGACAGCAGTCTCCTATGGCCTCCTCCGTAGCTGTGAGGGCAACGGAGAGAAGGTCTCTGCCAGCACGGCTTGTCCCATGTCCTGCAGTGGGAAAGGACTGCTTGCTGCCCACTGCTCGTGTCAAGATGATCTGGAGACCCACGTCATGACATCTTCCCCAGGATGAGCCCAGGCAGCTCAGTGGCAACCAGCCGCTGCTGCAGTGTTTGTGCCACTTCCAACCCTTGCGCCACTGCTTCATCCCCTTTCCTCTGCCTCCTCCCATCCCCGAATATCTCCTTTCCACCTTATCTCTTGTCCATCACAATAGGCGACTTAACACTTTCTCCGGAATGGGGCAGGGAATTGGTACAAGCACAAATACCAGACACAGGCATTGCGGAAAATATCTTTCATGTGGCTTTTACCACTAGCAGTACTAATGGCTTTTGTAGTAACAAAGCTGCAGTGAAGGTTTTACTGCCAAATCCTAACTTACATGGACAAGAGCAAGGAAGCCCCCGCTGTACTATCTTCCTGAAGTGTTAATGCAACAGGGATCCCCCGTACTTTGGGATAATTGAACCATAAAATAGTTCAGCTTTATCTATACACTCTCCAGCTCAATGCTTCAAGTGTGTAAGAGTTTACATTATTCCTGGAGAATTAGGTCAGCTTTTCACAGGAAAACTGTCAAATTAAAAAAAAAAAAAAAAAAAAAAGAAATAAGGAAGGGGGGAAAAAAAAGAAAAAGAGACTTCCTCTAAAAGAACTTTTCCACCCCAGATAGGAAAATGTCACAGTGTCCTCCCAACAGCATCAGCCCCAGTTGCCAGCCAGGGAGGGAGCAGGGGCCGAGGAACAGTGGGCAGCATCCGCACTCGGTTCCTTTGAGCTGGAACACAGCTGTGTTATGGCTGTGTCATCATTGCGAGCGAATTAAAAGAAATGGAAACATTAACTCTGTGGAATCTTTTCAGAAGCTGGTGGTGACTAAACCGGGAGGCGCTAACAAAGGAAAGCTTTCAGCAAGTGTTTGGCATTTGGAGTGCAGCGCGGTCTTTCCATTAGGCTGTTGTGAGGGTTAAAATTAATCCGCATTGTAAGGGGAGAAGGCCCTACAATGGATGTTTATTGTGGAGTAAGGCACCTGGAGATGTGTTGTGTTGTCAGAAGGCTTAAATAGTTTGATTCCAAAATTTCACAGCCTATTAAAAGAACTGCCAGAGTCTGGCAGGGAATATCCCTGAGATTCTGAGAATCTTTGCAAACCAAGAGAAAACACTCAGAAGATGGCAGTGGTGCTGCCAGCAGGCTCACAAGCTCAATCACAGGCTCAGTCCAGCACGTGGAAGTGCAACTCCTCAACTCACAGTTTATTTTGCAAGCAGATTGCACCCACAAGCCGGGAGGGGGGAATTCCACTCCTTGCCATGCAAGACCATCACTCAGTTTGGCCTCCAACCTCTGAGTACCTCCCCGTCCAAGGGAGAAAGCGTAGCCCTGGAGGAGAAGAGTGCAGGATGCCACAGCATTTGGCAACTCATTGCACCACTTTCAATTTCCAAGAGCAGCCACCAGTGCATCCATAATTTCCAAAATGTGGAGGCTGCCTGGTATGGAAGACCTGAGGGGATACTGAAAAGGGAAGGAACAAACCCGGAGCAATGCATGCATCACCTGTACTGGGGACACACACTGTTGCTGTGCACTGCCAGGCTCTGGGCTCTGGAAGAAGGCCTTGTGGGGTCGTTAGGAAAAAAAGACCCCAAATACAGAAAAATTGGCCTAGTGGAAAATAGCTTCAAACTCTTGGTGGATACAAAGTCCAAGGAAGCTGTTGCTTGTGCAGAGGTTGGCCACACGTGCCAGGTTGCAGAACCAAGAGTCTGATCTGATCCCATGTTCCCTGGATTATACAGCAGCTTTTTCTTCTGCTAAAATGGTCCATTTTTGCCTGACATTCTGATGGGGCTGACTGGCTCTCCTTCCCCTGCTGGTGCTGCAAAGCCGTGGTTGCTCTACAGGTACCACCATCACTCAGGCTCTCGGAGGGACTTACCTGCAGCTCTCTGTGGCTGGGCTGAGGCTTCCCACCCGGCAGCCCACATGCTCCTCCCTTCTTCTCATCAGGACCCTCTTGCTATTTCGTAGTTCTGACAGAACTGGATATGGTAGCCATGGGACCACCAATGGCTTTGCTGTGCTGGAAAGGAGCTGGTGGTGGCAGAGGCATTGCGTTTAGGCGGTTACCACTGCGTGTTGCTATGGGCACTGATGCAGAGGCGAAATACAGGCTAAGCCATTGCTTGATTTTCTATTCAAGCAACTCTTGAGTACTAAAGGAATGGCCATCTGCCAGTGTTTGTAATAGAAGGTCAGTATACACTGACATTCAGCAAATTGGTATTATATGCATTAGATCTGTGCTTTATGAGGTTTTGCTCCATTTTGGAAATGTGCAAATTGACTGAAATCACGACTAAAATTCTAGAGGTGCCGATCTGCAGCTGCAAGCGCACTGAAAGTGCCCCAAATACTCAGGCAAGCACCAGGTCCAGCTATTTAAAAGATGCAGAAAAAAATGAAAATAAGCATGTGTGTCTGCTGCAAAGTTTCCACCAACACCAAACCCACTGCTCTGGGGCCAAATGGGACCCCCTCCAGGGAGGGGGGTCGCATAGTTGGGGTTGGCAGTTCCACCTGCTCAGCTGATGGCAACTACTACATGACGGCAGGAGGAAGCCACCAGCATACATGGGGAGGTTTTAAACGGCTCTCAGCAGGGTCCAGCATGAGCCTACCAGGCTTCACATGGAGAGGGTGAAGTGTCCATGGCCCCTCACTGTCCCAACATGGTGGAGGCTGGCCCTGTGTGGTGCATTGTAGCACTGTGTGCCCAGCCTTGTCCTCCAAGGTCACCCTGTGTCCAAAGCAGCCTCCCCCATTGAGATGCCTGAGCTGCCTAGAAACAGGTATGAAGTTCTGGGGTGGATCCACTCTCTGGGAGATTTTTTAGCAGTGAATATACCAAATGGGCTCTTAGATCCCAAATCACACATTGCTTTTTCTTTAAGCAAGTTATTTCCTTTTGCTGTTTCCCCGTGACTTTGAGTATTTGAGGGGTGGCTGGAGTGCAGCCCCATGCCAGATCAGTGATGGCATTAGTTAAAGGGAAAATCAGTGTTCCAAGGCTGGAATAGCAAAGGCTTCTCTTCTAGGACCCCTGTGCATGGTGCAGAGGCAGTGCCAGCCCCAAAATGATTCGCAGTCCCTCCTGCATCCAGTGTTTTCCCAGTGCTGTGTAGAACGTGGGAAGACAGGAGAAGGAGCTTTCACCTGCTAGCAGTGATGGAAAGTCGATGGTGGCTACCAAAGAGCAAGTTTTTTCCCAGAGGCAAGCTTTTCTCTGGGAGAGGGAAGCAAACTAGGCGGAGGCAATGTGGCCCCAGCACAGGCAGGTGCCAACCCTGCATCCCGTCACCCCTTGCCTGGCACAGCAGCGGCCGTACGCACTGTCCCCAGTACATGGAAGAGGGGCTTAAGCTATTTACCTCCAACGTTATGCCCCATGAACTTCAAGGCAAGCAACTTATGGGAGCAAGTGCAAGGTTCTGCACCTGGGCCGAAACAATCCTCGGTATCAATACAGACTCAGGGGTGAGGTATTAGAAAGCATCCCCGAGGAAAGGGACTTGGGGTTGCTGGTGGACAAGAAGCTGGCCATGAGCGCGCAGTGGGCACTTGCAGCCCAGAAGGCCAATCACATCCTGGGCCGCATCAAAAGAAGCGTTGCCAGCAGGTCCAGAGAAGTGATTCTGACACTTTGTTCTGGTGAGACCTCACCTGGAGCACTGTGTGCGGGTCAGTATAAGAAGGACATGGACCTGATGGAGCGGGTCCAGAGGAGGGCCACAAAAATGCCCAGGGAGTTGGAGCATCTCTGCTCTGAGGAGAGGCTGAGGGAGCTGGGGTTGTTCAGCCTGGAGAAGAGGAGGCTCCAGGGAGACCTATCAGCGGCCTTCTAGTACCTGAGGGGGGCTACAGGAAGGCTGGGGAGAGCCTGTTTACAAAGGCCTGCAGTGACAGGACGAGGGGCAATGGGTTTAAACTGAAGAAAAGCAGATTTATATTGGATCTTAGGAATAAGTTCTTTCCAATGAGGGTGGTGGAGCACTGGAAGAGGTTGCCCAAGGGTGTGGTTGAGGCCCCTTCCCTGGAGACATTCAAGGTGAGGCTCGATGAGGCCCTGGGCAACCTGGTCTAGTTGGGGGCGTCCCTGTGACTGCCGGGGGGGGTCGGAGTAGATGGCCTTTGGAGGTTCCTTCTGGCCCAGATGATTCTGTGATTCTAAAGTCAGGCATGCCCACTGGTTATCTTTCTGTATCCTGTATGTGTGTGCAAGGCCAGCCCTAAGAAGCAGTGAGGATTTCCCGCTTGCAGCCCGAGCTGGATTTTGGGACACGGCTCTTTCGCAGGATGAAAGCGAGCTGTTAAGTGGCACAGAGAATACAGTCCTTTCCTGAAAACTGCTGCAAAGAGGTGTTTGAAAGGCACTGACGTGACACGAGTCAAGAGTTGTGTTTGTCTTTCTCTCTCTACACCATGATGAATTGCATATTATTTCCTTCATTAGCTTTAGGCTCTAACCACTTTGCAGCACAGACATGAATAAGAATACCAAGCGGTTTCAGTCTGGTGACGATTTTATTCATTGGTGCTACATGTTAGATAATAGTCGTATTCCACTTCTTCGCTCTGTGAGCTTTTCAAATGTTTCACAGGCTGAGTCTTTCATTAGGTATCCTCATATAAAGTCCTCTCCCTCTTCCTCAGAGAGGTAATTGTTTAAGTGGATTAGTAGTTTTTCCTGGAGATGTGTAGGGAGTGGCACAAAAGAGCAACACGGTGGCAACACTCTTGGTCTGACCTTCGGAATATGCCCAGAGGGTTGCTAAGATCACAGGCTGCTCCAATTATTGTCAAGGGAAATTAATACACCATTTTATTCTAGCTAATACTCATTGGTCAAGCCAGGGAAAACACTGTGGTACGTAATATTCCTCCAAAAACAGAAAAACAAACCCTGCTGAAAACCTTGCATCCTAGTGGGTTTATTCTCCCAAGTCTTCTATTCTTTATAGAAATAATTTTGTGTTCTGTTTCATATCATTGTGACTTCATATTAATTAACTGTCTCACCTCACCCTGGGTCTTTGAAAGAGAAGTATAATAGTAGAAGATGCAGCCCCTGTCTCAAAGAGCTTGTGGCTATAACGGGGCAAACACATTTAGCAGACAAACTGAAAAATAAGACAGGAGCGTTCAAAGGCAAGAGAAGATAAGGATATTGGGTTTGAAGCTCTTCAGCTTCTCTGTGCTGCTTCTGGTGATGCCAGTAACATTTTTACATCCTATTTAATACATCCTTCTCTTTCAAGACAAAAAAGGGACCAAAGACTGAGGCTGACGGTTAGTATCAAAAAAGAAAAGACCAGCTGCCATTCCTAAATCTGATGTTTCACTCTGCAATCATTCAGAAGGTTGTATGAGACTGTTAAAAACACACTGGGGTTTTTGGCCCCCCATTTTCCCTTATTGCTAGTGAGATGTCATCCGGGGAAGAGCTCTGCAGACCCAAGCATCTCTGCGGTATTTAGTGTTTGGTGCTTTAGGCTGGGTGGAAATAAAGGTACCGCAGAAGGAGTTGTTCCAGGGGGGAGGTGGCCAGGGCTGAGCTGTGAAAACGCCAGAGGGGAGTCAGAAAAGCAATGTTTGTAAAAGTTGATATCACAGGTATTGCAATAAGCAGCTGTAATACGTATTTGGAAATGTGTCTCACAAACTTTTGATATTGGTGATATTTTTCAATCTGGAAATTTAATGTAAGAGGTCACTAGTTATTAAAAATTAATAGGGTGGCTATTTCTTGTTGTTAATGCTGGACATTTAACATCTAATATTAAAATCGTGACATGAAAATGTCTTTCCATTTGGATTTTGAATGTAAGGTACATGTTCACTCTCATCTCCTCTGCTGCATTTATTCCCAGTATTGCCCAACCCTCAGCATGCACAGATGTTCCTTCACCCAGGTTCATTCATGTTTCACCAGGATCTTTGGACATCAGCAGACAGCACTTCATTTTCTCATTCCCTCCACCTTCTGCTCTTCTTCCTGCTTCTGTGCATCCATGTTTGCTTTCCTGATGCACTCTCTTCTCAGTCCTATGTCCTGCAGCTCAGATATGAGTCCAGCAGCACTGCCTGTGCCAGGTCCCAGGGCTCAGGGTAACATTTGCAAGGACCCTAGTTCATAAAGGGTATCTTGCTGCTTTTCCTCTCTTAGTGTAGCCACAATTTGAAAAAAAAAAAAACCAAACAAATATATATTTGTAAACGAAAATGTAATCTCTCTCTTCCCAGGGCTGAGGGGAAGGAATAACTGGTTCATGGTCAACCTCAGCAGATGCTTGTGTCCTACACGTAAAACCTCACCATTTTGCAGCCATCAGTAAAGGACAACCTGAGCATCCTGGGCATATGTATGTGCTTGCTGTTGGGGTGCAGCAAGGGAAGAGGGTGCTTTGAGTTAAACTGCTCAGTTTTCTCGACTCTTGATCAAGGTTTGCACCCGGGATGAAGCAGCAGCCCTCCCTTATCCATGCTCCTTTTTGGGCTAAGTGCACGGAGTTGCTAGTGGGGCTGCTGTCATGTTCATTTTGGATGTTTTCTCTGCTAAAGTTAAGCCTGGCACTACACAGTGTTCAGCCGGCTCCAGGGCCCCCAGGTTTCCAAATCCCCCATGGGGCTGCTGCCTAATACGCTGCATTTAAGAAAGTTTGCAGAGGTGAAACAGAACTGTGAAAATAAGAGGTCATTGCTCTGCTTGCTGGAAATAGTAATGTCCCCTTTGTTTCCCTTGTAGCTTAGTCCAGGAGGTACTTGTACACAGTGTGGCCTGTGCTCTCCCAGGAGATCCAGGTGCTGTTTACTCAGGTGGTCACCTTGCTGCTGTGCTGAGACCCTCCCTGCTGCACTCTTCTTCCTCCTGATGGTTTCGAATATGTCTGTTAGACTTTTGTGGTGCTTTTTTCCAGTAGGACAGGCTGTGCTGGGGTTTCAGTCATACGAGAAGAGAGAGATGGCTTCCCTGAACATTTCAGGATGCATTGTATGTTGAATGGTATATTCAGACCCATGGAGCTGGTGCTCACTCTCTTTTATTGCAATTAATTACAATAGTAATGCCAAACTCTCAATCCGTGGGGATTAAAATGCCATTAATATTGCGGGGGCTTTATTCTGCCCTCAGTTTTTAAGCAGAACTTCCCATTTATTGCAATAGAGATTTTTATGGGTGGCACCACACGGCTCATGGAAATTAATCTTGTATTCTTCTGAGTTTCCTGGACTGCAAGGGGAGGATGGAGTGTCACCTCTCCTGGCTGTTTGTGACACATGATTGTGTCCCTCACACAGGCACTGGCAGGTTGTGCGGCACCAAAGGCAGGGAAACCTAGCAGCATCTGCATAGCTCACTGCTTATCAGGAATATACACTGGCAGCCATACTGTAGGGCAGCAGCAGAAAAACAAAGCAACAATCAAGGGAGCCCTTTGTGATGGATTAAAAGGGTTTAGAAATGCCTGAGCCACGCAGTTTTCAAGCACTGACACTGCCAATGACTTCTTGACTGAAAACTAGAAAATGTGCTCACTGAGTGCACAGCCCGAGTTTTGCTTGTTTTCCCAAAGCCTGCCTTTTGTTAATGGCCTTTGATCTGCACAAAGTTTCGACACAGTTGCTTCGTAAAGTGATCCTCTCCTTGAAATAAATCAGGTTAATAATATTAGAGCACTGCAGCCTGTGAACCGAGCAAAAGGCCTGCATGTTTCTCTATTATTGGGGCATAATTTTCTTTTACAATCTAGGCTGCAGCTCTCTTGTCCTCTGTGTGGATCTCCTTTGCTTGCCCCACACCGACTCTGCGGGCTTCGCTCCGTGCCGCAGGATGGGATGGGGCAGACACAGGTCCTGAAGCAGGGACAGTCACCTGGGGGTGACACTCCGTCCCCACCACTTCTCTTGACTGCTTGAAAAATTCATGCATTTGGCCACTTTTGAAGTCTTAAAACCATCCTCGCCATCATCCTAAAATTTTATTCAGCCTGAGCTGGTGTTGCCAAGGTATCTTTAGCGTCTAAGACGGAGGGGAAGATAATCTGAGGATGACTCACTGCTGATACCATACGGTTCTCCCCTCTCCTTCCCTGAGGGGGGACGTCAATCAAGATGCTCTCCCCACCGTTTCTTGTAAATGTTGAGTGACACAGCAGGGGAAAGCAGGGCCATGGCTGTGTGTTTAAGGCTTGGACCTCAAGAAAAAAGCTCTTGGTGGCTGTCACTTGCAGGAATGCAGCCAGTGATAACATCCCTGAAAAGGGAGAGGTTCTCAGGCCCCAAGCCACCAAAGACCCTTAACAAGATGCAGAACCATATTCAGAAGCCCTCTAAGGTGTTTCTAAGCATTCAGATTTTGCAGCCACTGTGATATTTAATGTCAAGAGAGATCTGGGTGACCTAGGGTATCTGTTACCCAAGGTTTCCTGCAAAATCAAGGGACAGAAATGGTTGCGGCACTTGTGATGAATGGTCTGAATGTGGTCTGTGCCCTTAAACTTGACTCAGCATTTAGTCAGGAGCTAGAGGAATGAATAGAGAAGCGGGCGGTTTGTGCTTGCAATGACCCGTGCTGCTGCTGCTGAGCTGGTCAGCTGCTGTGCTACAGACATATTTTTGGCTTTTCCAGGGAAGCTCTTTTGTTATCACATCAAACTCTTCACTCAGCTGGCAGAAGGCATTTGAGCAGCTGTGAGTCTGGAAGAATCCAGCATCCAAGAGATGACTGCAAAGTTTGTTGTTTTTCTATATTTTCTTCCTATTCCTGAAAGGTATAGTTTTGTTTTGGGTTTGTTTTTTTTTTTAAAGCATATGTTTAAGATGTGTTTCTAAAATGTCAATTAGATAGCATTAATAAGAATTCCAACTAATTCCATCTATAAACTGACAAAATGATTAATTCTCCCAGTAGAGATTATACTTCATATAGCAGAAATTCTTCAAAGAGAGAGACATTTCACTGGAGTAGGGAAAAAAAAAGAAAAATTATGTCTGGGGCTCCAGGTGACACACTCAAAAGCAAAAATAGGTAAAGCAAATCTCCTTTTACTGCAAGTCTTGTAAAATGGAGCTTGCATTCAGAACAAGCTTGTTAGGCAGGTTATATTCTAGTTGGTTAGGCAGGCAAAGTGCAGGCTATATAAACAGATTGCCTACATTATTTTCAGTTTCAATTTCTAACAGAATTGCTATGGTTTTCTTGGGTAACGTGGACAAAATAATGGTCCACTTCCTTGGGGGGCCTAAAGCACCAAGAGTGAAGAAGACATGACTTCAATTACCTCTGAGATGGGCAGAGCTGGCTTATTTAACTTACTACCTTGGGAGCAATAGCAAGCTGGAATAGAAAGAAATGGGTCTGTCACTGGAAATTAATGGAGGGGTGATAAGTTCATATTAATCCCTATATGTTTTCTTCCAGGGTTTGACCCAGAACAGTTTCAAAATAAAAATGAATCCTTCAACTATGCTTGTCTAAATCTTCCATAATACCACCTAAATCAGTGGGGATTGGTCTGCAGCAACGCTTGTGCACCTCAGACCAGATGCCAGACATCAGTGAAAGCCACCTTGCATATCCTGAGGGCACAAAGTAATAAGTTAGACTTGCATAAACCTTTATCCCCCCTTCCCAAAATCCTTAAGCCTTCTGACCTGAGGTTTGAAATGGTGGCAGAGAAAACAAGTGGCTGTGCTCCTGCTCTAAATGAATCAGTTCTTCCAAGGACAAGCTATAAACTGAGAGTTCAATGCATGAATTAATGATTCTCAATACCTTGCATCCGAGTCCTGCTGAATGGCTAGGGGACATCTGTGTCCAAACAAAGGCATGATCTGGAAGCTTCAGAGAGATGTGCAATGAGGCTTTTAGCCTTGATCCAGCCACCTTTGTCCACCACGTGAGCCCAGAGTCCTAGACAGTTTTACACCCATGGCTGCCTCAGTGTGCATTGTCCAAAATTATCCAACGGGAGGATAGATACAGCAGAGCAAAAAGAGATAAGAATGTGAGGGAACACTATGCATGTTAATACAAATGATTCTTCTGCCATCTTTTGCATTGTAAGAGGAGCATCGATTGGCGTTTTCACATAGTTATTCCAACATCCACACTTACGGGCTTAGAACAAGGTTGTTTATCTGTGTCTGGAAAAGCAGTATTATTCCACACACCTGTACCTTTCCCCAGCTCACTTTCCATTGCTTAACTCTAAAACACAAAGGACCAATAGCTCCAACATTGGTTACTGGACTTAAAAGCTTTTCCAGATTCATAATGGGAATAACAGGAATTTTCTGTTCTCCATCTTACAGTCAACAGGCAATAAGGTAGAGCGTATCCTGGACATTCAGACACTATCTGTGAAGATGGCAGGTTTTAGGGTTTCCCTGAGGTGTAGACTTGAGGTCTGGTCCTCTGGTGTGTCACAACTGAGAAGCTGCCTGTACAGGTCCCGTGCAAGGCAGCTGGGACAGCAGCAGATACCTTTGACTTGTCCTGCTAAAGGGAGTGAAAGCTGATGCTTCAGATGAGTAAAACTGATGGAGGTGTTAGGAGCAACCACAGATTACTACTTGAGGGACATAGTTCATAGTCTCTTACATAGGGGTGGCACCAAGGTGTCAGAGGCAGTCTGTGCTGGAGGGGCAAGTGGGGAGAACATTGGGCACCAGAGCTGCAAGCCAGGCTGTGCTCCTGCTGCCCTGAGGCTTCCTTTCCACTGGAGGCAGGCATTGCCAGCGGGAGACAATATCTTGTTCCCAGACTGGGGATCTGGGAAATGCCCCTAGATCCCAGACTGCTATGGGATTCAGCTGGCTCCTGGCTGTGAGGGACCAAATTCAATGTCCCAGGTGATGCCTTCTACTCCTGCATCGCTGCATGTACCTCAGCTTCTTTGATCTTTTTTCAAAGGTCAAAGGGATTCCTGCTGTTTTATCTGGGTTGAGGTTCACCCAGGTTTCTTGCAGCTGAATCTTACTCTCAGCTAGTTACATCGAAGTGAAAAAGTGTTTTGTAAGACTTAAAATGTAGACCTTGTTGGGAAAAGGTACAGTGAACTGCAAGTCACCTACACAGCGATGAAGGTGAGGATCTCACTACTAGTGGCACCCAACAGTAGTGTGCCCCTGTTGTCACACTCAGTTAACACAACTTGTAATCTTTTTAGTTTAAAAAATGGTCCTCCCTCACCCATGGAAAAAAAAAAAAAAAGACCAGTATAGAAAAAGAAGAGGATTTCGATTCCACATCTAAGTAAAGAAGAGGTACACTCATGAGCATGTATTTATGGAAACATATTAGCTTCTTACTCCCATGCGTGTGAATTTGAGTAGCTGTGCGCTTATCTTTGCCCCAGAGGTAGTTTTGAAACCCGACTAGGCTCACAGCTCAAGACAGCAATCAGCACCAAGTCAAAGTGTGTAATGTGAGATTCAAACAGGTCAAATCCCCTCATGTAAGTCCCTTGGCTCTACTACTAAGTACCTGTTTCTGGCACGACTGAACCCAACGTCTTCTAGGTACTTGGAGCATTACTGTAGATGCTCTTGCATGAATGATCAAATCATTGCACATGCACATAAAAGCTTTATATATGCCGATGTTTTCTATGCGTTGTTGAATAATAAGGGGGGAGGCATCCAGTGCTCTTGAGCTTTAAAAATTGCTTTTAGGTGTTTAAACACATGATGAGCACCTGAAAGTTTTCTTTTAATGGTTAGATGATTCCAATGTTTCCAATCACTGTTCCAACCCTCACCCCAGCCTCAAACTGTTGCCCTTGCCCAAGGACATCTGGGGAATATCAGTCCAGAATGACAACACAGGAGCAATGTAGAAGCAGCTGAAAATACCCCCCTTATTGAAGTAAGTACACGTACAAGAACCTGGGAAGAAAAAACAGTATGTTTGATTGCTTCTTTAAGCCAGATCAAATCTCAAGTATCCAAGACTTAAGTATCCCCTGTGACTGCAGGGGGGTCCCTGTGACTGCCGGGAGGTCGGACTAGATGACCTTTGAAGGTCCCTTCCGGCCCAGATGTTTCTATGATTCTATAAGACTAACATCTGTAGTTGCTGACGACTTTTGGGAAATCTTTCTAGGAATAGTTTTTGGAGAAAAATTCCTGGTAGGTTTTCCTGAGATACTTATTCCAGTTCATTTCCACAGTTTCAAAAATTTCAATATACTTATTTGGGTGACATTAGGTGGAAAATTTAGGGAAATTTCCCATGTTAGTGGCTGTGGGACTCCTAAAAAAGTAGATAGATTCAGGGACTTACAAGATTTCCAAGGGGTGGGGATGTATTTAAGATGCTGACATCATCTTTGCGCATGTATCTTTTTTTTTTAATAACCCCACAAAGCGCAATTCCTTTGGCAATGTTCCCCAGGGGGCCTTCAAAACGAGGTTTCCACCTGTTCTTCATGCTGTCACTGGTTTGTACGTGTTTCCAGAAAAAGCAGCTTCTGCATTTTTGTTATATTATCTAGAAAAAAGAATATATCTGTATTACTGAATGCCAAGGTAAAGGCACATACTGTAGGCTCCTTTTTCTGTGCCACATTGGAGCATGCGCCCTGGAGCACCTGAGTAACTTCTGCACAAGGAATTCAGCTCCTATGTGATGGGTGAAGTGACTTTACAGAGACTGTAAAAATGAGTTCACCTTATTTCTATTTCTATCGACTCTTTTATCACCCATCCACACAAATAAAGAGAGAAAGGACATAGATGCACACAAATAACCAAGCACGCTGTTGGCAGAGAGATCACTTTAATGAATGCCTTTCACAACATATACATTTGCAGACCAGTCCTGCTTCCACTGACATCTCCTAAAATATCCTTATCAACTTAAATGTACAGATATGCATGAAATCACCTGCAGTAACTAACTAAAATGCAATAGAAAATTTTAAAATCTCCAAATTCCTTCCAGTGATCTTGGGTGTAAAATTTGGCAAGGGCATAGAATAGAAGGCCTCATCCATTTTTCGTCCCTGACGTGCACTCACTGGCTTCAGCATAAGTGAGAGGTGTTTAAACGTATTGATTCAGGTAGCAAGTCACCCCTGGGCTGTCCAAAGATGTATGCTCCGCTCGGGTCCAACAGAAGCTTCGGCGAGGGCTATGCTTTTATTATGCTGGACATCACCACAGGAGTGGCTGTTAGTTTTTCAGCGGAAGAGGGCAAACCAGCCCCTTTTGAAGAGCAGAGCCACAAGGGAACCTAGTCTGAATACAGCAGCCCCCTTTAACACACTCACATTAACACACACAGAGCTACTATTAACCCTCGCACACACACACAGAGCTATGTCAAAGGCACCTGTGCTGCTTTCCTTTACTTCACACAGGGGTTGAGGATAATCTCAGCAAAGATTATGGATGTGATGAGCTAATTTTGCTGCCCCTCTCTGGTTTCTTTCACCACTCAGCAGCTGCAGAAGTCGGGGCGGGTGTCTGAAGTGCAGCGGTGCTCAGTGTAAGTTCTCACTCCGATCTGGATTCGCAATCAGCGCAGAGAGCCCTGATCAGTAATCTGCTTGTAAAGGCTGCCTCTCCACCTTCCCATCCCCAGTCTAGGAGCCTATTAAATTAATGAGACAGAAGTCAGCGCAACAGCAGTCAACATGTTATTGGTGTACAGCACTGGTGCTGCTACAATGTGCCTGTTTTTTCTCCTGGGACGTTTAATTTCCGCTTCTCAAATGAGCTGCAAAGCTGTGAAGCCTGGCAGTGTTCTTTCTAGACACTCTGTGATGCAGATAATGAGGGTACTGATAGGTGCCTAGGAGACTGTGATGGCTCTAAGCACAGCTATGGTCTGATAATGCTTTATGCCAGTAGTGTCACAGCGGAACCACTATCATCCCTCAAGGAATGGTTCATCTTTATGTGTAATACAGCAGCTGTCACCTAAATGGCTAATGGGGAAGCAAAGTAGAACCTTAGTGCTAGTAATCTTTGTCACTTAATAATTTTAAAGGTATCAGACTTCAGTAGCTCCTGCAAGTTTCTATAAAAAGTGTGCTTGTCTTTTTTTTTTTTTTTTATTATTTTGTTTGCCGTGGATTAAATGTAAATTGAGAAATCCATGATGCAGCTCCGTGCAGATCTAATTTAGTATAATTTGAATAGCCAAGTAATTAAAATGTATTATAGGTATAAGATGCTGGGATGGTGGAGTGTCTGCATTTAAGAGGAAGATTTATTGGGCTCACTGCATCCACAGTGAACCTTCTACAACCGCATTAGCCAACATCTGTCGGAAAATGTCGAGACACAGGGCATAAGACATATCCTCATGGAGTGTACGCTCACATGTATTTTAAACAACAGGCTAAGAATATAGAGTAACATTTGCAAAATAAGCAAATAAGCTCAGGAAAAAGGTGCATACCTGTATGTGCCATATTTGGCTAAATTAGAAGGTTGCACAGGGTGCATACGAAATATACCTGTGTCTACATACATGTGTGCATAGGTGAATGGGCACCTTTTGTGTTGTATGTGCAGGCAGGGAGAGAGGGGAAACACACAAATACACAAACCCACCTCTGGAGGCTTTTTCCCAATTGATGCTTGTTTCCCACAGTCTAAAAGGGCAGTTGCATTCAATTTATGAAAGCAGGTAATGATAATAATTAATAGGGCAGTTGACACACATGATGTGGGTATTGATATCGCGCTATTAGTGTTTCCTGGAAGATTATTTTGTTTGTTTTTGCTTAAGTGCTCAAGATTAGAGCCAGTGATTTAGTAGGCCAGGGCACTGGCTTCTCAAGAGGAGCCAAGCTCGTTTCAATCACACCTTCAGACAGCCTGATAATCTTTGGGGAGTTAACACACTTAGGCTGGTGAAGGTTAAGAGAAGAGTGGTGCTGGGACGTGTATGTCCAGTAATTGTCTGGGGGATGAGTTACAGATCCAGACAGCCCACAATTCAATCTGTCCCCGGTGCTACAAAAGCTGAAAGGATAAATCAAAGGGCATTTCTCGGGATTTGAGGAAGGGAAGAAGGGCTACAGATCCATTTTCTCAGCACCGGTGAAGCAGCAGGATTGCTACAGCAATGTCAGGCAAAGCGAGTGATAGGAGAGGGCTCAGTCCAACACAGATTACCGTGACCTATGCTGAATATTTAAGGGAAGGTACCGAGTGGAAAACATCTGAAATTTGGAGCACTATGGCAAGCAGTGAGCTAGATTTTCTGCCTGCTAAACTGGATTTGTTATTGTCCTCTTGTCTGATGCAGAGGGTCTGCAGGTTGGGTGTTGGCAACCACAAGCCTGCGCCCAGCTGGGCAAAGGAGGTGCCCAGTTCCTCCATGTGGCTGCTGCCTCACCTGTGGCCTGGGCACGGGGCGACACTCGCCACGTAGATGTGGCCAAGGAATACAAGTGTGCAGGGCAGGGGTTGTCTTCTTGCTACGTATTCATACAGCATTGGCAGCAAGGAGGACCTTGGACCACGGCTGGTCTCTTAGGCACAATCTAGGATCCTCAGCCAGGAAGAGCAGTGATGATGGAGAAAGTAGCAACTGAGAAATTACCTGCTACTCTCTAGGCTAGGGAGACAGTGGGCAATTTCAGAGGGGACAGGGCAAACAAGTGGGTCAGCGGCACAAAAAGCCCAGTTTTAAAAAATACAAAAAAATATACTTTAAAAAAATATATTTGAACTACCCGAGTGCGTTGCTGGGTTCTAAATTAGCCTTGATAAGGAAGGAAAAAGATCTGACTGCTGTTTTGGGGAGATTCTGAGGAACAAGGGTAGTGCAAATCTGTGCACAAGGTATAAAGTACAAAGGACAGAAAGAAACAATAGTGCAGACCTTACAATATAACTGGTTTTTTGGACTCCCCGGGATACTAACACCCTTCCTCCATTCTAGAAGATGGGTAAAAATACAATTTTATACTTCAAAATTATTTAAGATATGTAATTAACATATTTAATTAAAAATGAAAAGTGCACCTAGAGTTTTCCGGAGAAAGATTATTGCTGTGGTTATGATGGTTACCTTATAGAGAAAATGAGCACAAGAGGAAGGCTTGTTCACAGAACAACAAAGAAGCTGAAAAAAAAGTGCTACTGTTAACACTTGTCCATAAATTACAAACATGAGTATATTTGATTTTGTAAAAAGACCTTATGATCACAAAGTATAGATTACAAAGGGATGCTGCTTCATTAGTGCTCAGAAAGTGCAGTAGATCTTGCAGCCATCCACTACAGTGCTTCACACAGCTTCCAGTAGAACTCCAGGTGCTGTTGGAAAGGAAACCTGTCCTGGAGATGTCCAGGGCCTTATTTAATATAATGGTGATTTTTCTTTTGTCACAGCCATGAGGGACGTCACCAAGCCTCCTTACCTCCCAGTCAGTCAGCTTCAAAGCCCTCCTTGCAGCTCAGATCAGGAGATGTGCTTTTGAGATATCCTTGACAGTGGTGTTGGGATGTCTCTTCACACCTCTCTATACAGAGGTAGACATGTTGGCAAACAAAGAAACTTGGAGGACAACAGTGTGCCTGGGAGAGGTAACCTCTAGACAGAGCTTGCTAAAATTAAGGGGACACATTAACACCAGTCTCATTAACAGGTCAAACACTGCTCATCTGAGAAAATCTCTCACCTAGTTTCTAAATCCAGCTACAGACCACCTTATGGCATCCTCCACACCTAGACCACCTGATCCATATGCTGCAAAGGGCCACTGGCTACATGTCACCTCTCTGTACGCACCTCTCCAAACTGGATGTAGTTTGGGGATTTTTGTGCCATATCCATTCTCCAAGGACTGCTATTCCCCTCTTTTATTCCTTTTTTCTCAAAAAGAGTGAGTTTGCAGCCTCTGGGGTGTCGCCAGCTCTACTTCCCGTGCTTGGCAGATAGGAGGATGCTTAAATGGGATACCACAGTGTGTGCTCGCATTTCCTATTAAATTGGAGGTATGAATTTATATTTCCAAAACCACAGGGTAACTATGTGCCTGGGGCATATCTTTGGAAATGTGCATCATTGTGGTCCCCTCTCTTGGGTGTTTTTGTCTTCATGTAACAGGCAGCAGAGCAGGCAGAGGAAAGAAGCTGGGCTTCTCTCATCTGGGCAGCCAGCACATTTGGGTTTCAGCCCATCCCAGCTTCTCTTTTTAAGCATCTTTGAAACAGAGATGATAATACTTTGTGCCCTTCTAAGATATGTATATAAATAGAGATTTGAAAGGAAAGGGAGTATTTTTTTATTAGATTGTCTAATCTAACTGGAAAAAATTTTCAGGCACAGAGCCTTTCTTCAGGCCTGACATGGAAAGCCATTTGCAGCCTTGGCTTCCAACTTGAGAAAAAGATTGAGCACCCAAAAGCTTGTCTGCAGCTTGAATGTCACAGCTCGAATGCAGCCCCTCGCCACAAAACTTGCTTCACTTCTATCCTTCGTCTACTGTAGCCACACCAGCACTTCTGCAACTGGAATTAGTGGAGCTCTGTCAGAGCTAAGTGCTATGGATGAGACAGTGGAGAAATGCACATGTAAAGCTCACAATTAAGACCAAGGGAAAAAATAATTCTACGGAATGCATTTACCCTTCCCCCTGTTTTTCCACACGTAGATCCTGGCTATTCACTGGAACATCATTAATCATGCTGAATTGTTGGGTATGCATACATATGTAAAGCATAAACTTCTGATGAGTTCTCCTGCAATTTAGCATTAATTAATGTCCACTTATTATAAAATGTGACATCATATTTTAGGTCAGCACTTCATTGTTATTGTAAACTGTAAACATAGTGCGCAGAAAGAAACGGAGGATGTGATTTTCCTGCGGTATCTCTTTGACATGTTTACATAAAATATAAAGCTAATGTATAATTGAGCATCAGATTTTTTTTTTTTTTAACTGTGTGTTCTGTGCAATACACACAGCTCTGTGATACTTGTAGTGCATCTATTTCTACGGCAGAATAAACTTTGTGAGAAATTGCTACCTGCAATTCAATAAAATATATTTAAAATGTTTTCATTGCACCAAATATCAGCTGATACACCTCTTATTAGTATAAATGGCATAGATTAGTGTCAGGCATTTTCAACAGTGAAGAAATTACAGAAGCCTGCATGGCTCATTAGGCTCTTGTTGCATGTTAAAGAGGGCCAGACCTTATTAATAAGAAGAAAAGAGGGGGAAAAAAGAGAGTATTATGGGAAAAGTATAAAATAGCTTTTTTTAAAAAAAGAAAGTTTTCTGGTTTGGAGAAAAATAAAAGCATCTGAACACTTTCTAAAGTCATCTTAGCTTTGTTTCTACAGGATATATAGATTATATAAAAAGATTTCAATCAGAGAGAAGCAGCTCACCATCACACTGCACCACCAAGAGGGATTTTTGATGATTAAAAGCGTTACACTATTTATGTGTGTCACAGTTTACACCCTGCTTCAGGAAAGCATTCCTGTTTAAGTTAGGTAATACACCCACATTTGAGTTGAGGGTCTTGCCTATATCCCACTGAAGCGAATGTAATTTAACCATTTATTCCCAGTTAGGCACCTGGTGTAAGCACATTCTGAGGAGAAGAGGAACAGATTTAAGATACATCTGAGAGCTTACCATAGTTGGGGCTTCAATCACACGGGTCCCAAACCTGCAGAGAGAGACTGACACATCAGCACTTTGCACACAGTCAGTCTGACCAGCTCCCTGTGGGCTGTGTGCGAGGAAGATACAGGTGTGTGCAGAAAAGCATCTTTGTGAGATGAAGGATGTCGTGCTTGCTGTTTCCCCTGTTGGCAGTGAGCAAGGGGCAGTGAGCTCTTGCTCCCATTTGTGCTTTCTCTGCCTGTGGTTTGTTTGGGTGCCACCAAAGACGGTCTTGCTACTGGTGTTGCTGCTTAGGAAGTGGTGAAGGGGCTGTGGAAGAGCTCCTTGCAGAAATGCTAGTGAAAAGCCTGCTCTCCTTGAGGCAGTGAAGGAGACCTTGCCTCCTCTTTGAAGCAACAGGAGAGCAATTCATTCTGGCTCTTGATGCTGAGAAACCTTGAGCCTGTGGTACTCCTTCTTACACACCAGCAGTTGGCATTGCATAAGCAACACGGCAGTGTTCAGTCATCTGCTGGTGGTGTATGAGCAGGGAGTGATTTATTGTTTCTTTAGTTGTTTGGTTTGGGTTTTTTTTGTGTGTTATTTATTTATTTTTATTTCTGGGTTTGATTTATTTTTCCAAGCCAGGTTGCTATTTATTGTCACGGCTGCCAGAACACACACACATGTCAGGCTTGTCCTTAGGAGGGAGTATGTGGCAGCCACCATTTTGTCAGAAAATAGATAAATATAAGTGAGTCTGAGAATCATAGTTCTAGGCAAATTAAGCTAAATATACATTTTCTTTCTGGGACTCACATGCCCCGTGATGTAAGCACAAACAGGAACACGTTGTGCACCTTGGCCAAAGGGGTTCAGCTTTTTTTTACCACAGTAACGGGGTGGAGCTGCTTCCAATTTGAAGCTTAAATCAGAGCTAAGTTAGTGAGCTAATTCCAATGCCAAGCACCACAGATCAGCATATTGAGTTTTTTACAATTTTTTCCCTGTGTGATTAGCATTTTACTTGAGTCTGAGACATTAATCAATAAAAGCAATACCCTGTAAACAGAGTAAAATGAAAAAGCAAGTGCTGCATTTTAATAATATAAATAGAAGACTGTGTGGCATGAGGGGCCAAGGCAGAGTCTGCAATCTGAATACCATCAAAGGTAAAAGAATTGAAGGCTAAGGAAATTTTCAAGGCTGATTGCACACAGATGAAAAAAAAAAAGTAAAGAAAGATAAAGTATTGAACACTGGTTCATGAGGGGGATGTGTCTGAAATATTTTACTTCACTGTTTTTTAAAAATTTTGTCCTTGGTACAGTCAATTTTAAGGGCAGAGAAGAAAAGAGATGAGAGGGGCAACCCATTCCCTGGACTAAAAAAATTAAGTAGAACAACATAGAAGAATATTTCAAAACATCGATGTTAAAGCAGAACCAAGTTCTTAACAGTAACTCCACAGTTTTTGTTCTTTAAGGAACATTATTGCAGTGGTTACTTAAAAAAAAAAATAGTTTAAAATTTATCTCCTTGTATGTGGTACAAAACATCATGCTGGAAGCCTGAAAATAATAGCCAGCTGCTTCTCAGTGCTCTTCACCTACAGAGCTCGAGCGCTCTGGGAAGCTGGAGACTATTGACTTTTGGGCAGAAAGCGCTGAGGCAATACCCTGGTGCTGGTGAAGCTGGGCAGGAGCCCATCGGCTCCTTTCACACTGCATCCAACAGGTCGCACTGCCACCAGGCAAAGCCATTCAATCTATTTCCCAACAGAGACTCCAAAAATTAGTGGCAGACCATCAGTGTAGCATGAGCGGGCGGTTCAGCCACCGGGAACAGAGCTGGAGGGCTATGGGGGTGGCTGGGCTGTCCCTCCAGCCAACTCATGGCTCCACAGCTGAACAAGCTTCTAGTGTGTGCCCCATGGTGGCTTAGCCCATTGGGGTGGCATCCTAAACATTTAAAACTGTGATAACATGTGGTAGTGTGATTGCACTGCCCATAGCTAAGCCATATGGTTTCACCAAGAATTTTTTCAAATTTCTTTTCAGTGGCTGCTGAAATGCATTGCATTTCTTACTGAACAGAAGTTAACATTAACCTCATGTTTACGTCCTTATTTTTGCCCTCTTGCCTTCCCTTCTTCCCTCTCCCCATCCCTTGTGTTCTCAGTGGTGTTGCCACAACTTGGGGAACAGCTTTTATTCATGAACTGCTTTATTAATTAGCTTCTTCTAGAGCTTCGGCAATTAGCGGGGTGAGCTCTCAACATTTATCTTCTGTAGGCCCCACACAAAGACTCACCAGTTGGTTATGCTTTTTCCTCGCAGCGAAAGGCTGGTTTTTGAATAAGAAGAAATTTAGAATTATAAAAGGCAAGGGGAGAAAATCCTGAGCTACATAAAGCCCCAGGAAGACCCTCTTAAAAAGGAAAGGGTCAGGGTGTCTGAATTTCCTTCTGTTGCAGTGTCCAGAAGACCCTGCCCCAACACTGCTGAAGGTGGTTGCTACCAACCTTGCTCCTCCTCTCCTCACATGGAGTCTGGGATCATAATGCTTTCTGTCACAGGTCTAGAGGTGGCTTTTTCCATATGAGATAACTTAGGTGGTTTTCAGCTCTTTCTAATCTGTGGACTCCTAATCGATTTTTAGGGGAGAAAGGGTATCTTCTACTGCAAGCTGAAGTTCCGAAACAGCAAGCATTGTCTCCTTTAGGAGCAACAAGTGGTCCCCAAGAGGTCTGCAGAAGATGATGTTAAAGGCCACCAAGCTAGAGAGGTAGCAGTGAAAAAGGTTGATTTCTGAAAAGCCCCTGGGTGACTCTGCAGTTTCCTAAATGGAAAAGTGTGGCTGCCTGTTGATTTCTCTCGGGTTTCTCTTGGAGTGACCTGCTGATGGACTTCCTTCCTCCCCCTTCACCTGTGCCAAGGTCTTAGAAGATGTTTGTGCTGCTCATTATTTAAGCATGATCGAAATGTTCACTATTACACAAAAGGACTTGTAAAGCACGTTGCAGGTAATGCTCTGCTACAAAAAGTGACATGCTGTTAGTTTGATCCCAAAACACGGGTGCAAGGATGCAGCTGCAATGTTCAGGCTGTAGGACTGAGGTAAAAAATAATAGCAGAGCAGATGCGTTTCCCTGCAGCGTGGAATAAAAAGAAACATCTGGCCCTTGGCCCCTAAAGGATATGTCTCACAGAGAAGAGCAAATTAAGGGTGCATTGAAAATGTAGGGACTCAGCTAAAGGGAACTGCTGCCTTAGTAACCATCTCGAGCCCCGCTTCCAGCTTCTGAAGCATAATGCCATTTGAAATGTAGGGCAAAAATAACTGTTGTAAAATACGTGCAACCAAGTACAGACATCAAAGTATCCACAAAATATATGCTGCTATTTTGTCCAAACAAATAAGTAAACAAACAAAGAAAATATTTTTAAACACTAGACATACACCAGTTATATTGCTGCATGATAAAACATGGCCTTTTTTTAAAATCTATTGAGTCATAAATCTCTGTATTTTCCTTTGTGTTTGATCTCATATATTACTTGGAGTTTCTAAAATGATAACAAGGCATGCATTAAAAATATTTCTCTTATTGTTACATTTCAAGCACGTCTACTGTTAGCTGCTTAGCTTCATCATGTATCATAGTCTGAATCTACAAATCAAGTATAATTAGACTTAGAGAACTGATTGGATTTCTAATTAAGCTACATTGGAAACAACAATGCACAATCAGTAAATATTCTGACTAGGTACATTTTAAAGAGCAACTCTTGGGCTTTTTGCTGATGACTAGACACCAGTGTCATTAAATTTGTTGGTGGCAAGCAAATTTTAAAGCTAAAATAGAGGCAATTAGTAAAGATCTTGAAATATTTAATCACGTTTGTCCAATTAGTGTGCAATTAGGCAATGGTGTGGCGTGGGACAAACATTCTGCTTCAGTGTTTGGTAGAGAAGGATCCCTTTGAAATTTTGCTATTTAGTTTATTGATATATAAAAAGGAAGTTATGGTTGTAATTTCCAATTTAAAAAAATACTGTGCAGATGGTCTGACTATATATTTAACAATGTTAAACAAAACTAAACAAGGGAAGCATGTTACCTGAAATTACACAGCTGTGATGAGTGAATAAGCTCCAGATCACATTAGATTACAGCTGTGGGCATCTTGATCACAGAAAATGCCAAGTAGTTATGCCAGTAAAATCAAAGCTGCATAAGTTGGCCTGTCACGTCTCAAGATGACATGATTATTTTGCCCTTGACCGAAAATACAATTTTTTCTTTGAGCTTCGCCTGGTTGTTTTGTATTCTTTCCATGAAGCCTTACATTGGCAAGTTCATTGTGGAAAGTCGAGTGGTAGCTTTTCATAAATAAGCCACTTAAGTATTATCTTGACTTCCCTTCAACTCGGGGATCTGACTCCCTTTTTGGCAAATTTTGGGCTCGCTTTTAAAAATGATCTCAACATTTATAAGTTGATTGTGAAACTTCAGTGCAACGTTTCGGGTGGCATGTTGAACGTGTCTACCGTTGTGCTTTTCAGCATGCAACCCTGCAGTGAAAGTGTCATCATATTGGAGTTTTATCGGATCAGTTTGGTCAATGTGGCCACGTGCAGACAGTCAAGGGAACAGCACCAGTGAACATCCCCAGGTGCTGCAGCTCAATTTTCCAGATTGTTAAATTGTTAGAGTGGTCCCTGCCATGGTTTTGGTTTGGGTCAAGTACAACTCTCCCCAGCAATTCCTGGACACAGCTCCAGTGTTAACATAGCCAGGGACTGTTCCCAACAGGCATTTTGGGAAGGAAGGGGGATTAGGAGAATGGAAGTGGGCCATCTTGTGCCAGCTGGCCTCCATGTCAAAGCACTTAAACCTTCTACTGTCAATAGTCCCTCTGGGTTCACAAGGAGTGAATCCCAGGGAAGCTGTCTAACAGGACTCATTGGTGATGATATGGACACCAGCCTGGACCCCTGACTTCTTCTCCATTGCAGAGGCCATCTCATTTCCACCTCAGAGTCAATATGGACTAATTAACAAGAAGAGATCCTCTCTTCCCCCAGTGATGGTAAAAGAAAGAAATTCTGTTTAGCTGTTTTTTGGATTTGATTGCCAGATAATTATTATTTTTCAGAGAAAAGAATATTAGGTGATCAAATTTTAAAATGTCTTTCTATGTATTTCTGATAAATGATATCATTTCTGCAATGCTATCAAGCCATTTTGGGTTTAAACATTGTCAACTTTACTTTCATATCTGAGAATTTTTTGGTAAATTTCAGTATTGAAAAAAAATGATGAAAACCAAAGCAAATAATGTTTCCTAGCAATGCTATACTTCTTTTTTTTCTTCTTCTTCTTTTTTTTTTCTTTTGATACATGCAGACTTGGAAACTCAAAATAGAGAGTTTTGTCTTGCAATCAGGTCGGTGCCTGCGAGAATTTTATGAACATGGTTGTGTTCATTTCTTGAGCAACATATAAATCAAACCAAAATATTTTTGAACTGGAAAGAGAAAGAGAAATGATGCTAAGAAGAGTATTGTATGGAGAGAAATGAAACAGGTAAAAAAGCACCTGATAGATAATTACACAAACATTCGTTTATTCCTTGACCGTAGGTAAAATTCACCTGGATTGAAGGCTAGATTTTGACCCTTCGATATTCAGAGGCTAAAAACAAAGTTTTCAGATTCACTACTTCCCTCATCTTAGGAAGAGTTTGCATCAGGTTTCTTGCTTTCTCTCGGGCAGAAGAGAGGCCAGGGGTCTCTGGAGGGCCAGGACTCCATCAGCCCTCCTATGCAACACAGGCATTGCTTTAAACCCCCTGCAAACCTGACTGCGGGGGAGAGATCTTGAGTCCTGTTGTGAAGGGAACCTTGTGGCACATGAACCACTCAAGCTTGTAGTTATGATTAAGTTGCGAATAAGAATAATTGATAATAATAATATTTGGTTTTGTTGTTGCTTTTACAAATACACACATGATGTCCTTAATAATATTTCTTGGTTACACTTATGTTTATAGGTATGCCCTGACTCACAGAAGAGTCAAGTTTCTATGGGCGTGAAAAATAAGAGCCCCGGGTCTTCAATACGGTGTCAAATTGGCTGCCAAATCCTATATGGAAACAAGATGTGAAAGCAGTATTTCATGGCCTCTGCCTCACCACATCTTTGTTCAAGTAAGAGATCAGGAAACCCGATCAATAGGCTGAATGCCAGAAGACTGAACAGCCAGCTGCAGAGGCAGCGCAAGAGAAGATATACCTCTTAGAGTTAATGCCTTGTGAAAATTGCACAGGCCCCTGTAGGGGTTAATCAAATATTTGCTGCTCTGACTTCCAAGGTTCTTTAGTCCCCAGGAAAAAAAAAAGGTACCTTTCACAGCTTTTAAACATCCAGGTAAAAAGAAAAACAAAAAAAAGAAAGAAACTGCATCTCTAGTTGTAGAAAGTTAGTAGTAAACCTAGATTTAAGCTGCAATTCAGTGTGAGTACTTGCATGTTTATATCCAGGATTTTGTGCTGAACCTTCACAAACTGGGAGCTCAGCCCTCAGGCATATATGGTCATATAAACATATATATCTATCTATTTGTACACATATACATGAGTATCCATATACGCGTATACATACACTGTAAGTGTATAGGAACTGTGAACTTCAAACAGGAAAAGAATGTTTGTGAAATTCAGAAAAAGGAAACCCCTCTTTATTTGATAATGGAAACAAAACCAGCACTTGAATAGCAATTCCTACACTGCTGTCAAAGCAAGCTCTGGGCGGATGCGCAGACCCGCAGGTTCTCTGTAGTTGCTGAATTCCTCCCAGTGTTGTCTTTATCAAAGAGGTAAACGTAGATTTGAAAAAAATTGCTTTGATGTGCAAGACATCACAGAACAGCAGCTCCATTCATTGCCGAGAGAGTCCATTATTTAAGTCTCTCAGGCAACTGTACAGATTCCCCATAAAGGGAAAAATAATGGGACTGTGGAAATATAACCCCCAACAATGTGTATTCTGCTGGCTTCTGGAGTTCTTCCCTCTGTTTTTTATGTCTTGATTCTGTGAATTGCTGTTAGGCCTGGGCTCGTGTGCCGACAGTTGTCTCAGATGGACGGTCACTCCTGACCAATGCAGTACCTGTGTTCCTGCCAGACTCCTCTGTCCCTGGCCGTGAGGGTGAAGGGAGGCATCGGTGAGAGGCTCCTCACCTGCCTTTTGTCCTTCAGACTTCCCCTTGGCTCACCTTAGCTTCTGCTCCAATGCTTGCTGCGTGGCTCGGGGCTGGCAGAACAATGGTCCCGGGGTGCTGCAGGCTGAGATGGGCTCATCCCTGGGGGCAACATCCCCCATGTTCATGTACGGGAATGGGAAAGGGAGGTGGGAGCTGGGGGTGGAAGGGAAGGGGAGATGGAGCCCAATCATCACTACAGCGGCAGGACTGCCTGCAGACCAGCCGGGTGACATGCCATCCAAGCACTTTGCTGTGACAGTGGGGGGGACGTAGTTTCCCCACCTTCCCTCTGTACTGTCGTAAACCATGCAAACGTCTAGAAAGGGTCTGTGAAATTAATTATACTGTGAGTGCTTGGTAACCAAATGAATTGTAAATTGTACATTATTAAAACAGCATCAGAGCACCGACTGATCTATTATTCTTTAGGGAAATGTATGAAGATAAGAGCTTTATATGTTTTAGGGGTCTTTCCAGCCACCACACAGCCAGCTTTGTCAGAAAAAATGTGGCAATATTTTGTTACTGTCTGAGTTGCAACCGAAACAACACTGTATTGTTTATTTTTATTACATTGTCTTGTATTTAATATATCCGAGACAGTATACACTACCAGTGACATATACATGCCCTGTGCCTTTCTCTTTATCCTGTTTCAGATGATATTTGGGATTAATCACCCTCTTTTCTGCGTCAAAAAACCTGTAGGTGCAGAAAATGAGGCAAATTTTAAGAAGTGTGCCTGTTTGTACAAATCATGTAACTAGCAAGATGCACAGCTATTGTTCACCTGATCATTTTGTCTGCACGTTGCTCCTTCCTGCCTACCTGTCTTTTAGCTTCTGAGAACTGCAAGAGGGCTTAATGGGGAGTTCAGGAAAAGCCTATTCAATAATGAGGGAAGAAAAAGACGAGTGGTTTATGTGTGCATGTGTGTTTTTCTCCCTTTCCCCCATAACACAGGCCCCCTTTCACATTCCTCCCATGCGGGGAGGATCTGATACCCAGGAGACCTGGTTCTTGCATGTGCAGTGGGACACTACAGACCAAAAGCCACGTGCCCTCCCTCTTAGGGATGCTAGTTTTCTCTGTGACTTCTTATAGACACCCCCCCCTCTACGTGATGTAATGGTCCCTTTCACCCTTTGCCTCCGGCAGAAAGATGTGTTAAGCAGGGGTGAGTATGGGAGAAAGGAAGACCGGTTGTTGTTTTTTTCAATGCCCCTATTGAAGAAATGGAGGCGGTGGCTACTTCAGCATAGCTTCTTCCACAAGGTCTCCTTTATATTCCCTCCTTGAAGAAAGACACATGAGAGCATGCCCTATCTGTGCAGCTGCTTGCCAGTGAAGAGGAGAAACAGCTGGAGAAACATCCTACTCCCTCCAGCTGGAGACATCTCCCAAGAAAGCCGCTCGGGGCAGAAACACATTGGTTTCTACAGCCACCACATCAGTGGTCCCATGCCAATGCTCAAACTTTGGGGGTTGTTATACACTAGAGTAACCCTAAGTGGTTATTTTCTGGTGCAGAGGACCAGCAGCAGCCAGTTGCACCCTATTCCCTTCAGACAAGGCTTGTCAGGAAAAAAAAAATTTTCCTCTGCCTGCAAGACCTAGGTGGGAATTCAGCAAATTTCACAACTCCAATAGTCAAAGAAATTCTTGGAATTTGAGTGAAAATTCACTTAAAGTAGTTCAAAGAACTTCAGGACTTGGTCTGCCCTCAATTCAGGTACCGGAGGCAATGACATTTCCCTGGCTAAGGTGTTTCCACGGCAGAGCAGAGCATCTTTGAGGTTTTTCCAATTTTTCAAAATAAAGCGGAGAACTGCTATTTTAGAGAATTTGCATTCCTCGGAACAACTGTCCTAACTCTGTTTAATAGTATGAGATACGGTGCTGCCCTTCTGGCCCTTCATCAGCCCCACGGGAGTCACTGGCGTGTTTCGGATGCGGTTGACTCCTGCTCACCCGGGCATCCCTCAGCCAGGAGGTGCACTGCGTCCTGAGATTCAAAAGAGGGCAGCATTTTACTGAGGTTGCTGGAAAGGAAGGGGGAAGACTCCCAAGCGTGCAGAAGAATGCCAGCAAGCGAAAATCACCAGTTACAAACTACGCACGTCGTATTCGGAGAGATTACATTTCATGGAAGAAATGCAGTGTGCCTAGGACTTTGCTTGTCAAAGCTCTCGATCGGGCACCGGTATTAATTAATGCGCCCCATCTATGTTCAAGGAATTTGCACAGTCTGTCGTGCGGCTGTAACACTGTCTCCTCAGAACACCACAATGACTTTGACACCAACTTTTGACTGCCACAGCCAACTAATAATAGACTGATGCCCTGTGGACGAATACCCTATATAAATGAAATGTTAAACAATGTCAGAGGTAATTCAAGAATCCACTTCTCTCTCATTAAAGTCCTGATCCAATTAAATTCTTCAAACTAAGCCCAAAATGTTACTAGGCTGTTATTTTTGATTACTTGAGGGTCTGCCTTATAAACTGGCAAAGCCCTATCCAAAGCAAAGAGTAAGAGTTTTGTGATGTTAAACCCAAAATATGTGTCTTCTAGTGTGAAATAATCAAGCACATAAAGAAAGATCAAAATGCTCATTTTAATCCAGAGGCTTGTGCCCAAGAGAATACTCCTTTCAGCTGACCATTTCTTACCTTCTGTTTGTGAAGAGCCCATCCAATGTTTGCTCTGCTTGAACAGCAGCTTAGCATTGACTTTTACAAGGAAATTCTAAGGAACAAGATATATTTAAAGTTACATGCTGGATCATAAAAAAATTAGAGGGCACCCAAGCGTAATACAACACTTTTTAGTTTATCCCCTATTCAACATTCGGTGCAATGTTACCCGCCTGAAGTAACTGTCAGCACTGTCTCTGCCACGTTCAGTCAGGTTGCCTGAATCATCGAAGAGCCCGGGACAGGGCAAATATCCATTTTCCTTCTCTGTTTGCATCTAACAAATAACAGATGTTGCCATATTGAAGACGCACACCTGATGTGACTAACAAGGGATTTTTAAAATATTTGTCCTAGAATGACAGCCAGCCTGCTATTAAACATTTACTCCATGAAATCGGTACATGGGGAAATGTTGGGGTTTTGACTATTCTGCTTAGGAAGGATCAAGCTGCCTGAAATAAAGGTTTCTTCTCTGATCCTGGGTTAAGTCCGCCTTACCAGAAGGATTCAGACCCAAGCTTGAGGATACTTGCTGCCTACTCACCTTAAATACCCACTAAAGAATCCCTGAAGGAGCCTGTTGAACCCAGGACTTGGTGCCACTCTCCCCACAGCCGCTGGCCTTGCTTTCCCTCGGGTGGAAGCCCCTGCTGGGTGGCTGTCCCTGCGGTCCCCGAGATGTGCCAGCTGAACCCTTTTTCATCAGCTGGAGGGAGTCTGGCATGGCATCTCCAGGCCAACCTGCCAGGAAGCAGGGTCAGCCCTTTGCAAATAAACCCTGCCTGATCTGAGTAACACAAATGGACTCCTGGAAGATTAATTCACCCCCTGTAATAATACAACTACTGTTTGCACAAACCAGTGGCATGCAATAGTTTCTTATTAAAGTGCTCAGGATACGCATTGAGATCTCACTAAACAAAGTAGGGCTTGAAGACAAAAGAGAGTGCAAAATTTCCTTGCTTATAATTTGCTACTCTTTCATCAGATTTGATATAAAGCTACCAGCAGCATTGTAAATGGACCAGTGAGTTGTCTAATTGTCTAGAACACCCTCACGTAATTTATATCGTCTCTTAATTTCTGTTTTGTAACCTCCATAGCTGTCTTCAGTGAAACATAGCATATATCTCTACTCCAAGAGCATATCAGGATATGATTTTTTCCCTTTGTTTCCCACTTTCCCACAATGGAAACGTACAAATTTCAGCAAGGTATGTACCTACTGCATGAATCCTTTCTAATGTGATTCCACCAGGCCCTTCAAAAGTAGAATCCAAAAGATTATTTTTACTGTTCCCATTCTCTACTGTGGCACACAGCTTTCTTGGCTGGAAGGCTATCCATCTAACTCTATACACGCGTAGATGAATATACATTCGAATCATAGATGCATATCAATACGGCACACATCACAGGCTGGAAATACGTTATTAAAATTAACTGCATCACAGAGAATAGATGTGCAGACAAAACCGCTGGGGCGCTCAGCTCTCCCTATTCCAAGGTGCCTTAACGCTTGCCGCAAACCTGCCATCCCTTTGTAATGCAGTCCTGAGATACCTCATCCGCCTTCTCTCTTCCACCGAGGTGAATCAGCAGCAAAGTTGGCTGTGGAGGAAGGAGTGGGGGCTGGGGGATAACCGTGGCCCGGTGGGTCAGCCCTCTCTAGCTGCGTGCCCAGTGGGTCTCCTCACTGAATTTTTAGCGCCCGCATTTCCTCGGGCTCTTTTCCAGCAGCGCTTGCCCGAAAGCAAGAAACAAGAGAACTGGTTTAATGCACCAGGTAAATCAGACCAGCTCATTGTGAAACCTATCACCGCACACGATTGTTATGATAATAAACGCGGGTGAGCTCTGGTTATTACATGCACAGCCCTGTACTAACTGCTCCCTGCTGCTCACCCCTTCTCTCACTTTAGCAACACCCCACACACCTGTTCAAATAATATTACTATTACCTTGTGTTGACACCACATCCACCCTTTCCTTTCATATAATAAGAGCTCCTGGTGAACTGTAAATGGAAAGCTTGCGGTAGCAGAAGCCGATTGTTTACCTGTCTCCAGTTTGTTGCCACAGATACTTGGTGGGGAGAAGGGAACAAAGATCAGTTTGACATCCTTGTTAAGCAGGATTTGCCCCCCACCTTACCCACAAAAGGTTACGGGTTCCTATTCAAGCCTAAGCTCCGCAGGTGTGCCATCACACCTGTCTGAAAGAAAACAAAATACAGTTTGTTTCAATATGGCTGTTTCCCCAGCAAAATAAAGAAGACCTTGCCCCGCACCACAGACACAAGCGTTTGCTTTAATATTTCAATGAATCCAAGCAAACACAGACTGATATCCCTCTTTATATTTAGCGTTCAAGCTGAACACGATGGAAGCACCCCTGGCAATCAATGGCAGTGAGCATCTGACTCTGCTAAACTCACAGCCGAACTCATGGCAAAACTCAACTCAAAACCCATCTTGCGGCAGGAAAAAGGATTTTATAACTCTCTGGGCGTTTGCACCAGGCCCTGATTCCAAACCCCTCGGAGATGAGCAGGAAACCAAGCCCAGAGCTGAGCTGGGGACAGGTTTGGCCTCATGACTTCTTTCCTTCACTGTTGAGCCCCGCTGGAGCTGCTGCTGCTATTGAGTCACACGTAACTCTTCACGTAGAGAGCTCTCCTGGTCTGAGAGCAGGGGAAAGTTAAAAGCTGGGAGCCCTGGTGCTGTTCTGCTTGGTTGAAGGCTGTGCCCAACTTCTTGTGCCAGGGACAACAGTGTCGGCCTGGAGTAAATTGGTAAAAAATGGTAAAGCCTAGCTCCCATCCCAACTGAGGCACTGGCGAGGCATAACGGGATCTCATCCATGCAGAGCGGTGCGCTACAGAGCCCTAAATGTGCCCATTCATTTATGTGAATTTGCCATTTGACATCTGCTGAAGGTGATGGAAAGACTTTGGTGGGCATTTGATCAAGGGCTGAGTCACTGGAGTTTCCAGCTCTCTAGGTAGAAGTATTTTTCACCAAAAAGGCCCGAAGAGAACAATTTGCCCATTTTCCAGCTACAGCAGTGCTCTGTTTCAATTGCTTTATATTCTTATTAGACGCTTTATCCGTAGCTGCTTCCATTCTGGTTTAAGCAGCGCTGCCTGTAGCCAGCTGTAAGAAGGTGTCCCTGCATTTAGAGTAGGGACTGTGGTAGATGCGTAGCGCCAGCTGCTTCGGAAAGAGTTTGTATACTGGGCTGCAACTTCTGTAGAGAAATGTCCTTGAGGCAGGGAGCATATTTTATTTATTGTTTTATTTATTGCATATGTCAAGTAAATGGAATCCCAAATTATGAAGATGCAAAACACAGTGTGGGTATTTATCAGCACCGAATGTTTTTATGCGCTCCAAACTAACTTGGGGTTTCCCAGCTGACGGTGAGCAGCTTGCTGGTTTTGAAGACCTAGCACCTTTGGAACTGAAGGGACACGCTGAATTTTAAGCACTTGGAAAGAGAATTAATTGCATGGGCAGCAACATTTTACCTTTTTTTTTTTTTTTTGTATGCTCATCAATAGCAAATGATGAAGCCTCTGGGGAATATTAACACAAGTAAACTAAACACAGGAGTGGGACTGTTTAAACAAGGTGAGACAAAAGCTGTCACCCTACAAGCAAATGACTTTGATAGCAATTTTTTTTTATGTTTCCATCTCTATTGTTGCAGATGTCTGCATTTAAATAGGAACTTTATCTTTCTCAGCTCAGGTTCTCCTTCATTAGCCTGTGCTGTGGTCACAGGCCCTCTGCATCTCAGGGGCTATTCCAGCAAGGGCCTGCGAGCTCGCTGGGTTCCCCTGGCAGCTTCCTACTGAGGTGGGGATATAACTTCTTCCTGCTCCCCAGCCCTCCGGGACTAGAAAAGGATTTGCCATGGCTAATAGCTGCAGGGGCAGGAAGTCATCCTCTGTGTGGGGGATTTCACTTCCACACGCCGCTCACCATCCCACCTGCCCCTGTCTGCGCTCACTGCAGGGCATGGAGTCCCCACAGCTTCACCCCCTAGAAAAAAAGACCCCCAAAACCTGAAAAAACCCTGCTGGCACTTGAAGAATTTGGGCAGCACTAGCTCCTGCTTACCTGGAGAGCCTGTCCTGCCCATGGACCAAGGCACCGACCGCTTCCTCGTTAAAGCCGGAGAAGGCAATGCCATTTCCACCACTGCACCCCCAGCGCTGTGGTGCTCCTGCAGGGACCCCCCAGTCTCTGCACAGACCCAGCAGGAGCCAAGGGGAAAAGCTTGGCCCTGTGTGCTTCCAGGGCTGCTGGAGAAGGTGGAGGGGAGCGGAGGAAGGAGCTATAAAAACCTGATCCAAAATGGATGTACGTTACAGCTTGAACTGTAACTGTAACGTTGCATTCCTTGAACGATTCTTTCCCGTTCCCACATTTTCATGGGGATTCATCCAACCTGCTGAAAAGGCTGAGCAATATTAATTTTGAAATACTCTAAATAAGATATAGATGCTAGACTGCTACAAATACAGACCCCGTCATCTCTGAATGAAGAGACGGCCTGTTGAACAAATAATACATATTAAAAAATGCCTGAATAGGAACTTACAGGATAAACTGTAACAGCTTCAAAGGAGCCATTGATCTATGCAGTACATAATATGCATGTTAAAAATCGTTGGAATATTTATTTACATGACACACGGCTCAGAAGAAGCCATTATGGTCCTTAAGTAAATTATACATGTTGTGAAAATTGTCAAAGTGCTTCTTTTACTAGAAACGAGTGTACCCTGTCAGTTGATAAACACATTATCTTTGAAAAAAAAAAATGAAAAAAAATAAATAAAAGGCAAGCAAAGCCAAGGCTAAAAGAAGGTTAAAACAGAAAAATAAAAAAATAAAAAAAATAAAAACCAGCCCTCTTACCATGTCAAAGCGTGTTCCATGCCCATCAAAGGAAGAAAAGCCTGAGCTGCCCTGCCCCGTGTCCCACTCGGTGCTGCCATCGCACTTTGCATGGGGAGGGCTGCACGCCCCGGGCTCTCGCCGAGGGGCTGCCCTGGCCTCTCTGTGCCAAAATCCCGGGCGCCAGCTCTTCTTCAGGCAGGCCAAGAAGTGACAAGCGGGGACTAATTTGTTCCAGCCACCGCTGTGTCCTCTGCTTCCAAACAAGCTGCTCTGCTTCCCCTGCCCACCTCCCTCTGAGCGTGGTGGGGGACAGCCGGGGTACCGCAGCCCACAGGCTTCACCTGGGGACCTTCATGGGGACCTGCGGTTCCCAGCAGGGGTTTTGCTGAGGAGGAGGAGGGATGCCCACTTAGAAAATCCCCTCTCCTGTCCATGTTGCAGTGATCACACAGCAGCCTATGCCATAGCCTGGCTCCTGTGATTTTTTTTATTTTATTTTTGCCACGCCATGAAGGGGAAAAGGGTTTTTCTCAAGGAGGCATCGCCAGGATGAAGTGGTGGGGTAGTCCGACTGTGGCCTGTGTGATGCTGTCTCTTGGCCGGCAGCTGCTGGCAGCCCAGTCCCCCCAGTGTGGCACAGTCCCGGGGTGCCTGGTCCCCAGCTCAGCTCAGATGCGCTCTGAGGGCTGGTGTGTGCACGCCTGCTCTGGGCGTTTGGGAAAGCAGGCTCCCCTCTTAGTTTCCTCTTACACGGGAATTAAGAGGAAAGGATGGATTTTCTAAGGTGAGAGGGAGCAGTTGTACAGAGGGAATATATTTAGCCTGTGTTTTCAGATCACATGTTCTGGGACTGGAGGGCAAGACGTTTTCAATACTGTTTTGGACGCACGCTGTTTAGTATTGCAAGCCCCACTATTGGAGAAGCCAGAAAATTGCGCTGCATCTAAAACAATTGCTTGAATTGCCTGCACCGCGGTTTCCTCTTTCCAACTGCAAAGGTCTTACAAAAACGTGACTTTGACATCTATAAAAGCATTGAAAATACAAATAATAGCAAAGTGCTGCTCTGCATTTGCATAACTCTGTTTATCCTATACGTGGTTTATTCATTAACTCTCAGAACAACCTGCAGGACAGCTATGGCATTCCTTATGACCGCTGCGCTTGTGGCTGAAAACGCAACAACTGCTTAAAAGCCACACTACGTGGTTTAGAAAGTGAAAATAAAATGCCATTCCCGTGTGAAACAGCAGGGGAAATGCAGCCATCAGCCCAAGAGCAGGAATTTGGCTTTTACGTGGAATGAACATCTCCTGTCATCTGGAAATTTCAGAGGGGAGTCTTGGCATCTGCAAGGACCAAGAGGTCTGCACACTGCAGGCAGCATACGAGTTGGGGACAGAAAAGACCTAGACCCCTCATCTACTCCTCCTCAAGACCGTATTCTAGTCCTTCACAATTTCAGCGTCCCAAGCAAGAGCCCTCGCAGCCTCTACTAGCAACGTGTTTCCCAATCGACTCCTCCTTCGGAAGCCTATCGGGATAATCACCCCAGCTTTCCCTACGCTTTGTTTCTTACCCAAAACATAACCCCCATAAGAAAGATGAAGTAAAAAAGGTGAATGCATTTCACCCGCTTCATCTCCCTGCTCCTGGAGAGATGAGTACGTGTTCCCATCGGCACAACGGGAAAACTGGAAGTTTGTTTGACAGCCGGTGACTTGCACAAGATCACAAAAGAGCCTCAGTAGCAGAGCTGGGAACAGAATTTGGTATCCTAATTCCTAATCTGGCAGTTTTACCACAACTCCCATCACGCAATCAAAAAGCTCCTTTTAAGGAATGCTTTTGTGACTAAGAAAAGATCCAAGGCATTAGAAGAAAGAGTCCTTTTAATTTGCCTTTGTTCAAACATTTATGTCTTTTGCTATATGGAAAACATCATTTGAGCAAGATATGGGATTAAAATATGATGAAAGATTCCAAAAATCTTTGAAAAACAAAAATAAGTACAGCTGTATTCAGGAGAGTACAGATTCCAGCCATTAGGAAGCCAGCAATTAGATATTCCTTGATTCCAGTTTCCTACATAGCATAAGGAATAAATCAAGAAAAGCATCTACTTTGCCCTGGTAGAGATTTTCTGAGTGCTACAAGCAGGCTTCCACATTTATTAAGAATACTGTGTAACAGGAAAAATTGTCAGAGCTCTTTAGTAAGACTTGGTTTTCTAAACGTTCTAACTTGTTGCAGCGCAACAATTTTTAAAAAAGCAAACCCAAATCCTCAAACCGCTAAACTCTACGGGAGACTGCCCTGACCTGAAACTATCCGGGATTTGGTACGCTCTCCCGTGAAGAGTAGTTTAGCGATTTATCAGCTCTCCCAGGACACATCAGCTTTGATACATAGAAACGCCACAAGGTAGTTTCATATTTTAAGCTGGCACCTTTCGCTTGCTTCCTCTTCTGTAATAGAATACTGCAGTTTGGCAACAGCGGGTAGAACAAAACCAGGGGACTGAGAACTAATGTTACTGAAAAGCTGTATACAAAATAAGCTCAGCCATACAAGCTGAAATAAGTGGAGGACTACAAATATTAATGGGATAAACAGAAAAAAGGCATAGAAATTTAAATTGTGCCTTTGGAAAAATGTCACTTTTTTTTTTTAACAGTGTAAGAATTCCCAAACTGCAGCAAAAAATCCTATTGACGACATCCTTGATGTCAAGCTGGAGATGCAGGACGAGAGGTCCATGACTTAGTTTTACGAGAACCTGTATTTTGCTCATTAAACTACTATTACTGTAACATCCAAGCTGGGGGAAAACAAAACAGGGACCCGCTCCCCATCCGAGTCAGGGCTCAGCCTGTGAAATGCCCCTGCCTTTACAGTGATGGGAGGGAGACCTTATGTTTGCAGATGTATTAGCCTCTTTTTGATTGCATCTTTACGCAATTGTTTTGATTAAGAAAATGTTCCTCTTGTTGACATTATCACCGTAGTCAATAGCTAATGACCCCCAGTAGTTAATTTCCTTATAAATATTTAACTTAATAGAAGTTGTCCCTTGGGTTATAGTACTTTTGACACTTCTATAATCTGAAACAAATCCTCTCTTTTTCAGTCAAACAGACCATGTTACACACACAGTTGGCTAGCTATTTACAAAGCACCCAATTAAATCCTACTTAATTCTCCCACTCTGAAAATCCCATTTCGCTAGCATGCAGGCTACTGATCACACAAAATGAGCATCTTTCACTGAGCCTGGACATGAGTTTAGTCTGCAAGACTGGATTGTACAAAAGCCTGCTGCAAAATGAATTCACCCATCAAATGGTACGTACAAAAAAAAAAAAGTGAAGTGCAAATTCAGAGTATTGAAGAAACAAGATGAAGAATCACAGTTAAAGACAGATAAATCTAGTTTAATGTTCACATGTAGCAGTTACACATCACAGAGATTAAACAGGATTTTAACTGTAACATAACTGCAGTGAAATGAAAATCATTTTGTACTAGAAAAATAAACTTGACGCAGTTATCTGATTTTTGGTCTACTTAAGTTCATTTTAAGGTGAATTTACATCACTGATCATAATGACTTTGCCCATGTGCCTTTCTGCAGTTCAATATTAATACTCTTTGGACGAAGGACACAGCAACAGTTTTTGTTAATGATTTGCCCTTTGGTTGCAAGCAGAGAACTGTTTTCACTTTTTAAGCAATTAATAGGCTGTAGGAACACAAGTTTGCAATAAAACCTTTTGGTACTAAATGAAGTTCCATAACAAATTTCTTGATCTGATGCAACAGCAGATTTTTAAAAAAGCTGATTAAAGATCTAAAGCATTGCCCCCAAAATGCAAAAACTAGATAGAATTTTTCTATTCTTGGTAGAAAACCACTACATCTTACTGCTACTTTTATAGAATGCACTAAAAATTCCTGTGCCTACATGACAAAAGTGTAGTTTCAAAATGTATAATACACTTACAAACATTTTTAAGTCTAGATTGAGGAAAACACGTTTGTATAGACTCCAAACAAGTTTATTGGCAATTAGACATCTCATGCAATCATGCAGGACCACTAGCTATAGCTGTAACTTCCGCATCTAAAGGACATTTGGGGACAAAAGGAGCCCTAAACACTCAAGATATTTCCATATTAACAGCTCCATACTTGAGCTATGGTGTTCTAGAGATATTCCCACAGATTTAAAAAAAACATACACACTTTTATAATATTTACAAAAAAATATTTAATTAAAAATATTTTATAATTACAGTAGTCTATTAAAGCATATACTTTTCTCACACTTATAGAACATCTCTATATATACACAGTATGAAATGTCACTCATTTATCTATACAATATGTAACATTCCTGCAGGGAGGAGAAAGTTCCCTGGGGCCCCAATAAAATCCATCTATTTTAAACAATAGATGTCAAATATATCTACAAATGCTCTGGTAGATTAGTAAAGCTTCAAGGATCAGCTGCTCGGTCCCTTATAGGAGTTATAACGCTTCTAAAAAAAAAAAAAAAAGTCTGGTTTAGGCTCGGGTCCTTTATCCCGGGGGGGGTGTGTGTGTGTGTGTGGTAAAGAGTCGCGACTTTTCCTGCTCCGAGTCCGACACCCTCCTGCCACCGCGGGACACACCGCACACATCTGGTCGGAAGCGACGAGAAGAGACGGGGAATTGGGGGACGGGGAGGAGGGAATGGGGGACGGGGAGGAGTGCGGGGGGGGGGGACCGCTACGGACGTGCAAAACGGTGAAAAGGCTGGCTCTGCCGGGCTGAAGCATGGGAACCGCTCGGGGGGTGGTGGGGGTGTTGGATGGCTCCTTCCTCCGGTGCGGTGGGGCCGGGCTGGGTGTCGTCCCCGTCGTCCCCCCCCCGCGCTTCTCCCCGCCCGCCCCGCCGCCGCCGCCCGCCCCCCGCGGTGCCTCTGCGCGGCGCGGCGCCGCCGCACACCTGTGGGAAGAGGAATGAATAGAGGGGGTGTGTGAACCGCTCCGCTCCAGACCGACTGGCGCCACCAACAAAACACAAGACATGCTTGATCAACAACCCAAAACAAACCAGGTCAAACAACAACCGCAGCTCCCAGGCTGGGGCAGGCGGAGGGATGCGCAGCTGCACGCCGCAGCCAGAAGCGCTTCGGGGGACAAGGAGGGGGGGGTTGGGGTAGCGGGGGGGGGAAACGTTCCGACAAAAAGAAGAAAAAAAATAAAAGACACCCACCCGGTAATTAAAGAAAATAAAATAACCAGCCGGTAATTAAAAATAAAACCCCAAAGCCGCCTGCAAATATTTCTCGCCGGGCTCAGCGCCCCTCCCCCCTTCGGCAGACGGTGCGGTCCCGAGCCCAGGAGCTGCGCTCCCCCAGGACCCCCCCACTCCCGCCCCGCGGCGGCCCCGCACGCCCGGTACTCACCTGGGGAGCGGCGGTCAGCGGCAGAGGATGCTGTCCCCCGGCTTGTTAACAGAGCCAGCCTGCGCAGCAACCAAACACGGCAAGTTAGGGGTGTGTGTGGGGGGGTGTGTTTGAAAAGGACATGGGAGATGTTTCCCCCGGCTCCCTAGACCCCCCCCGCCTCCGCGCACAGAGCTCTCCCGCAGCCACGCCGGGGAGCGCTCCCGGGAGGCACCGGCTGGCGGGGGGGGGACAGAGCAGAGAGGGCCACCCCAGCGCTCCCGGCGGGCGGGCGCCTGGCCCGGCCCCCACCCCCCCAGGGTACAGCAGGGAGCCCCGGGGCCACGCCGCTCCCCGCGTCTCAGCAGCAAGCGCCGCCGGGGCTGCCACGGGTGACCCGCGGCGAGGAGACACTCCCCGTTCTCCCCCTACAGCATCCTTCAAATCAAGCTACGTTGAGGTTAGTAAATGTGCGGAGTTCTGCCCCCCCCAAACCCCCTCATATTCGCTGCGCTCCGCGGAGGGTTGGGAAGCAGAGGAGCAGCGCGTCCGCTCCCGTGTGTGCAAACACGCTGATTACAGCTACTCCCTCGAGAGGCTGTAATTACACGGTAAACACCGTGCGGGCGCCCGCCCGCACCGAGGGGATGCCGGGCACCCACCGCGCACCGCCCGGGAGCGTTTCCTGCCCCCCGTCCGCCCCGTCGCCTTAGGTGGCTGCGGCCCCTCGGGTAGAGCTAGGGGGCTGGCGGTGGCGAGGCATCACCGGGACGACGACCGCCGGGCCGTGCCGCTCCCCGCCTCCCCGTTCCGCTCCCCGGAGTGGGGGGGGGCGGCGTTGGCACGCACCTCTTACCGGGTCGGTGTTGAGGGCTGTCAGCGGGGTCCTGGGGGTGCCCGCCGGGCAGCTGCCCGGGTGCAGGGCGGGCGGCGGCTGCTGCTGCTGCCGGAGTAGCGCCGGGTGCGTCTCCAGAGCCAGCTGCAGGTCGAGGATGTAGTCGATGACGTGCTGCAGGATCTCCACTTTGCTGACCCTCTTGTTGGGCGGGATGGTGGGCACCAGCTTCCTCAGCCGGCTGTAACAGTCATTCATATCGCACTGCAGGCAAAGCGCCGCCGGCTCCTCGCCCGACGGCGGGCTCCCCTTGCAGCCGCTGTGCTCGGCCAGGCACCGCAGGGCCGGGTGTCCCCCCCCGCCACCGCCGCCGCCCGCCACGCCGGGCTGCGCCTTGCGGCTGGGATGCCGGACGGGACTCACGGCTTTCATGCTGCCGCAGGGAGGAAGGACCTCCCTTTCTCCACTACCGCCTTCCCCGCGAACCTCGGCGGGCAAAGCCGCTCGCTCGCTCACGCACGCACCGCCCGCAAACGGGAACGGGGCACGGCCGCAGCCTCGCTGGCGTTTAACCGGCGCTCCCCGCGATAACAGCGGCGGCTATAACGCGACCGACCGACCTCTCCCTTCCCACGGCTGCGATCACGGCCGCCTCTGCCACCGCCGCTCTCCGCGCCGCCCCCTATATAGCGCGGGGCGCGGGCGGGGCGCGGCGGGCGGTGCCGGTGGCGGGGGGGATGCGGGGGGGAGGAGGCGGCGGGGCCGGGCCGGGCGAGCGCGGTGCGAGGCGGGGAGCGGGAGGGGGCGCCGCCGCGCCGCGGCCAATCAGAGCGCCGCCTCCCCCCCCCCCCCCCCCGGCGACGCCGGCCAGTGGCGGCCGGGGCGGGACGGTTGGGGGGGGGTGGGGGGGGGGGTGGGTGGGGGCGGGCGGCGGGGCACTGACCCCCGCGGGGTGGAGGAGGAGGAGGAGGAGGAAGGCGGTCCCGGGGAGG
>JAOQGH010000012.1:60747589-60766930 GCA_025769975.1 Gallinago jamesoni
CCCCCCCCCCCCCCCCCCCCCCCCCCCCCCCCCCCCCCCCCCCCCCCCCGGGGTGGGTTGGCATCATCTCCTCGGGTCCTGAAACGTGTTTTTAATCCTCTGGGTGTCCGGGACCCAGCCCTCCCCCACCCCCCACCCCCCGCTTTACACATATTTCGAGGGACTTCGGGACGCCGGTTTTAAGGCAGGGAAAAATTCCGAGCAAAACTTCGGCGGGGGGGAAGAGATGGGGAAGGAGGGGGGTTCAGGGACTTCAAGCAAAGCAATGCCTGGGAACATTAAATTAGAGCACATAACTATTAAAAATGCATGGAGATGGAGTATTTAAAATTCCTCCATGACATATAATATTAATCCGTTTTATGTAAAATTCATACCTGTAACTTAATTTGGTCCATTAATGCACCAGATCACGTATTAGTAGATGTACCATGTTTTAAATATGATGCTGGAAATGTCCAGAGTTCTGTACTTTTGAGACAGAGCATTAAAATTAACACACACATACTCCCGAGTCCTGCTTAAGTCATCTCGTGGCAGATTGTAACCTTTTAATTTAATAATGCGCTGTTCAAACTTTTCTTTAATTCCCTCTAAGGATCAAGAGCCATTGCGTATTTGAATGGGACACTGGTGCAGGAAACTGCTTCAGATGCTGCGGCGCTTTGAGCTCTCTCAGAGCTTGGGCAGAGGACTGCAGGAAGGAGTAAAGGCTGCAGGATCTGCCCCCGAGCTTGTAAGTCAAACCCAGCAGAAGGGAAGAAATCCATAATGGTGATTAATGATTACATGTCCCCTCGATGCTTAGTCACAACGGGTGATGTATAAAGGATACAGTGGGAAGCTGTCAAACCCAGAACTTGAATGAGCGGTGAGACTGGGTCATCCGAAGCGTAGCACGAAGCACACTTTCATTCTCTCTCTCCCTTTAAAAACATGTTTCGAGGCTTTGTTTACAAATACTCACATTCCTGTTTTCCTTATTTTGTCCCACGTTACCAGTGCCACCCGTGGCAGCTGGACTCTCGGCACAAAACGTGGTATCAATCTTTGCCTGAGTGAGGTCTAGGTTTGTGTGCTGCAACACGACGATGTGATGGGAAAGTGTATTTCTATTAGCTATGGGCTGGATGATCCCAATTCTGCCGCAGCCGTTGCTCTTATTATGTGAAACTCCACTCCCTGCAGCCTCTGAGTCTCAAGAGGTGGAAATGTATATGGGCCTTAAAGCATACATTATGGTTACGTTTTGTTTCCCAGAGTCCTGGTAATAGGGAGAGTTGATGTGCTGGCTAAAATAAAAAGATTTGTAAATTATGATGAGCACGCAGACTCAAATCTTGCCGGTCCCATTTAATTAAAATCTGCACGAAACTAGATACACTGTAATATTGGGTTGCTCTATTTGTACCAGACCCCTCCTGGGAGCTCGTCTGATCTCACTGGAAATCTATGGGAAACTCCGGTATGTAACTGGTTCCCCTTTAGCTCTCGCAAAGCTGATTTGGACAGATTATTTTCTGTACACACGAACACATACAGGCGTGCACGCACACTGCAGCAGCACTATACCAAATCCACGGACACCACGTTGGTTCTTGAAGAATGACTCAGTGTTTCTGGAAACCCGTGAGGAACCACCACAGACCTCTTTTTCCATTGGGCTACTTCCACCGCAGAGAGCACGAAGGGAAATCTGAGGGCCTGGAAGCGTTGTTGGGAGTTGCAAGACGACCATGTCTGTTCGTGTAGCTACAATATCACAGTGGAGGTATGTGGGAGAGGGAAAAACAGCCCTCCCCTCCAACTGTCGCATAAATATTCAGGGGATTTCCTCTAGTAACTCCCTTTGATACTCATGATGTTGATACATGCTAGTCCGACATGCTCTGCTGAACAATAGGCACCAATTCCCTCTTAACAACTGGTCTGCTTCTGCTCTCCTTGAAGTCAATGGGAGTTTTGTCATTGCCTTAAGTGGGAGCAGGTTGGGTTGGCTGCTTTTTCAAAATTTAGATTGGATGTGCAGCAGATGCTAAGTGGGTTGCTCTAGAAACGGGTTGGAAACCCCAGGGTGTTAGTGATGGAGGTAGGCATAGGGAAAGTCTTCATCCCTGAAGACGTACACAAGGGAGAGGGAGAGTGGCTACTCTTCATGCTTGTGTCCTGTTAATAGCAGTATTTTTCATGACATGAGTATATAGGGATAAATGCTCCTGTTTTTCACCAGTCCTAGTCTGTTTTTTTAAAATTAATTCTGCGCATCTTTAAGCATGTGGTCCCTTCCTGGTTGGAGGAGTTCATCTGTCTTTGCTGGGTTTTTCGGTACTCTCTTCCCACATCCAGAGTCAAGATTGATTTCCATTGTAACTAGCTCCTGCAATATTATCACAAGATCTTTGATAATGCTTGAATGGACCAGTTCAGTGCATTAAAACAGATCGCAATGTAGATGCTCTCTGGAGCTTCAAAAAGTTGCTTTTGGCTCAAAACCAAAGTAAAGCAAGTTAAAAATGAAAATGTAATGACTGGCCTTGTATCCCCTTTGTCATGAGGATAATCCCGTTGAACCTAATGAGAATGAGAAATGCAGGCTGAATTTGTCAGCACAGGTCTGAGTATATGAATACGCCGTTGGGTCCAGCTGAAAAAATAAACTTGAGACATTGACACTGCCTCTGGGTGATGGCACCAGGGAAGGGGGACAGTTCTTCCAAGCGCAGAACAGGGGACATTTCCTGTGCCAGCACTCTAGATCCACACATGTTTGTGCATGATATGATGGCACTGAACCAACTGGTGCATTGGATACTACCACATTAGTTAAAATAGTCTCAGGACAGATAAAATGTGAAGGGAACACGTTTAGGTATGCAGAGGGAAGCAAGCAATCAACGTGGTTTCTTACACAAGGTTACTTGCTATACCTACCTTAAGAGGGCATGAAATGCACACAAATGCACAATGCATTTTTATTCTTAAGCAGGTTATGAAACGGTGGTTGAGTCAAGTGTCCCTGTTTTGGGGCTTGGGGCACACCGTATCCAAGCAGTGCAACAAAATCCCAAGCTTTCCTTTGCTTGAGGCTGCTAACTGCCGTGACAGGTTTCATCCCGGTGGGCACAAAGATATGTGATACTGAGACCCCCTGCCCCTCATTCCTGTTGACTTCAGCAGGCAGCCAGAAGACTCAGGATCTCTGAGGAGCTGCTCAACATCTAGAAGGGCTGATCATTAAAAAAGCATTATAAATCTCTGAATGGTTTATGGTTTATGAGGGAAATAGCAATTGATTCCTCAATGGTGCCATTACTCTCCACTATTGCTATCATTCAAATGGCAATAATGTTGGTTATTTACCTTCAATTAAAATATCTAGTTAGTTGTGATGTCATTTAAAATAGCACTATAATGTGTTTAGTGCTCCCTTATCAAACACCATAGATAAACTACTCTTGGCAACAGGGAATAGCGATATGAAATGAAAAATTGGGTGAGGGAGTGAGATGGAAGAAAGAATATGTAAATCTTTTACTGGATTATTATTTCTACAGGCCTATGTCCCCTTGGACACAAAGCTGGAGGTGACACTGCAGGTTGCTTTGCAGTGACACCCTATGGGTCCTCAGAATGTACATGGGAAGATCCATTGGGCATTCTAGGAGCACAGAGAAGTCACTACACTCTGCAGACTACCAACAGGCTGAAATCCATCAGTCTTCTGGCACCACTCCTCACCAGGGACAATTCATCATCAGAGCTCTTCCAACCTCGTCTTAACAAAAACCCTTTCCCCAAATAGCGTGAGTCATCTTCGGTACTTTCCTCCCTATTTTCCTGAAATCCAAAATCTAAGTACAACTCACATGCTTCACTTCACATGGTGGGCTTTTTTCTCATTCTCTGGCTCTTACTCTAGTTGTGACCACTCTCTATGCTCATAACAGAACTTTCTGTTTCATGAGAAAACCCGAGATTCTCAAGTCCTTCACCTCCCCGTTGGCCCCTGTGCACGAAGTTTAATATAAACTAAAAAGAAAAATGTTTGTTGATGGCTCACAACAGCTCTTCACAGACAAAAGAAACTTTTTTTTCCATGTTCTTGTAATTGTCCAGTTTAGAGCATCCTTCTAACGACAACAGCATAGTCGTACCCACCTCTTTATCTGAAGCTTTCCTTCAGCTTCAGATGCTACAAAAAATCACGCGACAACAAACATTTTGGAGAGATGAAGAATATATTAAAAAACCCACCTTCTCCATGGCTTGGTGCTTACGTAAGCTTTTTTTCACACATAGAGATAAATGCATAAAGAAATATTTTACCTCGATTAGTGGAAAAACAACAAAAAAAAATAATAATGCTGTAATGGGGTTAGTATCTACAAGAGGTTTTCTTGCTCTGCTGCTTCCAGCATGGCTGCAGATTGTAGAAATCTGTGCCTTTGAGAGGCTGTGGCAGCAGACAACATTGGTATGTCACTGACAGACACCCTGGCATTTTGCTGGTGGCTGTATGTCGGCTGAAGGCTAATGCCATTTAAGAAGGTTCCTTTGTTCAGGTGACCAGAGACACTGGGTTTGTTGGGTAATGTCAAATTTCTGCATTGACTACAGCAAGCTTGTGGCGAAAAAGCTAACTCATGTTGACAGGCTTCTGCAGCGTGGTCCAAATAGAAGCAATCGAGATGCTTGTTCTGGGGAAGGGGAAAATAATTTAGGAGTCTTTGCAGCAGCTTCCTGAGGAACACTACATTAAACTGAGTTACATAGTAACAGATTGAATTTGGAGTCTTAACTTTAACTTTAATTTTATTTTGTGGAGATTTAGATCAGATTTATGTGCAATGTCATGCCCTTTGTTTGTGGAGAGAAATCCTCAGCTAATCTGCCCGAACACTGATGGTATGATACCGCCTTATATTATTTTCATGTTTGTTACAAGTTTGCATTGAGAGCTCTATAATCACACAAATAATACAGCCTACAGGGACAATGAGCAAATCGACCTAAATTAAATAAGTATCTGGATGTGTACATGCTCATCTGCATATGTTATCATTACACCAATGATACTGGTATTTATTTTCAGGGGAGCTGAAGAGCTTCATCAGCAAAAGCAGTCTAAGTTCGTGCCACAAAAAAAACCCAACAGAAACAATGCAATACTTTTCACTAAAACAACATTTTACATTTTGAAAGCTAATATTAACACGTTTGTTATTTTTTTTTCTCCAGGAGTGTTTTAAGGAATTCTTCACAGTCTTTGGGGTTTATCTTATTTTTTTTTAATTAAAAGAAGAAATCGCCTCTCCCTCCCTGACTGTGAAGACAGCTTTTCCCACAGCAGAGGGACATCCAGGGTCGGTGGAGAGACCTTCTCTTCCCCTGCATTGGTGCAAACACACCAATGTTTTCTGTGGCTATGGTCGTTTGGTTCTCAAAGTACTTTTGTGCATCAGTGTCCCTTTCAGCTGTCACCTGCTTGCCAAATATTAATTTACAATTCTGCATTTTGCTTCATGCTGGTGACAGCCTGACTAATATTTGAGGCGCTAGAGAAAATGCCGTTTGTTGATTTGCTTCAAGTCACATTGGTGTCGTTGCTGGGAACAGCAGTTAGAAAGACCTAGAAATTCAAGTCTGGTGGTTGTGTGTGTTGAGGGAGAAGCTTTTCCATGGATCTTCAAGTCCCCTGACCACAGTTGTTCATGGGCCATGCCGTGCACTTCCAATGCACGCTGAATTCTGTGTAACCCTATTATTATCTATTTATTTACCTGCTATAGAGTTCCTGTTGCCATAACATGTGAGGCTCTGGCATGCATTTAGTAACAGAAGCAAAAGGCTTTTCCTCACTCTTCCCTTCCATCCTGCAGAAGAAACAGTAGAATAATACAAGATCATTTATAGGATCATAGCTCTGTTTTCATTTGCTTGAGTACTTGAGTATATTTTAAAAAGCAGTCTGCTAAAAAGACGAGTTTTGTATTCATTTGTGGTAGGATGCTTTCTGTGATCTTTATATTCTGTGAATTCTTTATAGCCTGCATGGCTTCTGAGAACGTTGTTGCTTAAGAAAACAAGAGTCCTCAGCTTTTGTTGACCGGATTCAGCTCTTGCAGGATGTCATGTTTAGAGAGCAAGGAAAAAAATAGAAGACAGGTAATGTCTCCTTTAGGCAGAGAGGGTCACACTCACAGGCCTTAATTCCAGCAATAGTGTGTCCTAAAATGACCATATATATTTATTTGAACAACAGGATTGTCTAATGAAAACCACTGTGTAGCACGCTGAATTTAAATGAAGATATACATTGCTGAGTGCAAATGGCTGGAGATGCAGGAAAAAGAAAGATGGATGTAAGGAGAATATTGGACAATGATCCATGAACTGCAATTTTTCACAGTTAAGTATATTCTGTGACTCACTAATTTTCCCTTATAAGAAATGGGAATGAATGTTATTTTCCATTTTAGAGTAATTGTATCGCAATTCTTCATGGTTTTGCTTCTTGTGCAGGGGGCAAACTATGCAAAAGTATTTTAAAGAAATATTCAAAATTGCTGTTAAAAATGCTTCAACATGCAAATTTTCTTACAGTTTAGACTTTGTTTTCTTAAAGTTAAATGATGTGCATATATAAGAATATTTTGGGTAATCACACAGCTTATGCTAAGTAACTATTTCAAGTTGTCTTCAATACCAGTATATTTCTACATAGTTACCTTGAAGTGTTAATGACATTTATTTTGGTAATTTTTACTCTACTAACATGCTCTTTCAGCACTTTAAAGCACTGATATATTTTACTCAAGCAAATCTCTTGATTTACCTCAATGGAGAAATTGACTTGAAAAGCAGCACAAATCCTTGCTTATATAGAAAGTTTGTCTGAAGTTAATGAGCTTATTTGCCTGCGTAAGGATGAGGGTATAAGGACTGCTCAAGTGAACAGAAGTTTCACAACTGGATGCAAAGTCATTAGCTTCTTCCAGACCAAGTTCCAGAAATAGTTCAAGCTCCTGAGGATTGATTCTCAAAACAATATTTGTTTTAAAAAAAAGAAAAACATAAATGAAAAGAGTACGAAAATTTTAAATACAAAAATTTGATTAAAAGACATTGAAATTATTGGTGGTGGTTATTCAAATTAAATTTTTGGTCCCCAGTGGGTTGTATCTAGTGTCCATTATAGTCTTTTTCCACTGGAAGTAAGAGACTCCTTACAGACAAAAAGAGCTTTCTTTTGCCTCCAGGACCACCTTAACACACACAATGCATCAATCTTCCTTGCAGTAAGGTATGAATTATTATTAGAAACACATTAATAGAATATTATGTATTTGTAATCTAAGTATGAGCTATGATTTATTTACAACCTTGCATCTCAGCTTCTCCTTTTTTATTCCCTGTCCCCTCTGTATCTTCTTTCTTCTGAATGATCTTACACTTGGAGCATCAGGATTCTCCACGGTGTTTAATGTTTTAGTAAGGTGGCAGTCTCTCCTTTCACTCTTCTGGGTACTATTTCATCCTGATATGCTGAGAGACGCATGCTTTTACCTCTGCATCTGACAAAAGGTACTCCATGAAGCGTGTGAGCAAGCAAGTGGGAATGTGTGTTTGTGTGTGTGTGTCCTTCTTCCTCTATTGTTGGAAGACCTGGTTGCTTCAGACAAGAACTAGAGTAGTTACAGCCCATTGAAAACTATGCCAGATGAAACTTAAACTGGCATTGCATAAACAGGACACACAATGGGCAGGCTCTGGATAAAACATTTATTTTCAGTTGTTATTGATGACCTTTCAGAAGTTGCTCGTGGCTCTACTTTGGCCTGTCACTTGTGAGCTAAAGGGCCATCAATAACTTATGGAAATAAATGTCTTATTGATAGTCTGGCTACTGCAAGTCCAGTGTACCGCCTCATATGCAGACGCACATGCACAGAAAATACAAATCACAGAGAAAACACTTTTGATATTAGCTTCTGTTCATTTATCTTTTGAAAAATGTGGCTTTCTAGGTTTTCTGTTTCCATCTTTCTTTTCCCGTCTTTTTCTTCTCTGTCTCTTTCTTTTCTCGCTTTCTTTTCTCTCTTTCTTTCTTTTCTCTCTCTCTTTCTCCCTTCTTTTCTTCCTTTCTTTCTCTTTCTTTTCATCTTTCTCTCTCCCTCCCCTTCTCTTTTTCACCTTCTATTTCTTTTTGGTATTTTATAAAGATGTGCCCCTAATTTATTTATAAGGGTAAGTCTCCAGAACAAGGTAGCATTACTGAGCTGGCTTACCAGTTCCTCTATACACATGAGTACATTCATAATTGATGAAATGGTCTATAGTGTTGTGGCTAGAATAAACTTAAGGTCAAATCTCTGGGAGAGCAAATCTTGCCATTATTCTTGATGAGAAATAAATATGTGCAGGAACTAAAAAGCGCAGAGCTGAAAGGGAATAAAACAGAATGCATAAGGGCATTTTGAACAATTCATTCCAAAGGGAAAGTGCTATTTCTTAGTTTTTCTTCATTGCCTTGATCTTCCTAAAACTGTTGTTGGAGCAGGTTAATGACTGACCTTTGAGGGAACCACATACCAGTCTTTGTTCCCTAGCAGTCAGGATCTTGCAGAGGCTTGAAACCTTTGAGGGAGAGAATAGGATTAAACTGCTGTATGAAGTCCGGCGCAGGTGATGATCAATGGGAGCAGAGGAGCGAGTTTCTCAGGACGCTCTCTCCCTTCCCCCACCAGCTGGAATTTATTTGGTTTACTGCAAATATACCTAATGGAGACGGCTGACTGTCAATGATTGTTCTCAGATTAATTTTCTTTAAGCAGTCGTCAAAAGCATGCGGTGTTAAAATCCCAGTAGGATTTTAAAGGGTACAGGTCACTTAGATTTAAACATCGTATCGAGCAGTTAAAATCGGAAAGATTTAACTTGAGCCTCACACAGAAATCGTATTTACATAAACTCAGCTTAATTGCCACCCTCCAATTTCCAGAGTGTCCTGCAAACTAGAGAAAAATGAATGTTCGATCCTGCACCACACGTGTATACTGGTTGACCTCAGATATATCAGTGTTTGCAGGGATATGTACAGGCCTGTCCTAACACCTATCTGTCCATCCGTGGAGTGATGCCATTGCTTCTACTGTGTCACACTGGCCGCAAGGTCCCTTCCCACGCAGGCTCTTGCAGGGGGGTTGAGCTTTCACCTTGCCCACAGACAGAATCTGCACCGCTTGAATTGATTTAAAAATCCCTTCTCAGCGTTAGGGCTGGGATGCACGGGTTCCCTCCCTGTACTCCCGGTCAGTGGCTGGCCCCGGGGACTCTGCGTCCCATCCTCGCAGGGCCTTTAGCCCACCCCAGCCCTGTATCAAGGGGGTGTTGCTCCCCGGGGGCCTCCTGTCATGCTGCTGCTCTTGCTACTTCGGGTGGCTGAGCCTTTGCTGCAACAAGGTTCGGCTAAAAGGGTCTGGAAGCCCATGGGTGACATTTCAGCAAGAGTTCCTCCTGTCTTTGAAGACTTCTGTGCGGCTGCAAGAGGTTGTAATTATTGCTAAAGGTTTGGACTCAACCTCCTTTTCTTCCCTGAGAACTTCTGCACCTAACCAGTTCATTAACAGAAGGATTAAAATAAGCGGAATTACAATGAAAACCACTGGAAGCATCCCACCTGCCCGACCACAAACAGCTACTCGGCAAATGCCAAGCAAAGTAAAACACAAAACTGTGTAATTAAGTTGCTCAAAGATTTAACTGATGGAGGAACCTAATGTCACATCTCCTCCTCTTCAGCCTGGAAGGGCTCCCGTGCATGCAGGCTCTGAGGCCCACAGCTAGAGGTGCTGTGTGATGATGATAAAAGACAGAGGAGCTGCAGTTTCTCACTGAGGGATCGGGGTGGGTGGGTGGGTGGGGGAAGTTCATCCTCTGCGCTCTGCAACAGTTTAATGGCTTTAAACTGAGAGAAATTTCTGTTTAAACCCAACCTGCATCTCTTGCTGGGTCACCAAACGGCTATGCCGGCATTTGCTGAGTGGTTTTTGTCCTGAACCCACTGAAACGAATGTGAAGAGTGGATCCACGTCAATAACAACCTACATGGAGGAACAATCTGATTTTCCCATTCTGAGCCCAACTCCCGCAGTTCAAACTGCATCCGCTCATGAAGAGCTGGAGTAGGAAAGTGATGAAGAATTTCATATGCGCAGTAAATGCTCATTGCAAGCTGGAGAGGATGTTTTTACGGAAACCGGCTACATTGTAAATGTAATTGCAGCGTGCTCTGCAGTGTGGGAATCTCATTGCTGGAAAGCAGTGGGAAACTTCGGGGCTGAATGGGGGTGGTGGTGGGGGGAAGCCTGGGCGGGCTGGCAGGGCTTCTAAACCCTTGCCTGGAGCGCAGTGAAAAAGCCCCTCGGTTCCTTTTCCTGCAGGAAAGAACTCCCTTTTTTTATTATTATTATTTTTTGGGTTTTTTTTCCCCTAAAAGCGGCTACGGGGCCGTTGCCAGGGGAGAGGGCCGACACCCCCCATTCACACAGCGGCGAGTTGGCAGGGCTGGGGCGACAACCTTTGGCGGGGGGGGGGCGCAACAGGATGGCGAGCCTCAACACCCCCCCCCCCCCCCATCCCGCGTGGCGGCGGGGTGCGTGTGGCTGCGGTAGGGGGGTGGGTCTGCGTGTGCGGGGGGGTTGTCCCTCTCTCCCCCCCCCCACCCCCTCCAGCTCCTCTCCCCAGCTGATGGCGGGGCCCGGGCGGCCCAGACTGGCCGGCGCCGGGCGCGTGACATCACCCATTCACACTGCGGCCCAGCTGGCGCCGCCCGGGCGGTCGCCATGGCAACGCGGACGCCAATCTCCCGGGCAATGACTTCCAGCTGCCCGCCCGCGGGAGCGCGCCTGCGTGCGCGCCCTCGCACCCCCCCTCATCCTTGCCCCCTCCTCCCCCCTCCATCTATATCCTCTGCCCTCTTCCCCAGCACCCCCCCGTCCCAGCCCGTGGCGACCGTGGGCTTTAAACCCAAGAGCCAAGGAAAGGGGGCGGCTTTTGCTGGGGCTGGGTTGGGGGGGAGGGGTGGTGTCTGGAGGCGGGAGCTGGGTCGTGCGGGCGCGTACCCTGCGCCCCTCGGGAGCGGGTGGGTGGGGGGCGCTGCCCAGGGAAAGTGGAGAGGGAGCTCCTCTTCTACTTTCTCTCAGCCCTGGTCCAGCACCTGTGGGGTGGACTCGTGAAAGGGCTCTCTGGCTCGCAGGTGGTAGCGACTAGTGTCTGGTGGCCACCCCCCGGGGACCGTTCTGCGCCGACGTCTTCGGTTCTCTTATTTTCTGGGATGGTGTCCCGTGGCAATGAGTTCCACAGTTTTGCTGGGTGTCCCGTGAACAAAAAATTCAGTTCAGTTGCTCGAAAAAATCTGCCAGCTGATAATTATAGTTGGCATCTCCTAATTCTTGTGCTAGAAAGAGCGAGCAACTTCCATGTTCACCTTTTTGACACTGATTTTACTGATCTCTACCATGGGGTTTTCTTGACACTGATTTTATTGATCTCTACCATGCTGAAGCAAATATGTTCCTTTAATCTTTCCCACATGGAATCCAGTCTGACTCTGATGGTTCTGGTGCTGCTCTCTGCAGCTGTGTGACACCCTTCTGAAGATGCTGGGAGAAGGATTGCATGGAAAGAGGGTGCCAGACTGCTGTGTGCTGAGTGCTCTTGAAAACTCTTTTCTCTTTAGTTGCCTGAGGGTGAAGAGTTGGTTTTTTTTTTTTTTCCCCAGGAGTGTGGTCAAGTATATGAAAATCTGAGACTGAATGTTTTGAAAGCTTAAAAGCTGCAGGCTTTCCAAACTCATCTGAGAAATTTAAAATGCTCGATGTCTCTGTGAAGGACCTAGGGCTGATGTCAAACTTTGCGAATATCCCTTTTTATTCATCAAATAGATATTTGTTCCATATTTAGTGTCCATGATGAAAACTTTTGAAGTCTGAATTGACTCAAACTGGAAGAAGAAGCACCAGGAGACAAATAAAATGAACCAACAGTATAAGATGAAAAGATCTTGTGACTTTTGAAGCCAATCCTCTGATTTCGATTTTTTTTTTTGGAGGGGGGTGGTGGTTTCTGGTGTGGTTTTGGGTTTGGGTTTTTTTTGGTATGTAATTCAGAAACTTCTCATGCTTCAGTTTGATAGTGCTGCAGTTTGGCCCCATGTGACTTCCCAAAGTCCCAAAGGGGCACTGAGTCAGATGAAGGATTAGAAGCAGGAGAGCTTCCTGGTGTTCTGTACAGCCCTCTGGCAGGTAGCTCCCCATGCTGCCTTTGAGAAGGAATAGTTACTACCTATTGCCTTGCAGTTTGTTGATTCACAGTTCCTACATGAAACCATCTGTAAATATTAGCCTGTGTAATGTGTAGTGATATTAAACAAAGTGATGAGAATCCTACTTAAAAAAAAAAGATAAATTGATAGCTTTCCATATGGTTCCAAAAAAGCTTAGCGCTAGTACTAGTTAGCACAGTGTAGGAACAGCACAGTTCTGACTCAATTTATCCGTAAAAATGAAGACTTAGTGAAACATTAATTTTCCAAAATTACAGAATGTTTTAATGGGATTGTAATTGCCCCTTTGTGCTTTTAATTTATTAACATTGTTATAACAAATTATAACTCATTGTAACCAAATGCTTTAGATGTGAAGGAACCAGGCTGGTGCTCTGGCATCTTGATATAAAGACGGTCTCTGCATAATGCAATCACAGCATATCTGTTCTGAGATACCTGGAGTAACTTCTGCTAATTTGGGGGTTTCTTTTGCACTGGTATTGTGATGCTTTTATGCCTCAGGCTCAGTCTTTTTTATGTCTTTACCGCTTACCTTTCTGTAATGTGTTCTCTTCGGGAGCTGCACCTGGACTCAGGAGAGCTGGATCCTGTACAAAGGAGGCCCAGCAAAGTAGTGTAAGCGATGCTGGGGAGGGGAGCCCTGTGGAAACACTGATGTGAGCTAAAGGGTATGTTGAAACGATGTCTGATTAGTTCATTAGGAGCTACTGTGGGTCTGGAACATCCAGCACTGAGTACGAGCCTGGATGCAGTCCAGCTGCTCTCTTACCCTACAGAACCAAAGCAGAGCCTGAGGTCCTGCTGAACCAGATCTGTGCCTGTTTGGGTGTGTCTACACTGAGTTCCTGCTACCAGGAGCCCTGAGGAACCCAGCGCAGCCCGTGTCCACACTCAGGCCTGACTGCATAGAGTCACAGAACCATTTTACACAATCATTTTAAATAGCTCCAGGGTTGGCGACTCAACCACTTCCCTGGGCAGCCCATTCCAATGCTTAGTAACCTTTTAAGTGAAAAAGTTTTTCCTCATATCCCATCTAAAGCTCCTCTGGTGCAACTTGAGGCCATTTCCTCTTGTCCTATTGCCTGTTACCTGGGAGAAGAGACTGACCCTCACCACACTGCAACCTCCTTTCAGGTAGTTGTAGAGAACAAGAAGGTCTCCCCTCAGCCTCCTTTTCTCCAGGCTGAACAATTCCAGTTCTCTCAGCTGCTCCTCATGGGACTTGTGCTCTACATCCTTCCCCAGCTTTGTTGCTCTTCTCAGAACATGCTCCTGTACCTCAGCGTGGTTGGTGCTAAGCTGAAGGAACCGATTCGGCCTGAATTCAGCAGCACCGTTCACTTGCTGTGCTCCACAGTGCACAGAGGTGAGCTCAGCTACAGTTCTGGGTCCAGGCTGGGTTTGTGCTGTGCCCAACCAAGGGCTCCGACTGAGTCCAGTCGGGCGTTAATAGCACCAACGCCATCCCACACCTTCTCAAATCCATCTGGACTTTGTTGCCTAGCTCTCCTAGGAGCACAGTGTAGGGATAAACTGGGCAAACCCTATGAGACGTGTTCGTATGCTGTGTTCCATCAAAGTGCTTGTATGGCTGTGAATCTGCAGTGGTCTGGGATGCAGCTGGAGCTAATGAACTCAATGAGAGCTGAATTGGCTCTGTGTGGAGCTCTCGCTGGTGCCTCGGTTGCTTCAGCATTCTTGATCTGCAACTCATCACCTGTGGTGTATCTGCAGATTGACTTTATCTGGTGGTGGATGTATAGATGCTTAAGCTAAAATGCGATTGGGCAGAAAATGTCACTAAAAGCGTCAAGAGGGAATTTTACAGAGAGGGACTCAGTAGCACAAAGGGATTGTGTTTGAGACTACCTCCATACCCTGATACTTTGCCGTTAATTTTTCTTGTGGGTAAGGGAGCGGATCCATGGGAACATAGGATTTACTACAGGAAAAACTGACTGTAGTTCTAAACTTTAACTGTGCTTGCGTGTTCCCCCTTTCAGTCTTTGTAATAGTCAGATATTTGTGTTCTCTTCCATTCTATGCTACAGTTCCGATCTAGCAAAGTGTTTAAATTATGTTCTTTCGCTCTTTACTGGATCAGGGCCATTGCCAGTACGTCCAAAAAGTAAATTCTCTGGAATCTTTGGCTAGAGATTGTCTAGCATTATTCCTTACCCATAAGGATCTTATCTGGACCCTCCCATAGGAACTGAAATAGCAAATGTCATGTATGCAGCCTTGGCAGTCAATTTTGAACTTGGAGGTCTTCTTTTGGTGAAGTAGTGTGGGCCAACACACTATGAGATATGTTCAAAGCTTTTTATGCTTTTCTCATCCATTTGAAATACAAACAAACAATTCCCATTTTCCAAAACAGGACTAGATGTATATTGTGATAAAGTGACAGTGACTTGATAAAGAAATATGGGAAGCATAGACTTCAGTTGCCTCTATAGAATGTGCTTTATCCAAGAAGGGAAGAATCCCATAGTGTAAAAATAAAATAAATAATTATATTGAAAGCTTTTAATGTGCTAGAAACTGTTTCTTCATTCATAAACTGTCTTTGATGCACTTTCTCTGTCAGTAGTGCAAAATGCTTACCTGGGTACATTTGTGACAGCTAAGTTAGACTCAAATTTCTTTTCATCTTTGGAGTTTGTTTGCATTACTGGGCTTCATGGCTCATCCTTCTGATAACTGGAATATATTCAAACATGCTGTCTTATTCTGAACCAGTTTTTCTCTTCATTTTTTTGCTTAAAGGCCAAGGGATTCTGAGCGCCAGTAAGTCAAACTGATAAATTGGCTATTTCAGTCTTTGTCTGAAACCCAGTCTCTTACCAGGGTTTACTCACATTTTTCAGGATGCAAAAGAAATTTCCTCGTCAGATACGCAGTGAGTAATTTGGGATGGCTGTAAGTAGTGCAACAAGAACAGAAATCTCGTGCTTGGCTCCACATAGCCGCCGTGAACGCTGTTTTGTGAGGTGGTCTTAGGGAGAAGGTAGTGCTGGAGAGAATCTATGAAATGGGCTGGATTTTAGATCTCTCCTTCTTGCTGATTGCGAGTAAGGAGATGAAAGGAGGTCCAGGGATGAGAGCTATATTCCAGGCTTTAAGCTGGGATAAGAAATGAAAAATAATACATTTTTATTATGTGTCATTGCATCCCTAGAGTTGCCCAACACCTAGGCTTGGTCATGAGAGGGTTCATGTTAACTTTATGAACTGTGTTAACCGTGTGAAAAAATGTTTTTTGTATGTTGTGTGCGTGTATGTATACATAAAATATACAACCCCCCAATTTGGTTCCTAATAATGTAATATAAAATTAATTAATTTGTGGAAAATCCCATTACTAAATAATGTACATTTTCCTGGAATGAACAGTAATGGGAAAGTAAACATTCTGATCTTGAAATTTCAGTCTATTTACTGAACACGCATAATTTGCATGTTCTTTTCAGGTAAAGTGGCCTGTTCAGCTAACTAAAGCTGGTATGTTAATGTCAGTGGGTTGAAATGACACATCATGGCTATAAAGTTCCCATTTCACGTCCTACCTACTGTCCTTCCTATGGGAAGGATTTGCACAGGTCATGAACAACCCTGCAGATCTATATACTTATATAGATCTATATAGCTTATATATACTTAAAGATGAAAAATGGTCCATGTGGCTCGCAAATTACGGAAATGGCTACCAGTGTTAATAGGGCTCTTCAGAGGAATCACCAAGCCGCTTTCTTTTGCTGGGTCTTTGGATGTTCCACCACTCCTGACGTTCTTCCTATCCAGTTACTGGACCATGGACACGTTGGATATCTGTCTGGGACCTTCACCTCTGGAGCACTACTAGCTGGAGGTTCCCTCTGGTGATGGATTCCTATTCAGGACTTCCAACAACTGCAGCACTATTGTCTGGAAGTTTCTCCTTTGGTGGCCAAGACAGGGATGGATGACAATATTAAAGTACTTGCCAAGGTTGAAGAGAGAGGAGATTGCTCCCTGTAACCTGGCCAGTCAGTCAGTCCTGGAGGAAGGATAACACCATTCTCTTCAAGGCTTTTTGAGTTAGAAACTCAGTCCTGCAAAATCCATTTCCTTCCTCTATTTGAGAGAGGAGGGAGAATAAATACATTTCTTCACAGTACAGCTACATTTTATTCAGTAGGTGTTTTTTTTGTCTGTTTGATTGGGTTTTTATAAACATTTCTGTTCTCCCTTCAGGGTATAAAAGATACTGTCCTTTAAGACCTCAGGGTTCTAATAACATATAAACAGACTTTTTTTGCTGTTGTTTGGCCAACCTATGTTGTGCTATTTTTTCTTAGGAACTACAATTTCCCGTGCAGATTTAAAATACTAAAGTGAAAACTATGTAGCTGGTTACCTTACTGTATGATAAATGGTGTGATGGATTTCATGTCTTCTCTAATGTACCCTTCTTCCCACACTCCTTCCCCCCCTCAATCCCCCCACTCTCCCATTTCTCTTTTCCTGTGGAGGACACATTCACAGGGGTGGTTAGGGAAGATGGTTTGAGATTAATAACCATTGAGAAAGTAGGTCTACACATTTTGCTTAATTTTAAATTGATTTATCCTTAAATATGACCTTGCGCACAAGTCAACTTGTAAGATCAGAGCCTTTGTGTGGAACTTGCTATGAATTTTTGTGAAGATTTTAGCAGTACAAAGTTAAGTTTTATTTTTATAGCTACTAGAGTTATTAAAACTCTACTTAACGTTTTAAAGAAATTTATTTTCTTTGGCCACAGTTTCTATAGAAAATCAGCAGTATTAGCAGGTAGGTATTCTGTATCTTCCTTTCAGATGTGGCAGCTGTGACTCCAAGTTGATTGTCAGATAAGTCTAAATGATACAGAGGGTCAACCTGATCAGAACTATAAACTCTCAGAAAAAGGTAAGAATAAACACCTCAACTGTTATTCTAGCTTTTGTGCACACTTCTCCAGCCTAGTCAGTTCTTAAGACTGGAGCAAGAACAGGGGATTGTTCTCTTTCCTAGAAGTTGTAATTAATCTTGATCTGTTCAAGACTTCCCATCTTCTTCAGGCTCCCTCTTCAAATATCTAACTTGATAAAGGAGACATTGTTCTTTGCTGCTACGACTTTGTATTTCCTAAGAACTTGACAGAATTCTTCAGCTGATGGTAAAATTCTGGTTGAGGTCATTTGGATAAGACAAGCTTAGAACTATGCTTTTATCTAGAAACTCTTGCTCTTGTAGCCCAGTTGTCTGAAGGACGTCAGTTTATACTATTTGTCTCTACCCCAAAACTTTTAACCTGTTTGGTTATGCAGTATTGTCTCCGTTCCACAGAAGAGATTTCACAGTTCTCATCCGTGGATTTTAGAACAGTTAACTTTCCTTATAATTATGAATGTTTTGAATATGAATTCCTACTCAGTATCATTATGATTTATTAGATCTTAATCTATAGTTATAAATTTGTAATCATTAATGACTCCTTTTCTTTCTAAAGCTTGTGGGGGAAAATAGCTGCTGTACTTACAGAAAGTAATTCAGAAATTAGGTTTACTCTTAAGATGGTATTTACAGATCAATTGGCCATGAGCTCATGGTGCAAGTTTAGTGGAAAACTGAGAACTTGTTAAGTTGGGATCAATTAGGAGTGATTTTAAAAATAGCTTATATAGTTATTGTGTTCAGTTAGAGCTCATGTGGTTGTGACCTGTGGTCATTATTCAATGTAGTTCTCTTCAGCCTGGAGAAGAGAAGGCTCCTGGAAGATCTTGTAGTGGCCTTCCAGTACCTGAAGGGAACTGGATAAATATATATTTGGATAAATATAAAGAGTGACGTCTTTTCTTCTCAGGGAGTGGGGGCTAGGGGAGAGAGAGGAGGAGGAGACGCAGCAGGGAGGAAGGCTTTGGAAATATCTGCCAGAAGTTTTTCTACTGTCCTTAGACATCAGAACTTTTTACTGGAGTCTCCATTCATTGAATCATAGAATGGTTACACTTAGAAGGGACCTTAAAGATCATCTGGTTCCAACCCCCCTGCCATGGGCAGGGACACCTCCCACTAGATCAGGTTGCTCAAAGCCTCATCCAGCCTGGTCTTGAAGTTTTCATTTGGATGTCATGAAGTAAAGCACGCCCCCCTCTCCTACCTTCTGTTTTCACATATCCACATCATATTTCTACTTCTTCCTATTTTTCTGTCTTCCTTTCCCACAACTTCTGCTTGTACAAGTTTGACCTGTGAATGACCCTGGCCTAAGGTCTGTGATGGACAGATGAACAATTTGGATGTTAATGGTCATTTCCTTTGATCTCTAATAAGAGAAAAAGAAGATTATGAAATGCTATAAATATTGGGAGATAATAAATCAGCTCTAATCCTGTTGCTGAACTGAAAACAGCTATAACAGTAAACATGAAACGTGTGATTTCATTGCATGAGATAAACTAATTCATGTCAGAATTTGCACTATTTCTCTGTATGTCTGGTTTAATTTCTTTTGCTCTGAGAACTTGAACTGATAGGAACAACAGCATTTACCTTCAGAAGTGGTGAGATACAAGAACTTCTAATTCAAATTAGAGAAACTCTGCAAGTTTTAGAGCTGTTTTGCCCCTGCAATGGTTGTTACTGTCCTGGTTTGGGGCTTAGCAGAGCCAACTTTCTGTTCAGTGAGAGATACTCTTGCTCTTACTTGTTGCTGTGGCAAGCAGGGTCAGCTTGACTGGGTTCTTTACCCCATAGAGGGCTTACACCTGTGGGAAGGAGTGGGCAGTTCAGGTGACCCAAACTGACCAATAGGGTATTCCATCCCATCTGCCATGCTCAGTATAAAAGCTGAGGGATCAAAGGGTTCAAGCTCGTTTCCCTTCAATGCCTCTCTTTCTTTGATGGCTTTGCATGTAAGACTGTAAATTCAGAAGAAGGATTTGTGTAATAAATACCAGATTTAAATACTTAGAATGGCACAT
>JAOQGH010000012.1:60767030-60803936 GCA_025769975.1 Gallinago jamesoni
CCATGCTCAGTATAAAAGCTGAGGGATCAAAGGGTTCAAGCTCGTTTCCCTTCAATGCCTCTCTTTCTTTGATGGCTGGTGCCTGAGGTAGACCCTCTCAGTTGGTCTACCTTTGATCCCCATTAGTGTGTTTCAGAATCTGCTTCCCACTGGTCTCCTGCTGAGACTGTTCTGGAAGTTCTCCCAGTGCCTGCTGGTGACATCTCCCTGAGACCCTGGTATGGTTTTGTACATATATTTTTATATATTCTATCTCTTTCATTATTTCCTTTTTATTTAATTATAAATATTTCAGAAAAGTAGTTTAGCTTTTTCTAAACTCTCAAATCTTTTTCTTCTTCCTCTCCTTGGAATGAGAGGTGGGGGAGAGCATCTGTCATCTTGTCATTGGCCAACCCGGCCCACAGAAAGACAGTTACAAAAGCAGTATGTGATGACAGGGTGTTCTTCAGGTGCTTGCTTGGGATAAACTGCATGGCTTATTTGTATTTTTTTCTTCTTTGAATCAAATACCTGTTTTGAACGCAATGACCTTCCTCCTCAACCACTCTAGACCATGGTATTCTAGATTGAGGTGCATGCATCAATGTCTACAAGTAAATAAGTTTAAGCTCTATTTGTAGATATGTACTCATATGAGAAAAAGAGGGAGTGTTATCAAGAATTCAGGCATGATTTAGTGTCATACGTGTATGAATAGGCAAACTCTAAGTACTGTATTGATTACCTTTAAATTAAAGGAGAATTTATTACAGTTAGCAACTGTGATTTTCAGAAAAAAAATCATAGTGTTGCTGTTAAGATTATTAACCGCTTTAGAGATTTGTCGGTGTGGGTAAACTAAAAAAATCTCGTCAGTTGGCATATTAGCAAATGCCAGTGACTGTAGTTTCTTAGCATAAAATAAAGAAGATAACCCCAAATGTTATGTTACCCTTGCATCCCTCTTTATTATGTTCTTTGAGGATAAAGCTTTTTTTAAATCTTTGCATGTAAGACTGTAAATTCAGAAGAAGGATTTGTGTAATAAATACCAGATTTAAATACTTAGAATGGCACATAATACTTTCAGTAATACATGGATCAAGCTCTCTGCAGAATTCTTGCTTGCTCTACCTGGTGCAGGTCTTAGTTGTCTCAGTGAAATATTTGGTAATAGCAATATGGGAAATACCCACCAGCATGAAATCATTAATGATTTTTTCATTGGGAGAATCATCTCAGCTTTTTGTGCTGGTTACAAATCTACTCTGTGTGTATGTATATATGATGCTATAGCTTCTGGTATTTATACAGATCTGTTACTGATTTTAGACTCTTAAGTTGTTTTGTATCATTCACTTCAGGGAATTGTTGCTTATATACCTGCACCTGTGGAAGGGAAGCAGTCAGGTGCTCAACAGTTATGAGGATGGAGTCTAAAATGAGTCATACTGAAATTTGACTATTTCTTGTATTAACTTGTCAAAACATTGGGTTGTAACACAAAGCTTGCAGGAATACTTTCTGCGCATGTAGAACGTACTTTCCCTTTTGTTAATTTTCAAAGAAGTGGAAGAAAAAAAGATGGACAGTCATCTAAATTTTCTTCTTTAGATCAGAAAATGAAATATTTTGTTCAAACATTTTAATAGAACAATTATTCTTTTGTTTTTAAATATAATTTTCAAGTGAATTAACTGCTTGTGACAGGTGCTTTTTCAACAGTTGTGGAGAATTAAGTCCTTTTTAACCAAATCATATAACAGTGTCAGTCAAAGATTTCTTTATCTGCTGTCTTTAAGCATCACAGCTTTCTTTTGGACTGACCGTTTCTCAAAGTAAAAGGAAAGGAGTAGTTCTAGAACACCTTTTGGTTTTTTTTTTTTTTTTCTGGAGGTCAGTTACTGTCTGCTAGGATGACTGATGCTTCTTCCCTTTGAACTAAGATGAGATTGCTGGCTCATTTCTTGGTCATGAAGAGCATGAAAGTAACAACTTTTGACCTGGATTAGATCTTGAGGCAATGATCTTGAAGTGGAGGACCAATACTGAAATGTCATTCCTCTGTGTGTTTGTGTTTTTTGTTTTTTTTTATGGTAACCGGAATCTAAAATATTAAATAAACAGTATTCTCCAGGTTTTTCCCTTCTGTGCCTGTCATTAATGGTGTACAAAGGTTTAGTGCAATCTTGTTTAATAACATGAATAGAAAAAGGAAGAAATAGCTACACACTCATTAGAAACAAAATCAATTATTACTTTTAAAAACTACCTGCTTTCAATTAAGCAGGAAATTATCTAACCGGTTACTTAATTTGCTCTGGCTGGCAGTCTCTCAACTGCTTTATGCTGAGTGGAGCATGAAATTAAATATGTAACAACTATCCTAATGGTTATGTTTTTAGAAAGCCAGCATTTAGAAATGGTATTTTGCATAGTATCAAAAGAAATAATGACATAAAAATAAATTACTGCTGCTTCAATGCATTTGATATTTAAAAGAAAGAAATTACTTCATTTTTGATTCTTTTATTCTGATTAATAACAAAACAATCTTTGGTTTGATGGATGCAGATCTATACTTGGGAATTAGCTTATTCCCCCCCCCCCCCCCACTTTCAGATTGTGTGTAATGGGTGAAGAGTTGGTGTTAATCTCTTGCTCCTTCAAGTGATAAGCTGCACCCCATGAACATCTATTTTGTGTACAGTATCCATTTGGTAAAATTACTGTAGAAATCCAGTACTTCAAGAGATTTTGAAGTTTTCTGTTTGATGCTATTTGGTGGATCTTTCCCAGGGTATGCTTTTCTGTATCCCAGCTGGAACCCATGCTTTTCTTACTGCTTAAGAGAGATTTCCAAAGTCGTATGTGGTAGGTTATTACCTGATTTTCAGGGGCATCCCACTGGAGTTCAGTACTGGCTCACGTTTCTGCCTTTAAAAAAAACCCCTGGGAATGTGGTGCAGAATGCTTCTGATTGTGCATCAGGAGAGAAGTCAGCCAATGGTCCAAAGTCAGGTTTGTAAAAACGCTTGAATCATCCAGTTCTTTGTGGCACATTCTGCCATTGTAAATGCTTGTGAACTTTTGGGGCAGGGGAGGGGGCTGGTGTGTTGATGCTAATACACACAAATTTGCAGTATGTAAACTTGGCTGTGCAGCCATCCAGGAAAATATATTTTGATTTGAATGTAACGTCTTTGATTTTTATTAACTTGGTGACACAAATCCATAGACCTCACTGTATTTATGACTGTATAGACTTCACTGTCTTTATCATTTTAAGTTTTATCCAGATTTAACAACAGAGAAATAATTTTTACTATGATGCTAAGTTAGGATGCTTTTCGAAAAATCCACAAGTATATCAAACAGATATATGTATCATAGAAGTTTTCCTTTTTTTAACAGTAGTTAATAACAAATTTTGAATGCCATAATTATAATTTGAGATACAGTAACTCACCACATTCCCCAATACCCAGATATAGACTATTTTGCTCTTCAGTTGGGTTTTAATGCTGACTCCCAAAGAAAGTAAGCATCATTTACTTGATGCCATACCACATTTCTGTTCTCTATAAACTTGTGAGTTTGAGCCACCAAAGCAGAAAATCTGTTGGTCTTTGCTTTGAGTCTTGACTCAGACATTCATTGTATGACATAGCTTTTGAAAATGCTTTGAAATTTGGTAGAAAATGTTGGTTCTTCCACAAAGTAATCTCACCCCTATATTACAGAAGTAATGGTTGCGGTAGGAGCTGTCTGCATCTTATGAAAACTACTTGGTATTGTTTTTTGGACATTAGTCTGCCAGGCCATTCTGTTGTGTTTCTTGAATGAGGGACAATTTGTTAATTGTCCCAAATAGCAAACCCAATAAAAATAAGCTCCAATTTAGTTGGATCAGAACTGAAAAAGAATGTCTGACTTCTCATTTATGGCTGGAGTCTTTGCCCCTCTCTGGCATGTAATTTAGAAGCTATCTCCAAATCTTCAGGAATAGAAAATGACTTTTATGTTCCAGTGACACACTTAATGAAGAAAGTAGCAAAAATAAAACAACTCCAGGAAATGAGCTCAAAGTACTTAGAACAGCATCCCTGTATGTCACCCTGATTTTCTCAAACTTCTCCAGTCGCAGTCTTGAGGAAAAGTCACCTTTCCTTATTCCTGCCATTGGCATCAATTTTCCTTCTCCGTAGGTTGTGATCAGAGTCACTGAGCTGAAAAACCACCCGCTCTCTCTCAACGATGCCTTCCATCGAGGCTGATGGTGTCCTGTCAGCAGCTTAGCCAGACAGAACCCCCAGTGCCATCTTTATTAGGGTAAAAGCTAATATAAACAAATAAAGGCGTTAGCGTAGATAGCAGAGCGAGAGTATTGCTGAAGAACGTTTTGTAGAGTCGGTTGTTATGCCTTTAGTTTTAAAAATATATAAATGTTATATGAATCTCAAATCCGCTTTTATTTACATAAAATATTTATACATCAAGCAAGACAATTTCACAACTTTAAAATGTATTTTCCTGTTAGATTAATCTTTTCATATGCTAACCACATTACAAGTAAACATTTTCATAGTCTCCACTACATGAATGTGGCTAAAAGCTTCCTTGTTATTTTATAGTTACAGCATTTCAAATGTATCCTTTTTTGACGTGGTTAGGCAGCCTGCCAGTTTTACCACTAAATTATAGCAGAGAAAACACTCAGTAGAATTTGATTAGATTTCTTCCTTCTCCCCGTGAGTAAGGCGAAGCAAATTTATGTTCAAAATGCAAGCTGGGTTCTAAAGAGTTGAATATAGATCCATATTTGTAATGTTAAAAATGCATGCGAGTTTTGTAGTTGAAAATACATCCTGTTTATAGGCTGCTTTATATTATTGTTATATTTTGTTCTCTTTTGTCACTATCATCTGTAGAAAGACAGAAAAACATTAGACTGTACTAACGTTAAGGTTTGTAGTTCAGTGAATTTGTTATGAATATGTCTTAACCTTTGCTATTAATAAGCAATGATATTAAAAAAACCTAGCTATTACGACTGAATTCATCCCAACCAGTTGCAAGCATTTACCTAAGGGATCTAATTTAGAAGTGTGTCGTCTATAGGCTGTACTTCTAAGAAGAAAGGCTGCATCTAACAAACATCTGTGTATACGATGTGGCATGTGTCCAAGCCATAAGATTGGTTTGTCTGAATTAGGGATCTAGTTGGAGCATATTGTTGTGTCTGTCTGGCCAAGAAGGTCAGGTTTCCTTCTTGCAATCAGGGCAGAATGGAAGAAGAGACCATGTGTGCCTGGTTTCAACCTGATACAGAATTGGAACATGGGATAAGGCAGCATCTGAAATAGGGAGTTGGGAACTATTCCCAAGTATACAAACCAATGTCCAAAGATCTACAGTGGGCTTAACTGCCCTATTACCATTTTTTCCCATGAACTATGAGCAGACTTATCTTCTAGAATTTACTCTCCCTCAGCTAACTTTAATTCCTAGGTTGGCTGGTTTGTGAATTATGAATGCCAGTGACCAAAAACCTGCTCGAGAGGTTTCTGAGTGGTTTGTGATCACCATCTATTATATGTTTGATAGATGTCTGCATGAACAATTCGCTCATGAATGCTTATGGTCATTATAATGACATGAAAACAAACTTGTTTATATTATAGTGGTTACTCAGTAGTACTGTTTTCATAATATATTTATATCCTTTAAGGACAGGAGAGACCATTGTGAAACAATATTAAATAAAATAAACCAAGAAATTTTAGTCAGCAGTCTCTGCAGAAGCCCGTTCCAATGATCAGTTGAGTTGAAGTATGTATTTTACAAAAAAGGTGGTGCAAAAGTTAAGGTGGATAATAACTGCTTATTTAATCCCCATTCTAAGAGGGAAGCACAATAGCTAAGTAGCAGTCTCTTATATCCTGTAAATCCTTTGTAGGAACAGAAGGGTTCAGAATCTTATAAGTCCAGCATGTTTCACAAGCGATCCTTAAAAATGTACATTTATCTCTGCTTGCAACGTATGCTTTTAGTATTAAAGTGTACTGAAACATGTATTCATAGTTTCATCTCCTGCTGCCAAGCAAAGGAATTAAATGAGTAACTTTAATGAATATAATGATTTAATTGTCTACTATATATAGATATGACATTAAACAAATCTTTAAAATCTTGTGTGTGAGAATGTACCTAATAATTAACAAAACTTAATAAATGTGACTATGATGTATATGATTCAATTAATTAGGGAAAAAACATTCTGTAAAACATAAGCAGTTGATGTAAAGATGTTTCATCAGGATTAGCTTGGTTATTAGGTTAAAAGAAACTAGTGTAGGAGGAAGAGAGGTCCCACCATATTTTTTTTTTTTTTAATAAACCCCATGAAAATCTTTGGACTTTCAAATTGAAAAAAAAATTTAAAATTTGTTTCAGAAGACCTTCACCAAGACATCAAGTGGCTGTGCAAATGGTAAAAACAGTGCGTCAAAAAGCCACACTAGCCTAATTATTTTGAGTAGTGAGGTAGTGTATATAGCACAGTGTGGATTACTTATTCAGTCTTTGTAAACAGCTTTCATAATAATGGACCAATTCAAAGCCCGTTGGCATCAGTCTACACTCCTACTATTATCATCAACTGCCATTCCAACTCAAAGCCTGATCGAAAGCCTATTGAAGTTGATGAAAATGTTGTTACAGCTGAGGTGGTGTAAGGACCTAAACAAGCTGTTCTGAAATTAAACAAACTACCTCTCTTTACAACCTTTATCTTGATCCTTCTGCTAATTTTGACAGCACCCAGCTTTTGGGAGGACTTGCATTGAGCAAATGTTGGTTTTCAGATCTAACTTTCTAAACAGGGGTTATTCTACTGAATATTCAAAATCTGTCCTGCCTGTAACTAAGAAAATATGACATTGTCATAAGAAGGAGCACAAGGAGTGTTGTGTGTGTTTATAGATAATTACATTTAAGTAGGGCATTCATTCATTTAACTTATGATTTGTATACAAATAAAAGATGTAATTGATTTAATTTATATCACCATGGATCATTGGTAAATGTGACCTGAAAGGAGCTGTATTTTGGTCTGAAGCTCAATGTGATCTTATTCCCTTTAAAGAGAATAATAGTCATCAACATCTTGTACCCTTTGAGGATTAAGGTACTGCCTGTCCCCAGAAGACTGGAATTTTTCAAGCATTTATTGACACTGATGTTCCCATTGAAATAAATGGGATTGTTCATGGGATGGAAGTTACAGTTTCTTTTGCCTGTGTAAGTTTTCACAAAAACGGGAGGACGTAATTTATTGGTCCATTTAAAAAATGCCAGTGCCCCACAAGCTTCATGACGTGGGCAGTTCAAATATACTGGAAAGGGAAAGAATGAAATAGAAAAGTGATCACTCTTTGCTATTTCTGTGAGACTAATATAAAATGATGCTGCAAGAGGATGTAGGGTTACTTGGTGAAGATGCAGTCAAGATAGATGACCTTCAGATCTCTTATTTGTGTATTTGTCTGTTATCTTTCAGAGTGGGTGAACTCAATAGGTATGAATTAAAGTATATTACTTAGATATGTCCTGATCACTGTTCTCAGAAATTTTGTTTCCACAGTGGAGATATTAAAAAAAAAATAAAATAATTTTGTCCATAGAATGCTGTATCGTACAAATGCCACATCTCTTCTTCAGTCAAACTAATTTCCAGTACAGTCTTTCTCTGCAACAAAATTAAAACAGAAAGATAGCATTCATAGTCTGATATTAGTTCCTTGCACAACCTTTCTGATGATCCTCTGCTAACATATGTGCTTGAGACTGAACCAAAACAGCTGTTTCACTGGGTGGGGAAAATCAGGGGTGAGGGTGGACTGACTCTCCTTTGAGTCTGCTCTTTCCAAGAGAAAGTGCAAAGTTCCAGCCTTTTGATTCTGTGTTTCCATGCACCTCTTGGATACAGTGTTTTAGGCTGACCACAGTGCTTTTACTTCTCAGGATGCATAGTATAACATCTGCTTGGTACTTTCTTGCTTTTAAAAACAGCAGTAATAAGAACACTATCCCCATTATATACCCTAGAACTTTAAAGTAAAAAGCCCCCAGTAGTCTAATAGCAGTGGGGTTGCAAATGGATTTGTATAATTCCTCAAAGTATACAAGCTATAAATACCATGTTTATTCTGAAGAAGAAATATGAAATGCAGTCACCAGACAAAATGCTTATTTTCTCTGTTCACATGTGTTTCCTCATCCTTTTGTGAGCTCAATGTGGTAATATCTGAGTAGTTTGTTCTACAACATAAGATGCTGTGTGAAGAGGCAGGAACAGGAGCATTAACACCATGCCAGGATCTTGACTGGTTGATCATCTCTTGCTACTTATGATTAAGCAACAAAGAGAGAGGTACAGGGTATTTCCTGGGGATTAATAACTGATGGGGAGGAGTTAATGGCCTGAGGTGCAGCTGAGGGCCATTAACACCAGCTGGTCATCAATCCTCATTAAAAACCTCTGCAACTCAGTTCACCAAGCACAGTGAAGGGCAAACCAATGTTTTAAGCACCTTTGTGATTCCCCTCTCTTCTGTTGTCTTCTTAAATTAGTTGTATTTTAGTTTCTATTATTTCCTGGGATAGATTCTTTTTTTTTTTTTTTATTGCAGCAGAGGTTCTACTCAGTGAGGGGTTTATCTGACCAATAGTTGTGCAAAAACTGTGGAGTTTGGACTGCCATCCATAAATGGGAGTCTTCAGTACTGCAGCAGCAGAATAACAGGCTTTTTTAGATACTCCAACATTTAATTACATGAAAAATATGGTAAGTAATAAATTTCATAAAATTTTTTTGCAAAACTGAAATTTGTTTTTATTAATAATGTAGTACAAGATTTTTTGTTGCAACAAGGAATATTTTTAAGGGAAAGGTCCTTGGTTCTTCCAGTTTTAAAGCTGTTAAACTTTCTTTTTCTAAATATTATTCTTTTACATTTGGCAGTATTTGATACATAAAACACCTCCTAATTCTATAATCCATATACATAGCATTAAAAAGACAAGTATTGCAAATATTTGTTTCACATCAATTAATAAGCATTGGAATATGCATCTTTTATAACTGACTTGTGATTTACTTAGGTTTTGCAGTGTGTATTATTTTGTGTTGTGCTAGATATTTCTAGAAAGCTGATCCTCTTGTGAAGGAGGCACTATAATTGTCAGCATAATATTTAGCATATAGTAATTTTGTAGATATTCCATTACTCCTGGCTATTCCAAATTCAGATTATAGTAGTAATATATGAAACTGTCAGTGTTTCTGAAAGTATTTTTTGGAGACTGATCAAACCTCAAATTCTCTTTTCCAGGCCCTAGCCCTGCTTCTGGTGGTAGCAATACAATACCTCAGTAATATCAGAGAGTTCAGTTGGCTGAACTCAAGGATAGTTGACTGTCTGTGTTCATTGCAAATATCTGTCTGAAACTCAGCAGAAAAGTCTCTGCAGCCCTTACAACTTTGTAGAGATGCTATCAAATGTTATTGGCAGGATTCTGGGTACAGGAGGCAGATAATGGAATGGAAGGGTGTAATCTGGCAGCAACATGGTGAAATCAATGAAGATATTTTTTTTGTTGTTTCTAGTGAAAACAGAATTACTCTTTAAGAAGCCTTCATTTAAATATGTATGGTTTTGCCCTACACCCACCGATAAACTCTGGACCCTGTGTGTAGGCTAATAAAATCAGAAACCCTCCTTTTCTGGGGATACACAAGTACCTGAGAGATGAGTGACCCAAATGTTTGCATGGTTTAAAAAGACGTACCTTTATGCATTGCAGGACTTAACTGTAACTATTCATGTGAGTGAAGGTAGGCATTCATAGGCTTATTTGCAGAATCATCCCACTGAAGTAGATAGAGACTTATGTTGCATGAGAAGGCTGAAAGTGTTACTTGGGCCCTTATGTGGTGTATTAAAAAAGTTTAAGAGAAAGTCTCCTATATTAACTCTTTACATCTGGCGCTTGAGGAGGATTCTTAACTGTCCCAAGAGTATTTGGAAAGGAATTCCAGAAGAAAAAGATGTTTTGTAGGAGGATTTTAAAGAGAAACTCTCTTCTTGTACAGTCAAAGTAGCTCCCTGTCTACAGTTTTGCTTAAAGGAGCCTTCTGAATGCTATTTTACTATATGGTGTGACTTGGACTCCCTTGCTAATCTCTGAGGTTGCATATTAGACACCTTTGCCAAAACGCCAGTCCCCTCCCATATACTCTGTTCTTAAGGCTAAAAGTCTTATGGTGGCTTGTGTTTTCAATTACAGGTATCAACAGTGGAATCCCATTTAAATGGTCTGCCAGTTACTGAAACCAACAAAGTTGTTTTAGTCCCACATTTTGAGAATGACTCATGCTGTAGCTCTTTTTGAGCAAAACTATGTGCTGTGTAAGGCAAAAATACCTGCATTTCTGTGACTTCTGCCTACCTTATAAAAATCTGCTACTCTTAGTGTTTCAGACACTATTAAACACTTTTCTATTTGTTTCTGGTTTAGGGCATGATTAGTAAACCTTCAAAAGTACAGGTTCTAGGGCATGCATTGATGGTCCAGCCTTCTACACGTATTTTACATAAATAGCATCTTTGCTTGTTCTCCAGATACTATAGAGAAGACACCCTCGGTTGAAGGGATCAAAGTGTGGCACTTTATCATACTGGGAGTCTGGCTTGGTGATGGCACTGCTTCCTGGCAGCCTGTAGTGGAGAATCAAACGCAGTGCAGGAGAAGCCGCTTATGAATGCACCCCGTGAAGAGCTGTGTTTGTGCCTAGGGAATAGTTGAGGAACGTGGAAAACAGTGGTGTCCTTTTGAGTGTGACTTACCTAGTGAGGATATACCAGTTCACTTAAATTGCTCTGAGAGCCCAGCTGACAGATGTTATGTGTGCGTTAAGGTAAATAATACAAATTGGAGATGGGAGGTTTCAAGAAGAAAGCATACAAGGAGACATCAGAGTTGTCCGATCGCATTGGTCAGCAAAGAATTGAATCATTCCTCTTTCCTTTAAGTCCTTTGGCATCCCTGTCCCAGTCTGCAAATCACATGAAAGATTCCAGCTCATGCCTCCATAGCCTTTGCTTCAGTTATTGATATTTGAGGAAACTAATTTTCCTTGTTTTGACGTAACTAGAATTTAGCCTTCAGCCGTCAGCCTTTCTCATTTCCTTCAAAAAGGCCTTCACCTTAGTTGATGTCTCAGCAATTTATTTATGACCCTGCAATGTAAAATGTTTTGGATTTTTTTTTCCTTTTGCTGAATATGAGGGACTGTGCTGTAAAGCTTCCTTTTTAAGGCCAAGACATCGACTTTTTTTTTTTTTGTTGCTGTTCACTTTTTACAATGGCTAGCCATCAAGTCATATTTTCTTTTTCCACTTCCCTGTGGAATCTCTGGCTTGAAGGAAAAGGTGTTTTACTTGGCATATGGCTCAACAGCTTCTGTGTTTTTCTGATCAACTGACCTTCTATGTTTATTTTAAGTATGAAGTTTCAGTGTGTTTTATATTTGTCCCATTTCAGACTGGTCATGGGTTTGCTACAAGTCTTCTGTAAAAGGAGAAGTATTTATTATTTCTTTGTCTTGGCCCCTGAGTATGAAATGGTTGTTCTGAGTTGGCTTATGGTTTATCAGAAGCTTATGGCTGCTTCTGTTTTGTTGATCTCTTCCTTCATAATAATTGTATGTTGTTGGGTTTTTTCTACCTTTGTGTCTTCATGCTGAGTCACTCTTACCCTTCATGTTCTAAGATGTTGACTTGGTTATGGATTTCTACTGTGTGATTATGGCTTTTTAAATTTATTTTTCAACTACAGCTTTCAACTTGGGGCAAAAGTTAAAGAATTTTTGTAAAATAGTGATATTCTTGTACTCTCTTGGCACTGCTATGCAGAAACTCTGACTTCAGTGGAAATACTCTATGATTATAGTAACAAGAAAAGAAACATAACCAGTGTCTTCAGCTAAATATTTCAACATATTTCAGTGGCCTAGACAATATCACTACTTGTAATAGTATAAATGTTTCAAGTTTCTTGGAGTACATATGGTTCTGCTATCCTTCTTTTCATACTTGTGAAGCTACTTTTTATCCCATCAAGTCAAAGAACTCTTCAGAGGTTAGAATGCCTCCCTCCACTTCCAGCTTCCACAGTAACTTGTTGCATTGGCAATCTTAGATACGCTATCAATTAGTTTAATGGAGTTTAGTAAATAGATTGAATTTATTGTAACCCCCAAATAACATTTGAATGTTGTTGTTCCTTGTCTCCCAGCTGTGTGTAATCATCAGCCCTAGACTTTTTAGCTTAGACTGGAGATGAGTTGAACACAGCGTTACGTATCTCAGCTAATTCATAGTTATTTGTTCAGAAACTCTTTCTGTTCACAAAGGTTTATTTCCTTCTCTGTTCAGCATAGAGGATCAATGTACTGAAAATGACACACTGAGACAAGATGCTGTGGAGTGTGGATGAATATTTAGAGATAAACAGATGAATCTGGATATGGTCAGAAGAATGTCACCTTGTTAAGCCTGGAATGTTTTCGTTGCAACACTTTTAGGTCAGTGGAATTTCAGTTCAGCAGGATCTGAGATAGAGTCGCCATGAAGTCTTGTGGTGTTAAGGTCAGAGTTGTCCATCTCTTAGCTCTGCTTTTGAGGTGAGGATCTTGAAAGCCTTGCATCGTCAGTCTTGTGGCACTCTGCTTGTTGGGATGCCAGCTTTTGTCGCTGTGCAGCAAACCTGCTTAGCGGACTTTTTCAGGGATGGCAAACATTTGCAGAGCTATCAGATTGGATAGCTCAACTAGAATTTCCACACTTCTGGCTCCTGTGCCAGGAACCAAATGAGATTGGTTCTCACATAGGTTTGGCTTTGTCTCTGTAGAAGGGAGCTTGGCAGTCCAGGGGTCTCAGAGGCGAGAATTGAGGAATGGCAAATGTTGGAAGTGTTCCCAAGGTCAGTGATTCTGGGACAGTATGCTTAATAAGGCTGACTGAAAGGTGTAGATTTTGGGAGCTGATGAAGCTCATAATGAAAACTGAGAATAATATGTAATATAATAGCAGATATTTAAGGAGGAGAAGGAGAATTAACAAGGCTTAATTTCACTGAGACTCTGCAGAGTGCAGGAAGTCTTCACTGGCCAATATGACTCAATTTTTAATTAAATTTCTGATTTGCAGAGAGGTTAATACTCCCAGATTTTAGTCTCGCTCATGTTGAAGTCTGGCATTTCCTGTGAATAAGAAACCCTGCTTTTCAGTTGCTCTAGATGCAGCCCAATGTCTGAACATATTGCACGTGAGGCAGTTCTCCCCCCTCCACACCCCTGCCCCCAAGTTTCTGTAGGGATGCAGACTTTGTAGAAGTTTTCTTGTCACTTTTATGGACCTTTAGATATAATTTTACTGTGTCTTTGGCATGTAAACAGAGAATGCACCTGATGTGTATGGTAGAAAACTTCTGTAGGTACCTATGGGATAAGGTTGCTGTCATAAATTTTAAATAATTACTGCTGTTGGAGGTGGGGACATCTCCTGCTGAGAGAAATGGAGAAACTTCTTGGTAGGATTCAATGGCAGATGTAAGAAAACACGCATATATATATATTTTTAATCAAACTTGAAGAAGAGCCAGGATTGCTGTATGTATTGCATCATGTAGCTTCAAAAAGAAAAAGTCTCATTACTTTGATGTTTGTGGGGGGCTAAGGAAGTAAATGACTTGCAGCTTTAGCTAGGTGGAAGGATTGCCATTTGTTAATGATAATAGCCAATTTTAAAAAAAACAACTAATACAATCCACCCCCAAACTTTTCCTTTTTTTCTGAGATTGCCTTGTAGTATGCAAATAGTCTGACTCTAGTGTGCACAATAAAAACGCATATTGCTTCATATAAAATTAGAGGCTACCCCAGCCAGGAGTCTGTACAAAGATGGGAGTTACTGTCATATGCAACTAGCATGAAGTCAAAATTGACTCCAAAATATTGTAAATATTAGAAGACACTAATATATCTTCTTGATTATAATTTCAATCACTGGTTATAAACCTCATGAAATGAATCTTCTCATTTATAATGCATACCATGGGACAACATCCCATTTGGTGACAAGCATGGAATCTAGCAAAGACTCAATAGAAATACCTGCTTAAATGACTGTGTTGTCATCCAATTACATATATTTTCTAAAGCTTTATTATTTAATATACCTGTTGTTATTATTAAACTGAATTTCACACCTTCAAAGTATTCTGGTAAATAAATGCCCTTTTCTCTGTGAGTTGCAAGGTTACTTTTTATTTTAAATTGTGATTGTTTTTGTGAGAAGGATAAGCAAATCAACATATGCTGTTATCACTCCTCACTTTTGAAAAACCAAGGTGGGGGCTATCCTCAGTAAGTGATATTCCTGCACAGGTTGAAACTGATACACAAACAGATGAGCAGAACACTTCTAGTCTGCGCTCTAGCTGCAAAAAGCCATGCCAATGACTGTCTTACATGGCCTCCAGTTTTAGATCAGTTCTTTGACCTTTTGGACCATTCTGCTCATTTACTCTGACAATTTCAGATGCCTTGGACCTATGTAATTTTTAGCTGTGCAAGTAGAATATAAAACTATTGAAGTGATGCTATCTAAGTTAATACTGTCCACTAAATGATTGTTAGAATACGTGTATAAATAAGGGCTCAATTGCATGTAATTCTTTTGCTCTAAAAAGCCATCTATACCTTGGATAACACACTAAAATTGCATTGCTTAGCTAGCTGAGCTTGTTAACAGTTTTGTAGTGTGATGGGAGGAACTTGTAATGAAATCTGGTTTTAGCAGACCACTATGGCTAGTCAGAAAGCAAAAGGAAACCTTCAGTATCATTGGCAGGTAATATAGCGGTTATTATCGTTTAAAGTAAAGGCCGTAAAATATATTTATGTTAAAAGTTTAATTCCTAGATTTTTAGAAATTAGTTCTGGTCAATAACGTGACCAGATCTGGTATAAAATTCCAACATCTGTGGTCTCATATAAAATGGCATATTTTAAATCATTAGTTTCTGTGTAGCGTTGGTCACGGTTAATGGTGGTAGTGGCAGTGTTGAGGTATCCACCGACGTTCTGGCTGGAGCTTCAGTACTGAATGTGACCATGGTGGAGTGAGCTGTGGGATTCGGCCTGTTTCCATCAGCAGAGTGCTTGCTCTGTTCCAGTCTCTTTTATTCATGGAAATTCATTACAGACAAAATGATTGTACTGGTGTTAGCCAGCACATATTTTGAAGATAATGGGGCTGCTGAGGTGTAACAAACCAATTGTTTATGACTTGTTGCAAGTCGGGGAGAATGCTTTTCCTAAATTGGTCTGCATCCACAGTGCTGTTTCAGCTGGGAAGTTACTCAAGTGCTGTAAGGAAAAGAAAACTGCAAGCGGTGAGAAGCTGAGGAACACAAGTCTTGCTGCACGGTCTTTTATCTAATACTTTGTGTGATTATTTTTTTCTTTTTTTTTGTCTTCCCCCCCAGTGCTTGGCCTGTAGTGTTTTAGGGATATAATTGCAAACAGAAAGACAGCAGATGAATCTATATGGGATTTTTAAATGGAGTGAATGGCATTAATGAACATATGACATGTCCATTTGTCAGAGCTGGGGAAAAAAGGAGACAGATTTGTAACTTATAAATTAATGCAGTCATGCAAAACTTTTGTTATGTGGACTCCAAGGATGTATCTACAGTTGAATTTTTACACTGTGATTGGCATTACACAGACGGGAAAAGGGGATAGTATGAGGAGAAAAGTGTCAGGGCAAGAAGGCATAGAAAAGAGTGCTAGTGGGTTTTATGGTTTTGTGCTTTTCACAGATGATGCTATTCATAGGTCATCTGTATGGAGGAGTGACTTGACATTGCAGAAAATGTTTTCTGCATTCGCTGTAGGAACATTGTATGTCTATTCTAGCTGTTAGGAGTTTTGGGCATAATGCAGTGTTGATAATTTAATTGTTTATCTACTATGAATCTTGCATGAGAAACTCAAGTGAAGGCAGCTTAAACTGAAAATAGTGTCACTGTAGTTTCTTAGATGAGAGAGATGCTTTTAAAAAGTATATTTGTGGGGACTGCAAAGCAGCTTTCAGTTGGCCCTTCTCAGTGAAGATTCTGAAAAGGCTATTCATATTAGCCTAGTACTGTGCAAAAAAAAAAATAAAAAAATCCTTAGGATTTATAAATAATCTGGGGTTCAGTCCTTGCACTGGCTCTGTGGAATGAAGCTGTTTGCCAAGCTACTTCAGGAGAGAGCTTTTTTTTTTTTCCCTTCTCCTGGAAAGATGCGTGCGCTGCAGTTAGGCTCTGCATGTGGAAACCTAAATACATGATGCAACAGGGAACAATGTGAATTTGGAATGCATCAGAGCCATTGCATTCCTCTGTCAGCCTCAATGCTGTCAGAGCAGTCTGTACTCAAAGAACCTGTTCTCACACAGAAGCCTTTGACTCCAGAAGTCCTTTCAGATAGCAAAGAGCAGTTAATCACCCCTCACTTCTTGAGAGGGACCAATATGCTACCCTTGGACTATTCAATTGATCTGTTTTCTTAACAACAGTATGAGCATAGCAGGTTTACATGGCTGTGCCATGGGATGGAAGGAAGAGGCTTAGGTACTGGGATTTGATAGCTGGAGCTTTGAGGGTACTCACCCATCATCTCTAAGTGCAAACACCTTTTGTGCTGGGTGTCAGTGGGATAGCTGGAAGAGATCCTAGTGTTGCCTAAAAAGGGAACTTTCTGAAAGAAGGCATGTGTTTACAGGCAGAGGGAACTTTCTGGAATAACAAATTGGTTCCAGATTTTTCAAGGAATGGGTAAAGAAAGTTCATGCAAATCCTTACTTTTACTTTGTATCATCAGCACGTTAGTGTTGAGTTTCTTGGTAGCTCCAATTATTGTTACTCCTGAGGACTCCTAGGGTCTGTAGCCCAAAGACACCACACTAAGATAACGTGTTATGCCTTTTAGAGAGGTGGAGCAGGGGCTATAAAAGAAGTGAAAAGTGTGTGGTAGTGTGCCATCCATGGTCAAAAAGGAAAATAAACTCTGACTCCTAATTACTATCTGAACTGTAATTTTTTTTCTGAGGAAAAAATATTCAGTCATCCTATTTACTTAATACTCTGTTGGCAGAAGTATTCTTTTTGTAGCCATGTAGATGTTTTTCTGATGTTAAATTAGACTCAGTGACATTGTATGTTTGGATGTATCAGTAGATCCTTCAGGCCTGAGCTGCACTGAAAGGTTTTCCATTTGGGAACATGAGCAGGAAGTTGGTTGAGACAGTAGTAACATAGAGCTCTTGCTGTGGTCCAAGGCTGCATCATCAGCACTTGAAGTGTCTTATGATAATGCTCACAGTGCTCATTAACACAAGACCAATAGTGTAGGCCTTCAAGTTGTCTTTAAGTTATGATATCAAGAGCTTTTATTGTTGCATGCCCTTTTGTTATTACATAGGTATTAACTTAGCAGTGGGGGTGCAAATGCTGATAGCATCTGAATAAATAACACTTAGCTTTCTGCTTGTAGTGTTTGGAAGAATGTTCTTAGCCCGGGGGATCCTTTGTTTCTCGCTCCCTGGGTCTGCATCTACTGGTTTTGAGGAAGAAAGAGGGGACAAAATAAAAACTCAACCCAACAAAAAAAAAAGCCCAAAGGTAATTATTTCTACTAATCATCTGTCTGCTTGTGCTTGATTGAAATGCAGCCTGGCTCTCCTGTATCACTGATTTATTCCCGAAGAGAAGTTCCAGTTGTCTACAAAGCCAACACCTTTGGACAGGCACCATCTGGCCAACTGCTTATTAACTCCCGTGGTCCTGCCTGATCCTACCAGTAAAGAGGCCAGTCTCAGAGAAAGCAATCCAGAGGGATGCTGCCAGGGGCCCCAAGATCTCTCTTCCCTGAAGAAAAATGAATTCCATGCAGCTTCCCTAGTGGGTGCCATGTAAAAATAATTAAAAAGGTACTGAGGAAAACCAGCTAATTAAAAAGACTAAACATGGAGTCCTGTGCTTCTTTAGGCTGGCTGGGCTTTTCCTGTGGGGAGGCCAGAGGTCAGTTATGTCTTTACGCTGTCATTCCAGTTGCCCTGTTCTGAACCTGTGTGAAATGCTCCTTTGAACCCAAGTACAAGCCAGGGCAGCCCGGGTTCCCTGTGCACCCTCACACCCATGGGGTTTGCTGCCTGGCTGTGATGGCCTGACACTCCCTGGTGGCTTTATTCTCCTGCTACAGCAGCAGAGGTGGACTCCTTGAACACAGTTTTTAACAGATTTATTTTTTACTGCTGAGATCCTATGAGGAACGGACTAGGTTATCCAAGGTGTGCAGGTTTGAAATCTCTTGACCCATTGATGCTGTGCATTCGAACGGATGCATAAAAACAGGCAAACAAAAACCTCTAAGAAAGATAATACGCTATAAGGTAATCTAAAATTGTTGCTGGCTGGAAGAAGTATGTTCATTCATGGGGTATTTCATTGGAGATGTATACACAGACAACTTTAATTTCTATTGGAAATTCTTTTGTATGAAATAAAGGAAAAACCAGCTCTATCACTGTACACTACACCTGTCACCATATGGATCTTACTGTGTTTTTAAACTGAAGGAATGTGATTGGCTTTAGGAAGGCAGAAGAGGGTACTTGGAAACTCTCAAGTGACAGTATAATGTCTCTGAAAATTTTATTTCCACAAAATCTTCTGAAAATTTGGACTCTAATAAAATAGAAGAAATTGCATATTGGTTTTACAGAAAGATATTTACAATTAATATGCAAAGTAGCTTAAGTAACTTACATGATCACTGCTTTACTTTGATTTAAAAAAAATAGCATAATTTTTTCTGCTATCTGTCGCTAGGTAGTGTCATTGCTAGGCACTGTGATCCAAAAATGTTTTCTGTGTTTGAAATTCTCTGACAAATTTATAATGAATCCTCAGATCTTTCCAAAACTATAAGTCTGATAGAAAAAAAAGTATGCTCTTTGATTTCTACTCCAACGTTCAAGCATTTTGAAGACTGGAGAAAAATAAAATTAACCAGAAATGTTGTCTGTCAGCTAGTTGTAGTTCTACCGTAACATGGTGTATGGCCACAGTTAAATCCTGCTATTGTTCTATCTTAAAGTTAGGACTGTGTAGGGCTTGTTCTTGCCTGCTTGCACTTGGAAATTTTTCTGAACAAGGATCAAAAAATGTAACAGACTCTGGTACCTTCTTTTCTTTCCACTTTCCTTCCCTTTTCTTTTTCCAGAGGGACTCTATTTTTTGCCAAGCAAAACACACAGCAGAATTTCTGGCACTGTTTCTCCTGCTGGGGAATGAATGGTACAACTTGTAATCACTAACATTGTGCACAGATGCTCAGAGAGATGCTAGAAATGGAAAACTGACCATAAAGCAGCTGCATTTTGGTCTGATTCTGCTAATGCTGGGGACTCAGAAATCTTCTATTCTCAGTAATTAAACTAGGGAATATTACAAGGAGAAGACAATAGCTGAAATGATTATGAGTAAATTATCTACAAAGAGGTGTGGGTATATAAAATACTTTAGTCCGCAGGTTTGATTATTCTTTCTCTCACTTATCTGTGGAACCACTTTTGTCTTTTTGGGGAAAAAAAAAGTTATCAAATAAAGATTGACAGAATTGTTTTTCTCTTTTAGCCTATGCCCTTTGCAACTAGTAGTTTTTATGGTAGTGCTCAAGCACAAGTATTGGCCAGAAATATGCAATTGAGGTAAACTTTTATTGAACTCAGTATGAGTTTAGGCTGTGTGACATCATGGGATCAAACAACACACTGGAATAATCTCAGTTGATGTTTGGTGTTAAGCCTTTCCAATATATAGTGCATACTAGGAACTTAGCAAATCTGCACTGATGAGCTAACCACAATTAGTCAGCACAGCCAGAAGATCAAATATCAAGCTAATCTTCCTGTCCAAGTAAACAGAAAGTACACTTACCCACTTTGTTTTTTCTTTCAAGGACCTATGCCAATATATTGTCACATCATCCCCAGAGTATTGCTGGAGCATTGTTGTGTGCCATGGGGACTGAGGGAAATCGAATAGGAGTGCCGTGGTGAATGCGATAAAAAGGGTTTATTTAAAGGATAATTTCATGAGGGGGGGAAAATGAGAATATCAACTTGGTTAAAGTTACATCACACGATTGCCTATTTTAACATTTGAGGCAATAATTAGGACTTGGAAATCTTACTCTAAAAGAAGTCAAGGCTTATTAAAAGACTCTGTGTGCATGCCTATAGACAAACTTTATATATAAACATAGACACAAACATATTCTGCTGCCTCTGTTGATAAGGTTAGCTGTGTTCACCTGTGCGGTATTGTTTTGGAGGAGTCTATGACTAAATAGCTAATGAGCACTAGAAAAAAAGGTAACTGCTTGTTTGTTTGCTTATAAATGGCTGTGCTTATTTTTTTCCCACAAAAATCTTTCAATACACTCTCTTTTTTCACATTCAAATCTGGAATAGCATCTCAGAAAGATAGTATTTCAAGCAAGAGTGAGTGCAGGAATTTTACTTGTCCTTTCCTTTGAAAGCACATCTCAAATCAGCCTTGACAGAGTAGTTGCTATATATATACTAGTGCATGTCTAGATAAGCTACAGTTTGCTACCACAGAGATGTTAGTGAGTGACTATGTAACTAGAACCAGGCCTGGCAAGGCCTATTTGATGTAATTCTGTGGAAGATCTCTTTCATTGTTTTGTAAGGTTGAGGGTGCTTGACTCTTTTATTCTTTAAATTCTTGTATGATGCTTTCCAATATTATGGACTGATCTTGAAAAACCAGATTATTTAGGCATACAGGTGAGACTTCAAGGTCTTCACCCTTCACTTCCTCCATTCATATTAGGGATCAGAATATCTAATAATGTGTGACCTTGAAAATTTGGCTACATCAGAATCTCTCTCTAATAAGTAAAGGTTGAAACTTTTTGGTTAATTCATTTAATTGCCATATTGCGAACAGACTTGGGGACTTCAGTGTCTACCTGTGCCCGTTGCTCAATCTCATGTTTTCTCAGATGCTTGAACCCACCCAAAGTCCTGCTCTTCTCCTTTCTGATCAGTGAATTGTGAGTATCGTGTGGCCAGCTCTTGAAGCTCAGTCCCCCCAGCAGTGTACTGAGTCTGCATTAGTTCTGTTAAAGGGCTAAACTGCATAGGACTCAAGCATATGAGACCTAAAATGCAACTTGCATCTAGTTTCTTAGACAAAGAAAACATTGTTAACTCCAGTCAAGCCAAACACAAATGCTTTAGCTCTGGCCAGTTTTCATAATCTCAGTTTTAGTATCAGGGAGGGGTTTCCAGTGGCTGATCCAAAGAGATAAATGAAACACATATGAAATGTCTTTGGCCAACAGGTATTGCAGCTGCTTTTGTAACACAAAGCTGAAGAAAACAAAATGCCCCAGAAAATTGTATATGAACCGGTTGTTCTCACATGAAACTGTTTCCAGTCTTCGAATAGCCTGCTTTGGAAGACATCACAAAGCATTGCTGAATGTCTTTGAGTGACAATTATTTAGAGAAGTTACTGCCCTCATAATGTAATTTTCCAGTGTCAGTATATAATTAAGCAGGATGAATAAAGAAGAGTCCCCATTGTGAAATACGGAGAAGCTGCTGTTCCCCTCCCAGTCCAATGCTGCTGAATAAATCAAATTTAACTTCCAGTTGTGCAACTTCTGGCTTTCTGAGCTTTAAAGCCTGTACTGAGCATGCTGCACAACTGGTCCATCTGACTTCCGTCTTTCATCTTCAGTGATCCCTTGGAAGCATTATCTACATGTTTAACAAAATATGGGAAAAGAAACAAGAAAAAATTTTTTTTTTAAATCTAAACTCTGTATTTGTGAAATGTAGTACCTTCAGAGATGTGAAGTTTTCAGCATAGTAGCAGCACAAGCTGCTGAAAGTTTCATTTTTCACCACTGATGTGCCTCAAAACCAATGACCCCCTCCTTGAGAAATGTCAGAGTCTTTGTTGAATCAAATCCTCTTAGATGATGGAGAATCTTGGTGTTTAGATAGTTCAGCCTCTTAAAAACAATCAAGTAGTTATCAGATGCTGTTGTGAATGACTAATTCCACTCTGTAGAATCAGCATGCTTCTGTAGGTGAAAATGAAAGCTTCACTTTGGCAGAGCCTTCCAGTTGCTATTGAGCAGTGGCTGATTTTGAACTGTGACCTGTGGTGTAAAGCTTTACATTCCATTGCTTTTCTTCTGAGAGGTCACATTTACCCAATGTTCATGGATTTATGTAATTGTCCTTAAGAACACTCCTTCTGTTTGCTGCCTGTATTTGTGACAGTTTGTGTAACTGGTCCCTCAGCAGATACAGGCATTTGTTAATTACAAATCTTAGAAGGGGTTTTGTTAATATGGTTTCTGGATGGGAAGGTGCTATTTGGAGATTCTTATACTCTCTTTTGCTAAATGGGTATGTCAGATACTTCTTTGTGGAAGAAAAAAATGTTCATATAATTTCTCTCTGTGATAGGAAATAAAATTACTGTTGTTTATGCAAAATTAGTTCATTGGAGGAAAAATGATCAGTTCAGGCTACAGGTTACTGAATGCAGAGTGGAAAAAGAACCTACCAGAAAAGTGCACCTTAAACAGGCGGTCCCTTTGCAAATGGTTGGCTGGAGGATTGCCTGAGTGTGCTGCTCTGGCAGTTGCAGGTTCTTAAAGCCTCTGAAGACCAGCACAAATGGCAGATGAGAAGCTTTTTTGTCAGTCAATTGTATTCATGATCGTCTATGGAAGGAAAGCCAAATAATTGAATAAGCACAGAACTCTGCTGCTTTACAAAGCTCTCTGAACAAGGTTTTGTAACCTCTGTGTTAGACATGGCAGTGATGATGGTGGCTTAGGCAACAGTCCTATCTTACAGAGAAGCAGCAGCTATTGCACCACCACGTAGTGCCACAGAGCACCACATGGACCGACAGCATGAGCTTTTTAGGACCGGTTTTATAATGCGTGTTCTTGGTACTCTGTTGCTATAGGGCTGTTGTTAGCCCCTCAGCTACCTAGTTTTAAGCTTGCTTGGGTGTAAACATATTGTGCTGTCATGTAGAGCCATGCTGAGATGTGATTTCAGCTGTTTGAAAGTTTATGAATGCTCATCAGGAGGACCCCTTTTCTGGTCAGCGGGGAGTGATCACACTGTCCAGGTACCTGTGCAGGTCCCCCTCCCCCTAACTGAAATATTATATTTACGGTGAGATGAATCACTGTCTGGAGATGCTTCTCTCTCTGTTGAGGCAGCCTAGATGTCTAGTTTAGATTAGATGCCTGACTTTTAGACAGCTAAAGATACCGAGATGAATGAAATTCTCTAGACTATTTCCTCTTTGTGTTTGGAGAATATACTCGCATGCCACAGGAGATCTTGTTCTTGCAGGATTGTGGTAAATAATGAGGGACTGATCTTTTGGATAAAACCCAGAATCAAGGTGGAAAAATAATAATCCTGTATATATAACCCTTTCTTCTAGAGCAGGATTCCATTTTCAGTTTCCAAATCTTTACCTTTGCATTGGGAGGGGATCATATCATTTGCAGCTGCATGGTCACAGACATACTGCGTATAGATTGTATAGTATCCTCTGTGTGGCATGCCTGGTTGAATTAGACTTCTGAGGTGAAGTCTCCACATCTTGTCTAATACTTAGAGGGTTTTTTTTCCTAAATGTTTTAAAAAAAATATTATATGGGTTATTAAGATTTAGAAGAAGCCTATGATACACTTAGAACTAGCAGGGATATACCTCAGAGATAACTGCCTTGTATGAGCAGAGCAACGTTGTAATCTACAAATAGGCACAATGTATGTAAATTCTGATCCTAAAGTTAAGTTTACAGAGTAAACTTGCATTGGAAGGATACATGCCCTGGTTGATGAGCAAGAGCTCTTGTGCTCTCCATCTGCCCCCTTCGCTGGGATGCTCTTGGAAAAACACGCGCTTGCCACAGTCTCAAACATAACTGAGTTCTGCTTGATCTTTTGTAAATGGTAGGATTTCCCTTATGCTTAATCAGAAAGGGTAAAAAAATTAAAGGACTGCATTGATTCCTTGGAGGAGGAGTATGGTTAGAGAAGGACTTAACTCAGCTTAGTGGTCTAAAAACAAATTATCTATCTAGAATACTGGAGCTAAAAAATAAAATGCACACTGATCAAACATCAACAAATTTGAGAAGCCCTGCAAATGCAGTCCACGAGGTTGCTTTTGCTAAGTGCAGCTTTTGGAGCTCTGCTTTCCTCTGCAGAAACTCCGGTCTATGATCTTTCATTTGTATATATAATAGTGTGTAAGCACTACAAGACTCGAGTACGTTTTGGCTTGTTTGCTATTTGCCTATCTTCAGTCAACTGTCCTGATTCAAAGGAACGTGTTGTATTCAGTGTTCTAAAGTAATATGTGACTGTCAGGGAGACTTGTTAAACTGTGTCATACATTTTCGTAACTAGAGTAGACTTAGACCCCTAGAATTAATCATCTAATGCACAGACATACATGTTAAAATACATGCATAATATGCTTATATATGAAATATTTGCATACCTTACTCTTTTGTCCCTTTAGCCTCAGATGAAGTAGTTTGAGAAATGAGAATGTATTGTTTTGTTTCATAGGCTTTCTAATTCATGAGTGGTCTCCAAAATGGACTTATAGCAACAACTGCCTTAGCAAAACTGTTGGAATATCTATAGGACTTGTTTCTTCATTAAAAAAAAAACCAACACAAAAAAACAACAACAAAACCAACCCAACCCCCTCCAAAAACCACTAAACCCCCCCACCCACCCCCTCCTAAAGCCCCCAAACAAAAAAACACCAGTCAGAAAAACCCGCCAAAACCACAAAATAACCCCACAACGAAATACCCAAACCAAGAGAAGAGTACTTCTTGACGGTATTGCAATGTGAGTAAGCAGGATCTAGAGAGGAAGAGGATTTCCAAGACAAGAGAAATGACCCGGTGGCCTTCTGGCTGTGATACTGTTCACTGAGGTCCTGGTTTGCCATCATGGGGAGAGGGGTGGTAGAACTCTGCCTCTGTGGGAGTTCCACTTCCATCAGAAATACTGAAATTCTCAGAGTTAGGTTTTTTACCTTAAAGAGTCAAGAAGGGAAATACCAGGTCTGCTCTTTTCTTACTGACTTTTCAGCAACACAGAGACTGGACTTGCATTTCTCAGAGTGTCTGGAAGGCATTTGTATGCGTGAAAGAGAAAGCAGAGGGCTCCAGGGCTAAGTTCTAATGGGAAGTTGCACAATGGGGAAGAACCTCCGCGTTGCTTTTGCATATCTCCTCATGCCTCACACCACATGTTTTTTAGGATTCATAATAAAGCAGCAGATATCTTATCGAATCATAGCATTGTTCAGGCCCCAAGGGACCTCCAAAGGTCATCTAGTCTGACCCCCCTGCAGTCAGCAGGGGACACCCTCAACTAGACCAGGTTGCCCAGGGCCTCATCAAGCCTCACCTTGAATGTCTCCAGGGAAGGGGCCTCGTAGTAAAAAACTTTCTCCTAATCTCCAATATCTTCTCCCTGTCAGATTCATTAGTGGTTTTTAGACATTTCTTGAGTGTCAAATCAATGGTCGCAGGATCTAAAAATAAATGAGCGGAATAACAGCCACCTCCAAATGGCATTGGCATCATGAGCTTTCAAACTGGAACTACAATTCTAAATATGTTTTGTGAGGAGCTACTGGGTATTCTTGTTGAACTCCTTAGAATTTATGTGCAGGTGGCAATGCTGATCAATGAAAGTGTTTAGTTGTTTGTTCGGTTTTTGTTTTGTTTTTTCTCTGTACTTGGTTTTTTTTTGTTAGTGGTTTGTGTTTTTTTTATTTTTATTTTTATTTTTATTCTTGCTTTCCTATAGACCTCTGTGGTTTGAATAAAACTTTCTGCTCTGCCCACAACCTAACTAGATGCTTTTGAGGAATTTACTGATGCTTGAAGTTTGCCAGAGAGGATGACTTCTAACAGAATTTAACATTTAAGGTCTTTGAAACGAGACACTGAGTGCCAATGCTTGTGATGATGATATGTGCTAAACATTGGCTGTGAGTGCTTTGGAACTTAGGAACCTGAATCATCTTGTGCAGCAATAGTACCTAGGGGCTGCCTGCTGAAAGGAGGTGTGCTTATGACAGTGCTAAAAATTTGTTTGCCCTGAATTTTTGTATGTCACCCCAGGATAACGCAATGTCGTGTAAAGGTCTGAGCTAATCTCAGAAAAGAGAATTTGAGCACGGCAAGCAATAGAGCTGCATTAATACAGTCTTGTGCTCAAGCTAATTAGCTGAGCTAAGAACAGGATGCTCATAATGTCCCCATTGTGCCAGTTCCTTGGTGACACTTCAAGCCACCTGTTGGGAGAGGGACTGTGGCTGCCAAGGGATGTCAAGCTGGGAGGCTGCACCACAGCAGAAGGCTCAAGAGTTCTTTAAGCCTGAAACACAACTAGATAATGGGTCCTGAGCTGTGGAGCAGCTCTGCAGCCTTTATCCTGCTTTCAAGCCTGACATGCCAAAAGCAGCTGGATCAAAGATCTGTTTGATCATCCAGCCACGCACTTGGGAGATGAGATCAACAGCACTACAGCTTGTTGTGTATTCCTCAATGCTGAGCCCATGACCTGGAAGCCCTCTCTGTGAATTTTTCTCTATGGACTCAACTGTGAGAATTTGTCTTGGTGGTGAAGTGAACAAAATAATGGCAGGTACCCTGGCACCATATGCCTGCAAAAACACTGGTCTCAAGGCCAGCAGGAGGCAGTGAAAACATGTAAAACATCTCTCGTCGTCCTCGATTTGCTTATTTTTTTTAAATTATTTTTTTCCCCCTCCTCTCAGTGGCAAGATGTCTGTAAATCTTGTCTTTTAAATCAGATTTTCCTAATAGTGTATTTCAGAATCTTAGTAAAATGCAGTGCAGGAAGAAATGTGAAGTTCAGCATAAAAATAACTTAGAGTCCAAAGAAGTTTAAGCACCTTTTTTGACTGAAGATCTGTGCTTTTGGAATAAAGCAGCCCACAAACCTGCTTTCACCATCAAATTGGGTGCCCAAGCATGGAAACCTTAACAAGGTTATGAAGAACCTGAACACCATGTATTGAGGGGGTCTTTTGATTTAATGAAAAGCTCCTCGTGTTCTAAAATGGGGAAAAAATGGACATGTGGCTTCAGTTGGGATATTGTATGCACTGGGAACAGTAAGAACGATACTAGAATTGTAGATACTCTTTTTTTTTATTATTTTTTCCCCTTCCTCCCCTCTCCCCCAGCAGGATGGGGAGGATCGGCTGCTACTAAATGCAGAGGGCTAGCAACTGTCCTCAAGTTATTCATGGCAGGGGTTAAACCAATGGATAAAAGGCACAAATTATTTCTCAAGAAATGTAAATCGTTTGCTAAGAGTTGACAAATTTCTATTGTGCTAGTGTATTTGGAGAAGAGTAAGGCTGTTCTTGCATAAATTGCATAGATTTTAAAGCCAGAAGAGATCATTGGAATCCTATCACTATCATGGAAACTGTAGTGTTTTTCTCAGGTGTTTCTACAGTTAGCCTTTGGTATCTTTGGAAGAAGCAAAGCATGTAGTTTTGGAGACCTAGTCTTGATTTAGTCTTCTATTAACTGCGAATCCTCTATGTCCTCCCCTAAGTGATGTGTTACACTGATTTATTTACTAGTTTAGTGCTGTAGTTCCTTGATCTGTTTTATCTGGCATAATTTAATGTGACTGCTGAAAAGGGCATTCCCACTCTCGTCTAGTTGCTTATTTCTGCCTCTCCCTTGTGCCAGCTCTGTTTTTTGTGCTTCCTGGGGTAACACTGAGGTAGTTTGTTGTTAACCTGCAGAAACCAAAAAGTTATTTGGTTTTTGACTTACTCAATTATTTGGTTTGGTTGCTCACACAAACTATAGTACTGATGCAATGGAGATACAGTCCTATCTTCCTCTTTCATATTATGGCCATTCATTCGCAGCAGCTCCTTTAATCAGCAGCACTGAGCAATGACAGATTAAATGGATTATGGAATTATGGCATGAAACATAACAAGCAAGTAGCTAACAGCCAACACTACACAAATTCAGATGTGCAGAAGGCACTCATGTGGCCAATGAAGATAAAGAATCCTTTGCTATCTGACACTTTCAGTTGGAAAATTTTCTTTCAGAGGTAGAGAATCTGGTGACCCTTACAGAGCATGTGGTGTGTCTTTCTGACAGTTTGCACTGAATTTAGAAATTGGAATGACTACCAGTATTCCTACAGATAGGTTGGGTGCTTACAAATTCGAGGATACTATACAGGGTGGGGGGAAAAAGACAGCAGGGTCTTCAATCATTATCCACGCTGTGAAAAATCTTACTCTACAGAGGACCAGATGTTGCTTCAGCAGTTCAGATTCATATGCGTCCTAAGTCAGTCAGGAAGCATTTTTCCAGGCTCACACCTAACTTACTTGCTTCCTTACTTCAAACTTCATGCATGTGACAAAGGAAGACTGTATTATGGGATTCTTGGCAGGCTGGTCCAATGCAGGCTAGGCTGAAACTATGGGAACAGAGAGATGTTTCTCTCCAATGTTTTATTTTGCTAAAATAGGAAATAAAGTGCACGAGGTGCTGACAGTTAGAAGAGGTCAGACAAAATCTCCCTTCTGTATTTCAACCATCTATGCTTTGCTGAAGTAGAATTGGATGAGACCGACTTCCTTCTGAAGAACAGTTGGTAGATGGCCAATGCTTTATTGAAGAGCTTTGATGAAGACTGCTTTCATCAAACCTGTTGTTTTCCAGCAGGGTCAAACTCCTATTAATATCAAAGCTTTTAGATTAATCCTTACATAATAATATAGTTTATACCTTTTGTGCTGCACCTGTATCAGGCTTGAGGCATAAAAGTAGTGTGACAATAAGCAGACTCTGTTCCAAGAAATTGTCAGTTATACGTCTGTGACTTTAAGTGCCCTGCATTCTTTTGGGAACTGTATGCTGTAGCTTTCTTTACAAATCTAAGGGTGAAACTTTGGACTCTGAAGTTGCTATTAAAACATGTGTTGGTTTAAGTGAGGTTATGATTTCTCCAAGACAAGTGCAAGTCAGGGAAGATGCTACTAAGCAACTCTAAACTTTTATTGTCTTTCAGGGGATGACAGATAATGCCCTGATGAAACCTGGGCACTGAGCTCGCAGGGCACTTTGCCAGCATAGGATAGCTATTTTCCTAGCTATCTGTGTTTCTTATGTGACTCAGTATCAGCAGTGACAAGTCTAGACTAGAATGACGTGCAGATGCATGTTTTCTGCATTGGTGCTTTTTTGTTTTTTGAGGTCCCTGAAGTCAGCTTAAACTTCAGATACGTTTTGATCACTAATGCTCTCCTTGGGTGTAACAGGAACCTTAACGAGTCTCTTTGAGAAGTGTGCTTGCATATTTTTTAATTTTAGTTAATGGGATGGCTTTCCAATTTATTTCTTTAAAGAATTGGTGGCTTCAAACACAAATGCATAGAGAGGCAGTATCAAAGATTGGAGAACAAGAGCCCCACTAAATATATATATATGTGCAGTGTTGCATGTTAATTTCATTTTAATCAACTTGAGGTGCCCTGAAAGCAAGTAGTGAAGAAAGCGTGTTCAGGTGCGCTGCTTGCAGGGTGCTGCTTCTGTAAGAGAGGTAAGACAAAGCTTTGCCTGCTGTTCACCATCCAAACAGGACAGGCTTGGGGAGGAAAAAATCATTTTGGAATTGTTACTGCTACTCTGTTTGAGACCATGGTGGCAGTTTGCAGCCTGCTGTGATTTGGCTTTTGGTTTCCTTTTCTCCCTGTCTACCTGGGAGTTGTTATTTCTGTGTTGAAGGAACCTATTCCAGTAGTATGAGAAAACGTCGCTGCTTTGCAAGGATAGTTTCTGGGAGCTGGAAATACCTAGTTAAGTGACTTGTGGTTAAAAAAACCACCATTGCTGGTCTTGGCCTAAAAACATGCTTAGAGGTCAATGCATGTGCTGAAGGAAGTGACCAAACTGGTTTTGCAAATGGGTTGCAAACTAGGTTGTGAATCCACCATTGATAGAACGGTTGGAAATTTATCATGCACATAAAACAGGTCCAGTGATGGAGTCCTGAAGCCCTGTTTCATTGGGAAGCTCACGGGATAAAGAGATAATCCAGAAAACATGCCTGTCTGGAGACTGGAAGGTCGTGAGATACAGGGAAACCTATAAACTACCTGCATTCTTGTGTGGAAGTGTTTTGCGTTTTTGACCAGGGAACTCAACCAGGTCTGATGTTCACGCTGGTAAGAGAAGCTAATTTTAAGGAGTCATGTTTGTCAGTCTCCTGACCAAACAAACTTTCAGAATTAAAAAATTCTTCTCCATAGCAGCCCCACCCCTAAATCTCACTTAGATGTGCACGTTTTGGCTTTTGCTTGTGTTTTTTGGAGAACCTCATTATTTGGAGGTTTTTGCTGTAGCACATATGCCTGTCTCTGTGCCTCTTCAACAGGAAATCAATGCTTAAGTTTTCAGAGCTTGCTTGTAAGCCCTTTGAGCATTGGTAGTGCTTTTTAGTCAATATGTGAGCAGAGAGAATTTACTGAGGTTTTCCTAAGTGAATCTTAGCTGTGTAGCCTTGATATAAAGGGCTGCTCTTCCACTTCCACCTCTGTATTTGGCGGACAAAATTAAATAAAAATTCTGTGTCAACAGTCCAACTCTGAACTCTGAAATGGTCATACTGAGAATACCCAAACACTGGATGTCCCAGATCTTAGTTTCATCTTTCCTATAGTTTATGACCTGTGTGTTTCAGCTGATTCTGGAGAAGAGATTAAGCTGCAAACACCCATATTGTGTTTAGTGCTTGAGGAATTTGATTTGTTCTCATACCTAGTATTTCTTTGCCACCTCATCTTCTACAGACTGGTTTCAATCAAATGGATATTTACACGCTGTTAAAGATGAACAAAAACTTAGGGTGCTTGCAAGTACTTCATGTGTGTGGTATGCGAGAAACAGATCATTCTGTTGCCACAGATCTTGGTGCTGAATGATGTTATGAGTTGATTTATATGTGACTGCTCAGGTTGAACAGTGTGGTTTGGTATATTCTGGTTAGACTACCTATCCCATCTTGCAAAGGTTTTTTTTTTGTGTGGTTTTTTTTTTTTTTTTTTAAGAAAGTAATATGAATTTGAAGCATGACTTTACTCTCCTATTTATTTTCCATTTGGAATTACTGGTGGAAGCGGTAACACAGTATTGTCCTGGAGGACCCTGTGTGTAATCTGAAGTCAGTTGCTCTAATCAAACAGCAGACAGACTCTGGTGTGCTTGCAGCAAAACTCTGTTGTGCCAGAAAGTGTCCAGCACTTCTAAAAAGCGTTAAATTGTGAGCAGGCATATTGGTAAGTGGTTCTGTGTCAGTTTTTGGTGCTGTGGCATGGCATTGCTCCCCAACCAGAGTTTAGCTCTTGGCAATGGAGGTGACTGTTTCCAGAATCAAATGCCTGGACATCCTGGAGCTTGCTGAAATGTCTCCTCAACTGCCACCACCAGAATTTTCTCTCCCTTCAGATTCAAACTGATTGACTTTCCTGAACTGAAAGTAATTCATGTTTGTAATTGTATGTCATGTCTGTGCCCATGTAATGGAAAAGTGGTATTACAGATATCATCATTAAAAAGAGCCTACATATTAATAGAGAACAGAAACTGTCTGTTAAGGAAGGTAACTAAAACTCTTTGGAAATTATTAATATATATTTAATATTTATTTTTAAGAGATCCAAGATATACTTTTTTGCTTTGCTAAGAACAAATAAATAAAAAAGAATCTTAAATCATCAAATTATTTTTAGTTTGAGAAACGTATGGGCAAGAACTCCTTACCTTGAGTTGCCTAAATTTCAGTTGTGACTATATAGGGAGCTCCTACCTATGTGTTAATTTTGGAAAGCTCTCCATGTACATAAGTACTGAACTGTAAGCCACCAGCAGTTGGAAAAAATCTCAAAAATCTCAAAATCAGATCCAAATCCAGCACTGAAGGTAAAGGAATGCAGGTTCTGTGGGCGCACACCTGGTGGCATTCTCCTACTCAGCCTCTGCTTGAGTGTTATGAAGTGCAGTTCCACTTGTGCTGGCAAACCAGCCCAGTGAGTGTATAGAATTTCTAGGGTTATTCTCAATTAACTAAAATTCATAAGCCTCTAAAATATGATTTATATAGACTAAATGCATTTGGCTGTCCCAAGACAGGGAGAGTCACTTCAGCTCGCTAGGGAAGGACTAATGATTTCAGCTGTCTTGGTTGCAGAATACAATAATAATATCTGTCTAGAACAAAATGAGTCGATTTTATGACCTGCATTTTTGGACAGAGAGAAAAAGGAAGTCAGTGGACTCTCATGCTAGAAAGAGTAAATGTTGTAGTGCTGGCCAGGCTTTTTTGTCCCATACAAAAATTATGGAATTTAGGGTCCCTTCATGGAGAAGAAATGAGCCAAGATGGCCTGGACCTCAGCCCCTCCTTTAATTGCTGTCTCTGAACCATGAAAGGATGCTCTGCAGACCAGGTGTGGGTGGACGCACTGGAGCACTGTGACCAGGAGACCAGAGTAAAGAGTCAGTCACACGTTTTAAGTTCCCAGGCAGGGAACATGAGATTTCACAGGTCTTATGTGGACCCGGAACAGCCTGTATTGTTTGTAGGTCATTCCCAGAAAGAAGAAACTTCTTCCCATGGAGAACATAGGAATGTAGGAAATGTCCATTGGTCATATCGATGGTCTGTTGAATCCAGTGTTCTGTGTGTGACAGCAGCAGAAAGCAATGCTGTTTAAAGAGAATGTGTGAACCTGGCCACTTTAAGATGCCTGTTCCTCTTGCAATCCAACAGTATCTGAAACTGTTGTATTAGGCTGCATCCCTCTTTGTCCTTTAAAAACTTGCTTTTAGGCTTGTTCACCAGAATATTATATTTTTTTTTATGTATTGACCTTTTATTTTTAATAAATGAAAAGGAAAACATAGGGGACTTGAGAATAGCTTTTGAAGGATATTTGTCCCATGACTTGCCTAATTTCAGGACCTTAGCAATACATTCTGCAAAATCCTCATTAGAACACATCAGTTCAGAGTACCTTAGTTCAACTGTATTGCAAAAATAAATGTTGTTCTTGAATTTGCATAATTCATCATTTGATGATGTGCTTTCTGAATTCTTTCCAATGAAAGGACTAGGTTTTCTGATTTGTGTTCATTTTAGATGTGATGTATCAAATCGAGAGGTTAAGCACTTTTTATTAACGTGCTCTTCTCTCCAAACCCCAAGCAAAAAACCAAAAAGCATTTATGGGAAAGCTTGGATGTTCTCTTTAAGGGCAAAAGCAAACGATCCCCTTGGAGTCATTAGAATACAACTAATAATTAAAAAAGATATGGCCAAAGTTTTATCCAAAACATCAATGTGTCTGATACAGAGGAAGAAACTGGCATGTGCATCTATGAGGTGGTCAGCTAGTGATAGAAATTCCTTCTCCCTACTCCCAGAGCTACTGTGTGCCACTCTTCCTCTATACAAAGACAATTTGCTTTTCATGTAGTAATGAAGAACAATGTTTTAACAAAGGCACTTCTAGTGTATTATTGCGCTGTCTTTTGAGTAGCGCTAGATGCTGGGAAAAATGGTAATTCACAGTGTGAATGCTTCTTGCCAGCAATGTGGGTTAGAACTGAGCACATACAATCTATGTTGCATAAGGTACAATGGTGAACATTGTGAGAGAGAGAAAAGCCCAAATTATAGCTCTCGCTGATGGCCAAGAAACTAGCTTTTGTATTTTTTTTTTCTGAAGACGAAGACAGCCCAAACAAAATCCAGAATATTGTCCTTCAAAGCATGTATGTGGCTGAATTTAGTAACAATATGTTCATTTTTAGTGTTTGCAAATTCATATAAAAATACATAGCTATATTGCTGAAACACCTGTGTTCCTCTGTTTTTTTCTTGTAAACTGATATAAGGCACAGGTGGCTTCTCATTAACTTATTCCCTACCAATATAAATATGCTGCACGTTTTCCCTTGCTGTAACTATATAATCCAAGAAACATGATTGCTACTGATTTAATGTAATCAGTGTTGTGAGGGGAACATTCTGAGCCCTTTGTGAATGGCTCTATTCTGAGGGGATTTACACCCCATGTAAATCTGATTTAAATGGGAGAGTGGTGGAATGTGGCTTTCCTATTTAACCTATGCAAAAATCTATATTCTCCCACCTAGGTTTCTCACTGTGTGATGGGATACTCAGCTGGTACGTGGTGGGGGAGGGGAATAACACAAGTCCAATAAGGACAGAGAAAGTAGGTAAGGGACTATCTCAAACAGGCAAGTTATATATTTTGATTCAATATTCTGATATTCTTATCAAGGCTTTCCAGAGTATGACACTGACTCAAACTGCAAACAATAAGGAGAAAACAGCAAACATGTATCAATGTCTTCAGTGTTCTGCAATGGTTTCTTTTTTTTTTTTTTTTTTTTAAAGGACCAATGTTGCAGCAGAAATTAAAATCTAAAAGAAAAACTGTGAGCTTAACATGTACATCTTAACATGTAAAAGCAAATGTGCTTTTAAAAATTATTTTAGTAGTTTAAAGATATCTTTCTGTTTAAATTTATTGAACTATAGCCAGATTTATTCAATTAAGATAATACACTTCAAGGTTAACTACCATTTGCTGTTCACTTAGGCAAGCTATTGTACAGTTATGTAAATTTCATGAACAGAGACACGACTTGAGTGTCTTAATTACAAGCAAAAAGTGTCATTTAAATATGAATAAGTGAATAGTTGCCTGTATTTCCTGTTCACATTCTGCTGTCATCTTTAAGACCAAGAGCTAACTAGCCATCTATATTGTGCTTTCAGTTTATCCTACTGCTCTAAAAGGAAAAAAAAAAAAACAACACCAAAACCCCCTCACAAAACAAAGCCTGTCATATAAATGCATGTAAAGCAGATGATGCGGGAATGTCCTACTCTTACAGTTGTTATTAGCACAGTGAATTTTAATCTACCCAGATCACAATGAATAGCAGTAAATATGCATTATTCTTCTGTGGTTTGCTCTGCATTTCAATATGATATCTATATTTAAATTGTACCATCTATAATTTCTGTGTAAGATCCTTTGATAGTAACTTTCTGACAAGTCTGCTAGGGGTTATTTTGTATGCTGCTATTTTCAGTGCTAAGAGCAATTATGAATTCCTCTCATTTATTTATGTACACATAGTTGTGTTCAAAATAGTCTGTTTCCTTATTAATTTATAGCCAGTCTAAATTAAATTTTATGTAACAAAAAGTTTGGTAGCAATATTCCCTCCTCATCTTTGGGACCAAATTCCCTGTGTTCCTATCGTGTTGATAGTTTGGGATTTTTTTCCCCCCTTGTTTTGAATTGTTTGTCTCTCCAAAAATGACCTAGAAAGAAATCTGTTGTTAATCACATATCAACGAGGGAGGGATGATTAGTTAATAAAAACCATGCCTTGTTCCTGCAGACCAAATGGCTAACTCTGGTTCTCAGTACGTACAGAGTCTCTTGAAAGACTGTTCCCATCCTTCAGTGATGTAGCTGCGGCTCTCCCCGAGGAATGAGAAGTTCACTATTCACTCTGTGCTTGCATCACCCTATCCAACATGTTCCCACTGATACATTAAAGGAATTAATTGCTCATAATGATCTCACCATCTGTTAACAGAGGTTCATACCTACAGGCTGGTGGCATGTGGTGGTCCTATTCAGGAATCAATAGGCAATGCTGGGGGAACGCTTTCCCACATTGCCTTCCATTGCGCTCTGAAAAGGGGAGGAGAGCTCAGTGTTGGCCATCTGCTCCTTGTCTTTCTGTGCGAGAGACCTTGATGCAGTCCAGCCCGGCTCTGATCTGACTCCAGTCTGATTGGAATGTGGCTGATCTGAGAGCCTCTCAAAGCTGTGAAAGTGAGTCAAAAGGAGATCCCCATTGTCCGGCGCGGCTGAAAGAAAATGATCACTTTAAAATTCATAACTCCCAGGTGCCCGCCATCTATTCATGGGAAAAACTCTCTGAACTTCTCTTCATTAAAAAGAGAGGGAGTCCAGCTAAAAAGAGAGAAAAGGAAGTAGTTTGTGGGAAATGTGCAAGGGATTTCAGGCTAAACAAATGAGGAATTTGGAATTTTTACTCGTATTAAAGGAACTGTGTAAGGAAAGGGAAGCATTTGTAAAAGCAGGGCCTCTGCACCAGGGGCCCTTCCCTGGGGTCCTTTAGCAAAATAAAAAGGCGCTTTTTTTTTTTTCCCCCTCTCAGGAGTTTTTCCTCTTTCTTACCTGTGTGAATGAGGGTAGGAATAGTCCATGAATTAGGCTGTCTCTGCTTTATGTGATAAATTAGAGTGCATTCAGTCTGCCCTCCTCCTTCTCTCCTGCATGTATTTTATTGTTTAGGCTGCGTATAAAGCTGACCTGATAACAAATGTAAACTGAAGCCTGGTATCCTCATGGAGAATTAGAGCTTTGAGGGGGTGGAAGGGCTGTTCACACAGAATCACACACAGAATCACACAGAATCTTAGTGGTTGGAAGGGACCTTTGAGATCATCGAGTCCAACCACATTAAAAAAAAAA
>JAOQGH010000012.1:60804036-60828691 GCA_025769975.1 Gallinago jamesoni
GGGGCCCAAAACTGAACGCAGTACTCGAGGTGAGGCCTCACCAGTGCCGAGTACAGAGGTACGATGACTTCCCTACTGTTCTGTCAGCTTGCTGCCTAAACTCTACCCTGCCCCCGTGTCTAGTAATCTGAGGATTTGCTGTATCACAGGAAGGATTTTGGTTTTCTTCCCTTCCCCCACTTTCTCCATCTCTTGGCACTAACTCGTGTTCACAGGAGGTAAATCCTTACTCATTCCTCAAGTGCATTACGTGTGCTTCCCAATTCTGTGCCTTTTTGCAGGGTCTTACAATATCTTGAGTGGGTTTATGCTTGTTCCTGCAATGGAAAAAAGGTATTTTTCCTCTGATACTGCTTATGTGGACAGAGGTGAGGAGGACCACAGGAAATAACGGGCAGTAGACTCTTAGGCAAGGATCGACTATTTTGACGACTTAGTGCAACTACTGCTGCAACAAAGGTGTTGAATTGCTCTTGGTAATTCCAGTTCAGGGCCTATCACTGTGGGCTAAATACTCAGTATCTTTCAGAAACATCCAATTTCAATTTAGTGACTTCCAGGGAATTAATCCATTGGTAAACTGCATAGATTCTTGTCTGTGACCTATTTTCAGTCTAGGGTCTTATCCTGCCCTTTGTGACTACTGTGCTTAGATGTATTTGACACCTTCTAGCATGAAGTAACCTATACAGTGTGTCTGATTGCACATGTATTTGCTGTCAGGATATAGTCACTTATCTCCCACCAAAAATGTTTGTGTTTTTGACATGATACTGACCTGCCTTCCCCATTCCAAGAGTCTTTGCCCATATGATGCACTAATTTCCTTCATTTTTCTCTCTTATATCATCTGGTAAGATATATCAATGGTGTACAGCATCTCTTTTTGTTTTGATTCGAAGTAGTTATGAGCTGTCCCACTGGGATGTTATTCTGTCCACCCCAACTTTTCTTTTAGATATCTTTTGAGACGGAGCCAGCTGCCTGTGATCACTCTTTCTTTTTTTGTTTATTCAACAGTGGGAGGATTGGTAAGCATTGTTCGGGCTCTCTTCTTCCCTAGAAATTGCTGAGGAAGTAGGCAGCCATCACCAAACAACTGAGAAAACATTTCTCAACAGACCAAGAAAGTTTGTCTTGTAATTTCATGGTAACATACTGCATCTCAATTCTCTGCTTTTAATCTCTACTCGAGAGAGTGTCCCTGTTGTCTACATCTTCAGTGTTATTGCAAGTATATTCATCAGGTGAAGCACTCTTCCCACCATAAACAGAGTCAGGATTTGATAGTAACTTCTGGAAACAACTGAGCATCACTTGACCCTGGCTTATGTTCTGGTGTTGGGAGGTTGTGTTGTAATTCACACTGAACAGTCTGCTTTAAAAAACAAACAAAGAAACAACCCAAAACCCAGACACCCCAACACAGACATGCAGTCTTGGCTTGTTGAGTTGGCATACTTGGCCAGAACTGTGCCTGCTGTTTTATATCTGTTACCACATTCTTTAATGTTGTGATAACTTTCTGTTTTTGAATGGCTGTCGTCTTTCTATGAACTTTAGATGTATTTATTTAATTATTTTTTTTAAAAAAAGTAAAAAAAAAATTTTTAAAGTCTTTTGTAGTTTGTACTGCAATATGTGGTGATTGATATAGCTATCTGTCATGGCTTTAGCTGGGATGGGGTTGGCTTTCTTGCTAGCATCTGGCGTAGTGCTATGCATTGGATTTGGTATGAGAATATAGGGTTGGTTGCTGCTAAGCAATCAAAGCCTTTTCTGCTCTTCATACCATCCCACCAGCAAGTAGGCTGGGGGTGCACAAAAAGTTGGGAGGGGACACAGCTGGCACAGCTGACCCCTGGTGACCAAAGGGATATTCCATATGGTATGACGTCATGTTCAGCATATGAAGCTGGGGGAACAATAAGGAAGGATGGAATACTGGGAGTGGTGGCTTCTTTCTTCCTGAGTAACTGTTATGTGTGACGGAGCTCTGCTTTCCTGGAGGCGACTGAACACTTGCCTGCCCACAGAAAGCAGTGAAGGAATTCCTTGTTTCGCTTTGGTTGTATGTGTGGCTTTTGCTTTACTTATTAAACTATCTTTATCTCAACCCATAAGGTGTTTTTTTTTCTCAGTTTTAGTCTTCTGATTCTCTCCTCCATCCCCTCTGGGAGGAGTGAGTGAGCAGCTGTGAGGTCCTAGTTGCTGGCTGGAGTTAAACCGTGACATTGTCCAAGTGATAACCTTATCATTTTTTCAGAAATACTTTTGGTTTTTTTGTCTGTTTCATAGAATAGTTTGGGTTGGAAGGGGACTTTAAAGGTCATCTAGTCCAGCCCCTCTACAAGGAGCAGGGACATCTTCAACCTGATCAGGTTGCTCAGAGCCCTGTTGAACCTGACTTTGAATGTTGCCGGGGATGGGGCATCCACCTCCTCTCTGGGCAACCTGTTGCAGTGTGTCACCACCCTCATTGTAAAAAATACCTTCCTTCTGCCTAGTCTAAATCTACCCTCTTTTATTTTAAAACCCCTTGTCCTATTGCAACAGGCCCTACTAAAAATTTTGTTCTCCTCTTTTTTATAAGCTCCCTTTAATTTCTGGAAGGCTGTTATATGGTCTGCCTGGAGTCTTCTCCAGGCTGGATAACCCAAACTGTCTCAGCCTTTCTTCATAGGAGTGATGTTCCATCCCTTTGATCATTTTTGTGGCCCTCTTCTGGACCTGCTCCAACAGTCTCTCCTGGGATGAGGCCTCCATAGATGGATGTAGTTTGTCTTGCCTTGAACTTTTTGTCTCCAACTAGTTTCTCTAACCAGAAATCAATGATTGGGGTGCTCAGTATAAGAGCTGAGCAGAAAACTTTAGATCACTAAAAAAAGAGAAGATTTTCATTGCAAATAGCTGGAAATGTTGTGAAATTGAGCATGTTATTGATTTTTATTATTTCTTTACCTTCAAGACAAATGAAAAGAGGGAGCTTCCTGTGCTTTACACAGTGTATGAATACTGTGTGCAAATGGTACCTGCCCAATAGAGTTTATAGTCCAAATCAACAAGGCAGATCATCAGCATTTGGAAGAGGTATGATGGCACTTAAGGAGACTGTTCAAACTGACCTTACTCAATGTATGCCAAATCCACACACACACACAAAAAAGTTAATTCTTTAATTCTCTGATGTTGGGTACTCCAGTTGAGTTAGTGTAAAGCTGTGTGTGAATTAATGTTTGAAAAGTGGCATTTTAAAGAATTATATGAGAACTAGCATGTTCAAACACCAGTTTTAAATCTAGCAGAGAGTACCACAGTTCCTGTAGGGAGGAGTTTGGCAGGAAGAGCTTGAGATGATGGAGAGGAGAAATCAAGGAGCTTATAATATAAAGGCTATGGTTCTATGTTTATGTCTTTTTCCAGGAGCAGGTACAGTGTAGATATTACACAATGTACTACTGCTCAGCTTTACTCACTTCCAGAAGGTGCTTTCTCTCTGTTGCACAATTCAAGTTTTTGCACTGATACTCTAAGGAAGATCTGATAAGATAATATTTATTAAAAAAAAAACCCACCAAAACACAAACAAACTTTGCAAATTTAATTGCAGGTTTTTTTTTTTTAAATATTAACAGAAATAATTCAGGATGCAGCTAAGTAAAGACTTGAGTCAGCAGAATTGAAGGGCAGTGGCCACCAATAGGAGTATGAACCTCGAAAGTAAAGGATATTCAGACTTAAACTGGACCTATCATTGGTGGAATAGTAACATGCAGTCCCAGCTAAAGATCATGAGTCTGTTCTGGAAGGCAGGGACATATGCTGTTGGTTCTGGTAACTTAAGTTTCAGTTTATATGTTTGTTTATTTTTTTTAATTATTTTTTTCAAGCTACTGCATAAGTAATACATTTGAGAAGGCTTTTGAGTTAGGTAGATTTTCTTTGGGGCATATTATCTCATCCTGCAATTAACCAGTTTTTCATAGCAAATACTTTATTTAAGAAGCAGAAATTTCCTGTGATTGTGAAATAAAATTTGAGAAGTGAATATTGAGTGAAAGTGAAAATTTGAGAAGTGCCATACCAGTATTTTAACATAAAATGTTATATATGGAATTTTCTAACGCCGTTTAAAGGAGATGGCATGGGGAGAACTCCCAGGAATGTCATTCCCAGAATCTGAGACACCTACTGCTGTGAGAAAATGTCATGTGGTGATGCTTTATTGTCAGTAAACACTGTACATGTTGCCTTGGAGAATCTGCTTGCCCATGAGATGCTTCTCTCTTGTTTATAGAATCTATACAAGGCACTCGGGCATGGTTCTCAAGTGTGGAAAGACACATAAGGATAAGCACTCATGGGGATTTTTCAAGGACACTGAAGTGGTTTAAGTGTTGTTGAGTTCCCTTTGACTTCAGAGGAGCTTGTAAAGCCAGTGAGACTGCTATCTGCAACTTTAGGTCTCCACCTCACTGCTCTGAATGTGCGCACTTTTTGTATTAAATTCTTTCTGCTGGGTAGGAATGGAGGGAGCACAATGCTGTAGAAGGGTCTATGGTCAGGTTACCAGCTTAAGTTATGACTTGTCATGTTTGGTGCCTTCCATAACCCCAGGGAAGTGACCAAGCCTACCACTATTTTCCCTTTTTGTGGTAGGTTGCCTGTTGTTAGTACAAGGTGCAACAGCTCCAATAAGAGCACTTGAAAAGGGAGATACTTGGTGGTTAGGTCTTCTCTGCTGTGAATAGCTTGAATTTGGATATCTACCCCAGGTGACTTTAGTAATCACTTGGCTCTCATGAGATTGGGGTGGGAGGAAAGGCCGCTGTTGAGAAATGGCATTTGGGCATGTGATACCTTCCAAGTGGCTCTGCATTTTGTTGAATGAAAAATGTGAGCTCAGTAAGAAAATTGCGCACAAGCTCTGTTCCAAGTCAGTTCACAGTAAAACTCTGTGTACATAACATACAACTTAAAGTGTGAAGAGCAGTCAGGCTTGAGTTCCTTTCCATTCTTCTTTTCTGCCTTAGCTATGCGCTTTGAATAGCAGAGAGGGGAAAAATAATGAAAATATGCTGCTTGGTGTGTGATATTTCAAAGGCTGTTAACTTAAAATAAATTTCTTTTGAGCATACAAATGCTATTCCGTTTCAGCTTAAAATCTCTGCCATGTTCAGTGTTGCTAGTTCTCATTTTATTTTGATTTTTATGATGTATCTGAGAGCAACTGGTACCTTTCCTCTTTGTTCCCATTTAGAGTGTCAGCACTCAGGGGACAGAGCTGAAGCTTTTTGCTTTAAAATAAAAAGGACAATTTAAAATATTAATGTTAAAGTTTTAAATATAGGAAAACTTGTAGTAATTCAAATATTTTATTAATTTAAAAAATCTTAGTATTCTTTACACTAATTTTCATGAATTTTGATGTCTGAGGGTGGTTTTTGCTTATGTTCTTCATTCTGGATATATACAGCAAATGACCAATATCTCCTTAATCTGAAATTGGTAGGTGTCAGTAACTTTGTGAAAAGATTGAAGTGTTTATGATAACTTGATGATCTTAACAGTTTGTTAGGCTGGTTTAAAGTCAGAATTGCTATAGGGGAAAAGAGAGGTTGTAGGCTGGTTTGTTCTACAACAAAATTCTTACAGTAACTAAGCAAGATTGCAAAGCATTTGGGATTTTTTTTGCTCGAACCAAACCTGTGGCAGAGAATGACTCTATAAACTTGTGTATAAAATTGTTGCACAAGTGAAGTATAAAACATGCACATGTGTAAATAAAACGTGTAATACTGCATTTATTTCATATAGCTTTGTTTATTTCAAGTATGCTAAGGAAACAAATTTGGTTTTTAAATCTGTTTTCTTCACATTTAAAAATGTCTTAGCTGGTTTTGCTTTCATGCACTATTGATGGGGTGGTTGATTATAATTCAGGTTAATTTTTATTTGATATCCATGTTTGTACGCAGTTCATATTGTGATAGCTCTTGATGTTGTCATATAGTCATATAGTCAGATTTATGGTCTGTTTATGCCACAGTTGCCATTGAGTGCTCCTGTCTGAATAGCAGAGCACGTGGGAAGCAGCTTTCCCTGGACTGATGCTGCTCTCCTTCTATGGACAGGCAAAAAAATGCTGGAGGCTTTTGTTTTTGTTTTTGTTTTTTTTTTTACTTTCAGCAATTCACTGTTACTTAACAGTTTGGTGTAGTATAGCGTAGAAAGCAATTCATGCCAAGTGTGAAGGTGAAATGAGTCAGTTTTCTACTTCTCTTCAAATTCCAGTGTACAGATAAAAGTATCTGAATCCTCAGTTTTCATTCTTGCCACTGTCAGGCCATGGCCAGCTCATGTGTAAATATGGATGAAGTTGCAACTAGAAGCTTAAAGGTTCTGAAGTCTTTGGGGGACAATCCCAAACAGCTATTTGCCAGGGTCTGCCTTTGTTCTCCAAAAGAAAAGATGATAGGAGCTCTGTAAACTTACCATCAGCAGGTTTTGGTTGTGGGTGGTGCATGAACCAGCTCTTTCTAGGAAGGTTTAGCATTGGGTGTCCAACCGGGGCACTTTGCCCTGCCTGGAGTACCAGTAGATCCTGTTCCTTGTTTTGAGAAGTGGGTACTAGTATGAAGAGGTAACCAGTGTAAAGTAGAAATACATAAACATCCTTGTGAAGTGTTTAGAAAGGGATGAACTAGACTATGCATCTTACTTGGTTGAATAAGTTAAAGAAGTGGAATAGTTTTGTATGGAGAGGACACTGCATGCTGACTGAAGGGCCAATTTGGAAAGAAATGAGAAAATAATTATGGAAGCAGAAGAAGGATGTAGCTGTTTGGGACATGGCTAAAATATGGGAGTAGGTATGTTTCAGGTGCATTAAATACTAAATGTATGCATTACACTGAAGAATTAAGGCTAAGATTACAAGGGAAAATTTTAAGCTGCTATTTTGAGTTGATCAGAATTGGGATTAAATGTTTGGGTGGTGCTATATTCTGATTGCCTGCAGATCCTTCCTCTGTTGGGGTGATACGGGATGATTCACTGCCTGGCTGGGGTTGACTGAAGGCAAAAGAAAATGAAAGAATGCTTATACTATAAACTTTCACATCCACTTCCTTGTGTAGGCCATTATCTGATTTTTTTATTTTTTTTTACATTAGTGTGATTTTATCCAGTGATTTTTGGGGATATAAACCCTGACAGAAGGTGGTTGTACTTCATTTTATTGGGAAACTAACAATAGCTTGTAGTAGAGCCTGGCAGCAAGGTAACTCCTCTCAGCTGTGTGGAATAGACTTGGCAAATCAGGAAGGTAAGTATGCTGTGGTCTGTGAGCAAAATGATCAGAATATAATAATTCCCTACTTTCTAAGTGAGCAAGATATTTCCTTAAGATTTGTAATACTAAAAAAAACCCCCAATAATAACTTGGCTTGATGTTTCTGAGTGTAACAGAGAAAGCCCCTAATTTGCCTGTGACAATGGATGCTTTATTTATTTCTAGTATGATACTTTAGTGTAACAATCATAAAAATGAGGACTGTAATGCTCTTTCTTGAAGATATATTCTGTTTTTTTAAAAGTGCAAGATTAATTTTGTGCTTTAGTGGTGTGCCCTTTCTTTCTTGCATATGGACTTCCTAAATGTTATAAAGTTGCTAAAAAATTTCCACACCATAACCCACTTGTTTATACTATGTGTTTCTGCACTATGGTATAGAATTAAAAAAAAAAAAAAAACAACAAACAAAAAAACCCAAAACCAAACCAACACAACTGAAAAACCCCAGTTACCTTCATTTTTGGAGACTTTTCAAAGTTCCTTTTCAGAGATAAAAGTGAGGAACGAAAGTGCAATGCAGCAAAGTATTTTCACTCCAATAATAGGTGTATTGAAGCTTCAATGTTATGTTTAAGACACAGGGGATTCTATTTAGACATTTCTTCAGATTCTCATTCTGTCTCTGATTATAAAGCCTTAATGATCATGGGAACAGCCAGCTAGGTCTGCAGCAAAAAGAGTAAAGAATTGTCCTACTTTTACACTATACCTTCGCCACAGAGAAGAGCTGATTTTTATGGCATGTTCTGGGGTTCAGTAATTTTAGGTTATTTTGATCTGCTAGGAGGAACAAATTCCTACATCAAGGAATGTTCTCTTACAAGCTTTCCTTTCTAATGATCTCTATTACTCTGTGTGTGTGCCTTTGTGCTAATTAGCTGGCGAGACTAAAATGCATTGGAATACCTGAGTCTGCTCTATAAAACATCATTTATAAATGGGTTCACTTTGAAGGGAAATCTGAGAAGGGTACTAGTGGCAAAACAAGAAATTTGCTGTTTGCTAAATGTATGTCAGTTTTGAGTTTAACTTGTGGATATGTCGTTCTTTAGGGATTTGGAATTTCCTTAAATCATATGTATTGCTGCTGCAAATGACCAAACACCACACCCCTCCCCACAGATACTCAGAGGCAGAACTTGATCTTCCACGATTATTGTTCTCTTTGCTTGAGAAACCATATTTTAAAAACGTTTCTCCAGGAAATATTATTTGTCTTTGTAAGAATTTATATATACGTGTTAGTTCTCTACTTACTGTCATGTGCTTAGTGCTGTGTTTCTCTACTGAGCAGTGCTGTATTTTAGTATCAAAAACTTTTAGCATAAAGGCTTGTATTCAATAGGTTGTGGGTTTGGTTTTTTTCTTTTTTTTTTTTGAGTAATAGTTTTTCCTTTATTTCCTTTATATAATACGTAGAAGGTAAGGAATTACTAAGGAACCTGTTTCAAATGTGTATTTTCAATTTAAATGCAGTCTGGAATTACTTGTGTTTCCAAAGAAGACAAGGAAAAAATAATCAGTGCCTTAGCTGGGATGTGAGTTAACGTTTGCACCAGCCTTAGAATTTTTTTCAATTAGCACTCCCTTAGAAAACCCGTTCCCCCAGCTTTTGTCAATGTGCTGTAGGAGAAGAAGAGCAAATAGATTGGAAATGCTCTGCAGCTCAGGCTCCTGGGAAAATGTAACAGGTGTTACAGCTCAGCTGGGTATGAGCTTTATGAAAAAGACCCTCTCAGACTTTACCCATAGAATTCCCTTTCCTAGCCAGAGCTTCAAGTAGGAAGAAACTAATGACTTCATTACCATCTCAATTCTGGGAAATGCTTGGTCCAGACCTGAATCATTAAAGGAAAGGTATAGCACTCTGTGTGACCTTACAAGATCAAAATGTTATTTAGAGCAATTCCATTAGTCAAGGCTATAAACCTGAAAGAACACACCCTTTTGCGTTTGCTTTTAGGCCATAAAATGTGTGTGTATGTCATGAGGAGGGGGGCAGGAGGTGGAGGCTGGGCATGGGGGGGGGAAGAAAAACCATATTCTGCACTCATTGTGCAGCACAATTTCCTATGCTTTCTTTGAAAACCCTCCTCTTGCAGCACTTCTTCCCTTCACCTCGTGTTGTGACACGTTTAATGGCTCTTGTCATTCTCACTCTTCTGGGGGTTTCTAATTGGGGATGATACTGAAGCCAAGGATGATGTCAAAATTTCAGGTCATACAAAATGAAATATATTTCTTCTTTAATGCTGCAGTAATTAAAAGCAACATTTTTATTTCTTTTTCTAGCTTAAAAAGGAGTAAGAGAACAGCGTGACATATAGAAGACTGACTTGGGGGTTATTTTGCTTTTCTCCACTGCTGCTTTTGCAGTTATAAGGAAAAGAAACCTTGCTTGGTGAAACTCTATTCTTGTTAGCTGTCTGGAATTTCTTTCCATAATGCTAAGGTGAGATTTGAAACCCTGACCCAAAAATCTCTCAGTAGTAAATTGAAATGTTTACTTTTTGGAAAATTTTAACGGACTTGGTCAGTAAGGAGAAACTAAATGTTTTTCCACACAAGCTGCTGTGAAGCTTTGTCTTTTCCTATACAAACAAACTTCCATAGATGAAGGTGGGTATAAGCTAACATGAAGAAATGTCTCATGCCTGATTTAGAAAGAGATTTGCCAAGAGGGAATAGAGGCATGGTGCAGTGTTTTGTAGAAGGTTGGAAGCCTCTATGATATATGAGCGTTTGCAATGCCTGAGTCTCATGTCCAGAGGGAAACTGGGTGTGTCTCATACACCAAACCAGTGATATGAGTCCGTTAGTCAGGTACTAATGGGCTTGTCTTAGTGGACATGTGTCTGTGTCGGTATTTCTTGAAAGTGAAGCCTTTAAAAGGCAAGACTTGTCTGTACTGAGCAGGACAGTTCACTGATGGTCTCATAGCTGAACTTCAGCCAGATGCACCTCTTCATGGTTGTTGCAGTGGTTACCAATGCATTCTGGTCTCTTCCCCAAAGTAGTCTTGCCTTGTAGCGATCCTTTCTACAGTGAAATTTTGGCAATCCATTACCGTAGCTGTTCTATTTTAGCTCTCCTTTCTCCAACAGGTAAATTCGGAGATTGGAAGCTGGATTTTGAGATTAGCATTTGAGATGAAGTTTCAGTGATATTTTTCATTAATACACCCTAGGATTTCCTTTCTTTCTTGCTGCCCTCTGATATTGGTTTCTCTCTTTCATCAGTGATCACCTGGTTTTCCTGGTTTCTCTTCCCTCTCCTTTTCTAGTGATAAACCCTGTAGACTCAAGAATGGCATTAGCCCTTAAATCTTAAATGTATGGCCTTGCACTTCATACTATTGACTTTCGCTTTTATTTGATCCCTTTAATCCTCAGTGGATCCCATTTAGTCCACCCCAATGATCACATGAGCAAATGCAACAGACACCTCTTATTTCCCATGAGAGTACTGTGTGTGGTGTTTTTGTTGCCTCAGATTTATGCATTCCTTAGGCTGCAGTTCCAAGGCAGTTAAGTTGGCAAACACTGTACTCTTACTAACGACAGTTTTGATATACAGAAATAGGTTTTTGAGCCTGGGCCATCTACAGCAGGTCTGAGCAGTGCTGTGTGGCAGGGGTTAGGTTAACCTGGGTATAGGAAAAGTACAGCTGTGCTAGCAGGACGTTGTTTTCTGAGCTATCACCTGCTGTGACACTGCATTTTGATGCTCAGCTATATCCTTAGTATGTATGTCTTGTTAATTTGGCTTTGCTTACAAGCCCCTCTCATTCTGTAAGTAGGATTGTGTTTTATCTCTTGGGTTACTGTGGTGGGTGGCAGGCTGTTGTGTTGAGTTCTGAGAGAAGGATGAGAAGGCGTACAAACTAACATCTACCCTCTCCCTGAAATATGCTGATGTGACAGCTTCTTGGACTGAAAATGCACGCTTCTGGCAGGAGTCTTCTGACAGGAAAAGCAAGCAGTTTGGTTACTTCAAACTAGCACAAAACAAACCCCTTGCTGAATATTGATCTGTGATGCTAATTTGTTTTATGAAGAAAGTAGGTGGGTTATTGTGCACAAATGCTGAATGGACTGTGTGATGTTGTTTGCAACCCAGAACAAAAATTCTGTTGCATAGTTTAGCCTCTAAAACCCAGAAGTACCCTTAGAAAATCCACACTGCAAAGATTTGTTGTTTAGAGCACTGCTGAAACAGAATACTCAAGGTGGAAGAGATTTAGAAAATTGCCAAGTATACCCATTAAGAAGAAAATACTGGTAGAGCCTTAATTATGGAACATCTATTGGCACTCTGCTAGTTTGTACTTCACTGTTCCCTTTATCCAGGCACCTGGGAGGACTACTCTAACAGGAGTTACTTAATGGTCTTGCTGCTTCTCTGTGGCAGAAAGGTTCTTCACGTAGTTCAAGCCCAGATGCTCTCATCCACGTGTTTTCCAGTGAATCAGTTTTGTGCACCTAAATAAAAGTAACTTGCTCCTCTGGAGATTTGTCATAGTTATATGTTTTTAATTTTGTGCAGCCTTGTTGAGTCCATTTTGCAGATGATGTGCCTTACAGGTGAAAGTGAAATTTTTCACTTTTGCTGTGTTCGAGTGACTTTTGCCATGATGACTGTATGCCTAATATGAGCTGAACAGGCGGCCGGCATCAGTAGTTTTTCTGGATGGATGATAGCTGAGGGTGATTTAAAAAAAAAAAAAAAAATCTTCAGTAACTCTGACCTGTATTCTAGAAAGTGGATTCCTTTGTAAGAACCTTATCAAAATTGCATCTCCTAATTAAACAGCATGACATAATATCTCAGACGTGATTGGGATGTTCACCACCCTGTCTCTACAAACTGCTTCTGAAACTGCGTTCTGACTCCCATATAGAGTCCACTCCCTGACCCATGTGTAGTTCTTGGAGGCTGAGTCTTTGCAAGGCAGGACAAACTAGAACTATTTAGGAACTGCTCAATGACAAGTGTACTTTGCACAGAAGTAATCGATAAGATAGGCTGTTGGTTAATCGCCATCCTGGATTTGATTATGCATATTGGGAGAACTTTTTCTTCTTATATGGATAAATGTGTTGCTAATTCTCTTGCTCTGCTTGTTTGCAGCTCACACATTCTTCATGTGGTTTCTCACAAATTAGGTGAAAGCACCATTCTTGTTCTAGTGTTGCTTGTTAAAAATACTGGTCCAGCGTGTCTCAGACCATATTGCTGCTTGAAAGGGATAGAACGTCTGCATGAAAGGCTACTGTAAGAGTGATTTAAAGGGTTTGTTTTGCATTCTGGTATTGGTCTGAAGTCAGGACTTGCCTAATATCTTCTCCTTTCACTTGTGAAAAGATGACAACATCCCTTTCTTTAGCAGTATACTGTGATGTATATTAAAAAAAAAAAAAGATAAAACCTAACAACCCCAGTTAGGAGAGTCTCAGTATTGACAGCTTTTTCTACTAATCAGGTGAAATTTATGTATCTGAGTGTAGGATCACTAAAGTAGCCATTTTTCCTTCACCTGATGGTGCTTGCACTTTGTATTTCCTGACACCAGAAGTTCATTGTATTTAATAAGCAACTTCCTATTGCATTAGCAAATTTCCATCTGGTTGGAAAGCTACCTGATTTTATTACTATATTTGTCTTCACGGCTATGATGCAAAACATAATTTGCTTATAGCTTCATAAATATGGCTAATGCAATGATATGTACATCATATTACCCACAGAAAGGTTTTGCTTTGTGCAGAGTATTTCTGAATTTTATGAATGAACAGAGAACATGAACACAGAGAAGCAGAAGCCGTCTCCTCTACAAGCCTGGTGACATCCCAAAGCTTTACAGAGGCGTTAAAAAGAAAATTCAAGGAAAGGGTAAAAAGAGGAAATAAAATTACTGTCTGAAAATGTCAATACTCTTTGTGTGTGAGAGGGAGAGGGGCAGTACCTACATTTTACACATGAACAGGAACACATGAACTGCCCTTTGGAAAATCAGAGAATGGGATGATAGGATGTCTCCCTGAAATCTTACTGTGCTTTGCAATAGAGCCTAAAAGGTAGAAACCTATAAATTAGTAGCATCATAAAACAATCCTATTTGAAGCTTCAGAAATGTCTGGGGAGGAACTGTTGAATGAAATGTTAATAATAATGGGATTTTATCACCTGAATTTCACCAGTCTCCAAGAAGCCTCAGCAAATAAGTCATCTTTGTGAATTCTCTTACAAATGGGGCAACATGCACAGTGTTACTCTATGCCCATTTTAGAGGTGTTCAAAGGAGGGGTGGGTGGCTTTACTGACTTGCCTATTGTCACGTAAGGATTCTGCAGCAGACAGGGAATTTAAGCCAGGAGTTCAGAGCTGGCTCCCTGAGATGCTTACAACAAAATCCCTTGTGGGAAGTGTCATGTAGAAACGTTCCTGCTCTGAAGAACACACAGACTAGATGTGAGCAGAAGGGGGTGAAATGCCTTCCCCAAAGGAAGTGAGTAGTAGAATTTGGTTTTTTTTTTTTTAAAGAATCAAACAAAAAACCCAGGCAAACAAAACGGAAAACAGAGCACTTGTGTGTAGATCAGTACTTTGTCTTCTGGTGGTAAATACATGATAGCACAGGGCATTGCAGTATAGTAGTCTGGCAGTAGGAGGATGGGAAGGGTAGGAGGCCTTCCTTGGGAAAGACATCCCCCTGCCTTCTGCTTCTTTCAGCTCTTCCTGTAGCTGACCTTGATATCACTGCAGAGCTGCAGGTTACCTAATACTGACAGCAACAGGACCACTCTGTGGGACTCGAGCATGTTGATTTCCAGATGACATCTCCCAGTTTGACATAGTTGGGAGATGTGTGTACCACCTCTTGCCACCTTACCCACAGTTTTGAATGGCACTCAGCACCGTATTACAAAGTAGTTGTGTTGCTTATGCTGATATAATACCTTTCTATTCCAAGGGGGTATATGGATGTTTTATGCAGGAAACAAAGCAGCTATATGAAATCATGTTAGTCCTTGCTATTAACAGATTATGCGGGGACAGCTTGTGGCTTCCCCAGCGCATGGAAAGACCACAGAAATGCTGATAAATGATTTGCTATGTGTTTTGCTGCTGCAAATTAGTGCATTGATGAGCCATTCAGCAAAAGCAGTGTTTGTCTTTCTGAAGATGTGCAAGTATATTTACCAGTGAGTACTAATGAAGTGTGCTTGTGAAGGAAATGAAGCCTTCATGTGTGTGTAATTATGTCCCCTTCCTTCTATGGTGGCTGCCAAGAGCTTGATAACAAGATTCCATCACCTATAATAGCAATAGGGATTTTATCTGTTATCTGCCATTTACTCTGTATGTTAAGAACCCTGGAGGAACCCTCTCTATAAAAGATGATGGATGTCAGGCTTAAATTCAGAAGTGCATCCATGTTGTTTTCAAAAATGTGTGAGTTTAAAAATCCGAAGTCTTATTGGATGTACCGCACTGAGCATCTGGCATCAAGCACGTCTAACAATTTCATCTGAAAGCTCTAAATACATTCCAAAGTCTGTTGTTAACTTCATTCTTAATTAGGACCTATGTAAGACCATCATACTCTGGTTGCTAAAGAAGTGTATGATAGGGTCACTCATCCTCTCTGGAAATTGAACGTCTATTTCAGGTGTCAAGATAAGAGCTTTGAACCTAACTTGACGCAGCAATGTTTGACAGATTTGACTGGAGTTTCCTTGTTTCATCAAATGTTTCATAGAATAGCCTAACTCTATACACTAATGAAATCCTGTAAGATGTCAGGTTGCAACTGTACAATATACTGAGAAAGAAAATAAAGAGCACCCCGGGAAAGTGATGCTAGATTTCAGCATTTGTCTAACTAGCTGCATGTGTTGGCTGCATAATGGATGGTCTGAAAAGAAATCAGTCCCAGAAATGGAGTAATGTTCTTTGATTCTTTGTTAGCAAGTAGATGTTATATCAAGGGTATCGCCGTGCAGTAAACTTCAATGATCTCTATGAGAACTATGCAGATAGTCTTTCCTTCCTAATGAGGACAGGTTTTTTCCTGAAGGAGATTATCCTTCTCTTGCTATTGGGAGAAAAAAGGGTGAGACAGTTTTGAAAATCAGTTAACATTAAGGTGGTTACAGATTCAGTTTTCAACCACATGTACCCCTGGGTGTTTAACATCAGTGTTTAGTTAAGTGTGTTTGCGTTCAACTATCTTGTAAAAAAAATTTCATTGTTTGGTGTTTGTGTTAACTGCCACTAATTATATCTTTTGGGTTAAAACCAGTCAAACTGAGCATCTGTTATGTTTGTGAGCATCTGGCTAGTGCATCAGGGAAAAACTATCCCTGGATGTGGAGAGAGTTGGAGGATGGAATAGTTAACTGCCTGAGGGAAAGCTCACAGCCACTGGGGAGATGGGTCTCTGTCCAAAGCTGTATGGTACTGGGTCTGGTAAGAAGCCTGGTGAGCACAAAGAGGACAGTATGAAGTGATTGTGATGCTTACTGCCAGAGCTACTGCAGAAGCATCTGGTTTTGGAGCCAATTGCCTTGCTTTTTGGCCAGTGACCATAGTTTCTATATATATGTAGCCACGGGTTCATTACAGTACATCCAGCGAAATAGTACTCTGCTGTATTTGGTGCAGGAGCTAAAGAATTCCCATTTTGCTTGGAAATGGACACCAAGAAATGCAACAAAGACTTTATTAATGACCAGGTGGGCAGTGAACAGCCAGCACCTTGATCGGAAACTGGCAAGAGCCATCAGAAATGGAGTCGCGTAGAAATGAGGATGGAGAACAACTGATGAGAAGTGAGTTATTAGCTTCCTCCTCCTTGGGTTTTTGATGGTCTAACAGCTTTGGAGCCAAAAAATCAATCATTCAGCTGATAAATGTTGAATCATTAATTATAATCGGTTGCTACGCTATTGCAAAAGATGGATAATACTTGGTTGCTTTTTTTGAATGTTTACTTTTTTGGAGGTATTACTAGGACTTGTGTTAGTCTGAGAGCAGGGACCTTTTACATAGAAAAGAAAGCTCACGTCATCCTTATTAACTGTGAAACCCAAGTGAATCAGAATTAGGTATTGGCGTATGGGAGATCCCAACTGTTATGATACGCATTTCTTGCCTCCCTACCTCCCCCGCTTCCCCTGGGGGTAGGTTGGTGGAGCATGAATGAGAGAGAGCTGACTTTACATCCCTCCCTATTCCAGGAGAATTGAGGGTCTGCGGCTGATGGAAAAATGGAAAAAACATAGCTTGACTGCATTTATACTGCTTAGTACAGGCAACACTTAATCCCGATAAATGCAAACTATGTTTCTACAGTCTGATATTACTCTCAGAATAAAACAGATACAGAAAATCAGGGTTTAAATATAATTTCTTATAAACTGTAAATTTTTCTGCTAGAGTAAAATTTTACTGTATGCAGTAAAAATTGTTAGAACTGTTATACTCTATCTCACAGCAAAGAAGAGTTTTGAGTTTATGCACCCTCTTCAATGTGTCAGTAGGAAGCGTATGTGCAGCCCAGGAACGAAACATGACAGTTACTTTATCCCAGAGTAAAAGAATGAAACATGACAGTTACTTTATCCCAGAGTAAAATAGGTAACCACTATTTCATAGTTGTCCTTCCTCCAGAAACTGGAATCTTTACTCAAATGCAATCCAGAATGTTTATACAAAATGGAAAATATCAAGGGAATTCAATCTGTTTCTCATGCTATGTATGACCAAGATGCAGTGAATCTCGCTTGCTGGTTCAACCATCAGTTTGCTCCTGATACTAACAGAAAATGCAGTGAGAATGTTGATCCATTGCTCTGCAAGGAAGTGGATGGAAAAGAGGTAGAAGCCAGTAATGCAGCTAACACAAGCTCTGTTGTTCTGGCTGGTGATAATCTGGTAATCCTTGCTCAATTTCCTCCCAGTACAATTAATTATTTTTGTTTGTTTTTGTTATGAGAAAGTGTGTTGTGATAACTTCCTGTAGCAGCTCAAAATGTAACACCAAACTCCCTGCTGGCATGACTTCAAGAGCAGATTTGTGCCAGCAGATAATTTGGCCTAGATTATTTTTAAGAAGGTTGTCAGTCTTGTTTTCTCTATTACATGCTTACTGTGGTAATATCAAATATTTATTCTACTGATTACAGCTTTAACTCTAAACAGACTCAGTGGAGTAATCTCTTGACCTGTGAAGTGATGGAGACGGCCCCCCTCATATAGCTGTTTAAAATGAGAGTGATTGCTCTTGTGAAAATTTTTATTTAAACTGTATTACTATAAATCTTAAAATTGTGGGGTTTTCCTGCAAATATTGTTCTTTTTGCCCTTGCTGAAATAGTTGGTGAAATTCCCTCATCACAGACCTGGGACTGAAATCCATGATGCTTTTTTTTTTTTTTTTTGGCCATAATTATGCTCACTCACCTATATATATGCACATATGAGTATGCATGTGCACGCACATGCAGTCAAATACTCCTCTTAGCTTCAGGAGGGTGAAAGATGAAACATCAACATCCCATTAACTGCAGGGTTCACATGCGGGGTCTGTAAAGAAATCTGGCTTTCAGTTCCAGAACATGTTGAGAGAAAAACCTAATAAACATAGGTGCTTCTTACATCACTCACTAGCTCACTGATGTATTTGTGTCCTTGTTCCCTCCCCCTTGCCTACAACCTCTTGCATCTCCTTGGAACACAGACTCTCCTCCCCTGTAGGAAGTCTCATTCATTCATGTTTTGAAGGAATTTCTTAATTCTCTTTCACCAAGATTACCGCCGTCCGTGCCCCTTTTCCTTCTCTCTGCCTTTACCAGAGAGTGAGAGAGGAGAAGGGTCTGCCCAGATGGTTGAGGACCAAAAAGAAGGAACATTTTCTCATGCTTTTAAAAAGACCACTTTCTTTCCTGCCTAATATTTAGCTCCTTCAAATGCAAATGGAGAGGTTTCACTCCAAGGTTAGCATAACAATTATGGGAAAGCTTTAAATCTGAAGCATTTGTTTACACGATGAAAGGAGTCCACAGTCCAAAAGCTCGGAGGCCAGGGCTTTTCAGTAGCTATTTTCTGACTAAGTAGTGAACTGCAAGTCAATTTTAGACCACAAAGAAAACCAATTTATATCAGTGTGTAAGCTAATTTTGGAGGGAGTTCTACATTATAAACGATGGTGTTTTTTTTTTAAAGGGACTGTTACTGAAATAAACTCCTGATTTCTCCTTCCCCCAACCTTTTGCATCTTGCTGTTTAATGAACCCCCAGATGTCTTGGATGCTAATGACCATTCCCCAGTGCCTTCAGAAGAAGGGACATGCAGGAACCGGGGAATCAGTTTCATTAATACCCAGGTGGGTGGTTGTCCAAAAACTTTTACTGATGCTCAGGAGTGAATTCCTGTCAGGCAGAACTCCTGTCAAATATGTGTTTTCCTATCTTGTTTTCTGTTTAACTTGCTTCCCTGGTTGCCCCCTCTCTGTAAACTTATCTTTGTGAACTTTTCATTGCTGTGGACTGTCAACTCTTGGGACACAGCCATTCCATGGAAGTTGTACAGCACTTTTATTGTGAGCAGTTCATATTTCTCCACTGCTGTTCTTCTAATATGTTATAATCCTGAAATAATATTAATGCTGTGTAAAACTACTTGACAACCAGATGTTTACATTTCTTTTGTTGGTTAGGTCTTTCCCCCAGAAGTCTCTTTTGTCACTGTTCTCATTGACTTTCAGTAGCATCAAAATACTTGTAACTCTCTCAGCATTTTGCTGAATTTCTCCTTTGTAAGGTTGGTATAGTAGAAATGTGATGATGCTGCCTCTCATCCTAGACAAGATTGCAAGTCAGATTATGTGCATCAGAGGTAATTTTGGCCAGCGATACTAAGGGAGGATTATTGTCCTGGTTTTGGGAGCAGAGCCAACTTTCTGTTCAGTGAGAGAGGCTCTTGCTCTTGCTTGTTGATGTGGCAAGCAGGGTGAGATGACTGGGTTGTTTACCCCATAGAGGGGTTACACCTGTGGGAAGGAGTGGGCAGGTGGGGTGACCCGAACTGAGCAATAGGGTATTCCATCCCATCTGGCATGCTCAGTATGAAAGTTGAGGGATCAGAGTGTTCAGGTTAGCTCTTCTTCAATGGCTCTCTTTCTTTGATGACTGATGTCTGAGGAAGACCCTGTCAGTTGGTCTACCTTCCCCATCAGTGTTGTTCTGGAACCAGTCTGGAAGTTCCCTCACTGCCTGCTCATGACATCTCCCTGGGACCTTGATACGTTTTTATATATTGTATAATATGTGTGTGTGTATATATATATAAATAATTTCATTATTTCCTTTTTTATTTTATTATTAACATTTCATTGAAGTAGTTTAGTTTTTCCCTAAACTCATAACTCTCTTCTTCCTCTCCTTGGAGCAAGAGGTGGCGGAGAGCATCTGTTGTCATTGGCCAACCTGTCCCAAACTGTGACAAGTATATTCTTCCCTAGATGTCAGGGCAATATAATTGGCTAAAACCAAACAAGACCTTATTTTTTGAAATATATTGCCTGCTGCAAACTCTGTCTTGACTTCATTCATGTGAATGGCCAAGGAGCTTCCACTTGTCCCAAGTAGTTGGGGACTTCAGCCTCTTCACTCTGGAAGAAGTTTTCTTTATGGAATACCTCAGAGAAGGTTTTCAGAATGCGGTTTTCCTGAGCAAGGTGGCTGCTTTCTCTCACAAGAAATTCTGTACAAATGCCACAAAATCCTCCGGTGCTGTTCTTAGTGCCATAAGCTGTGTATTGAGAAGCAAACACTTGTTGGTTTATTCTCCCTAAGCTTTCAAGGGGGTAGAAAACAGAGAACCCTAGAAAGCATAGCTGGGGGTGCCCTCAATAGGCTATCCAGTCCATCTCCCTATCCTCTGGCAAGATCACCTGTAGCAATGTCTTTCCTCAGAAACGCTTGTCTAACCTGTCATGTGAACCCACGAAATACTTTACAACTGTAGAACCTGGCTCCTAAATGATCACCTGACTTGTCTGCTCTTGTGGGGACAAACCACGTAAAATAAGTGGTTCTCTTTACTATTAACTAGAATGAATCCATCCATATGAGTGTTGAATTTGTTGAATTCATGAATTGCTTTGAAAACATTGAAACTGCAGCAAATACAGCCAGACTGATCAGTAGGAACAAAGGGAAAGAAACAAATGCAAAGCAGCAAACAGGCTTGAGTGAACCTCCGTGGAACCTCCCACTGAGAAAAACCCAGGAAGTGTGGAATTAGTACTAGGGTGTGAAAAGCCTTGTTTCTTATGAGGCCATTTCTGCATGGTTCAGTCTCTGTACTTAGTCTAATGAATCTGTTGATGTGGGTTTGTTGTGTAGCAAGGGAGTGTGTATTTGGGTTCCAATAGCATTTACTGGTTAATTGAAAAACTGCGATGATGTGTTTTAGTGTTGGTGATGGCTTGAAACTTGGTATTAGAATAACTGTTACTGGATTAACAACCATTAGATTTTTGTCCAGGAAACTGTCTAATATTATTTTTTAGGTAGCTGGTATCGGCTGCTATTCATCCTTTGCAGTTGGCTTATTTCTGGGTGAAGGGACTTATTTTCTATTCTGATTCTCATTAGCATAAGGTTCTATTAGTATGTGTCAAAGTATGCATCGACTCTACAGTAAAGATCTAGCTTTATAGGGTAAAGCACTGTAATCATATATCTGTTGGTTGTTTTAGAAGCAGAACTGGTGCATAATATCCAAGTTGTACTAGCATTTGATTGCTTACAGCAAGGCATGCATGATGTAGTATTCCATATGACACTGTTAGATCTGTTATTTTTATTTATTTTTAATAAGTAAATTGTTTTGTTTGATCCTGTAGAGCAAAGAATGGGGCCAGCTCAGCTACTGGTCCCAAAGTTTATAGCTCTGCCAGACAATCCTTGTTTCTTACACCTAGAAGCCCCTGAAGTCCACTCTGCCCACAATGTGAGCTGGCCATATGTGGGTGAAATAGAATGTGGAAATAATAAATCTTCATTAATGCAGTACCATGCTGAAGCTTTTAAAAAGGATTTTCTTTGAAGTGATTTAAGTTCAATGAAAAATAAAAAGATAAACTTTTCTTTAAAAAACAGTAACCTTATGATGTTATGAGACTCCAATAAGTTATTTTATATCATCATTGTATAATACGCTGCACTCTCGAAGTGCATTGGATTAACCAAACAATCTCTCATGCAGCTAACAACAACTAATAACTACCTCATTTGTAGAAGAGTCACTGTCTTTTCTCTTGCTTTTTATCCCTTGATGCATTTATTGGACATCTAAGCTCCTAATACAAATGATTTAATGCATAACTCTACTATGGAAGTATTCACTGCTTTGGTCTGTGATTGGAGTGCTTGGGGTTCATTTATGATTTAAATGGTAAAAAGTTCTGCAAGAAGTGTACTAAGGTCTTAAACTCTTAAACTCTCTTAAAACTGCTTATCCCACTTGTTGCTGTACGTATGATCCTCTTTTAATGTGTTTAGTAGTTCTTTGCTGGATCCTTCTCTAAGGTTTGGAGATTGTAGTGACCCTATAGGAGTCATTGTAACTTGTGTTTCTGGCAGTTTCTGCTGTGAACAGTTAGTACACGTGCTATCCTGTTGTAGATCTGGAGGTTATAGAATTTTTTATTTAAGTTTTATTTTGATCTGCCCAATTATATCTTAAAAAAAAACCCAAACAAATCCCCAAATTCCCACCCTCAAAGACAGGGGTTGCTAGCCCACTGAATGTATTTTACAAAAACAAAGATAGCCTTCGTGCCATTGTAATTCTCAAACCTTGTCTTTTAGGTCTTTCTCTGTAGCAATGGGTAGGTTATATAGCTTTATACAGCTATTTTTTAACCTCTTAACCTTTTAACCTTCTGAGTTGGAAAGTGAGACTGCTATGAAAGCTTTAGCCATGAAAGTGGCTTTTAAGGAAGCCGATTTGTACTGCTTTAATGCAGGTTCCGTATGTTAATTCTCTAGTAATGTAATCAAGAATGTGCTGGCATTTAGAACCAGCAAGTACCTAGTACTTACTTCACCCTCTGACCATAATGAATATAAAATGTTTGTAGCAATAGATTGAAATGAAAAACTCCTTCATCTTGGCATGCAGGAGATTTGCAATCACATTTTGATTCTCAGAGTGCTGCTTGATTGGGGATTAATGCGTGGGTAGATTGACCTCTCTTGCAGGAGAGGTTGTTTTTGTACTAACTGTGTGAAAAACAAATTTCAAATAGATGCCCTGTTGCACTTTTCTTGCAATTCATATTATCACCCCTTTGGTTTCTCAACAGTAATACCCGCTCTGAACTCCTCAGTGTTTTTCCTTCTTTTCATGTCTTGCAGGGATGAAGGTGAATTTTATTATCAACAGAAAGATCAGCTTCCTATTGTTACCTTTATTTTAATCAAATATGACATCCCCCGATTGACTTGGTTAATTATAAAATTGATAATTTGTGCTTTCCAAAGCAAAATGAAGCTGTTGCTGTATTTTCCAACTAAGCTATTGCTACTTGAGAAATAACCTATGCTGTGTGCATTGTATGCAAAAAAATAGCAAACCCATGTCTGTTGAGATCAGATTTATGTACATTTACCTGTTTTTAACACACAAACTACCTCTTAGTTTCTGGTATTGGTTTTATACTGAAAATATTCCTTGGGCTGTATTTTCCAGGATTGTAAACAATAGTAATGTGAGCTTGTATACTGTAATGCTTGCCTGAGAGATAAGAATATGAGCCAAATTCTTATCTTGTCCTGATTTATTAAATAAAATTTTAAAAAAGGTGAAAGTACTTGGCCTGCTCAGCTGTTTCCTTTGTCTTTCTGCTCACTACTAAGTAACCAGGAAAAAAAAAAAAGGAGCAGCCCTATGTTTTGGCTACATTTAGAAATTCCACAGCAGACTTCTGAATTTGCACTTCTGCAATCTTCGGGAAAGTTTAAATACATTCCAGGGGATGGAAAACCCAGTTTAGGATCACCAATGAACAGAAAAACTGTCCTTTCTCCTCACCTTACATCTTCCTGTCAGCTTTGTGGATAATAAGTAGGAGATACTAACTGTTATACTAAGTATGCCATGTTTATGTCCTTCTTTTAATTTATCTTGATTTTAGAGTTATTTATTTTGGAAAATTGTGTAGGTAAAGAGGTGAGCTTGGTATACTTTGAAAATGAGGTGATGTGTATATTTAAGTTTCTAAGTGGTGTTTCTGGTTTTAGAGTTACTTTGTGCAGTGTGGAATGATTTTAATGAGCTTAAGAATCTGGATTGTAAACTGGGAGAGGGAAGAGGAGCTTCCAGTGTCCTACTTGTCTTGCAATATGTGGGTTTTTTCAAACCGATCCTTAAGATTTTTTTCATGATGTAGGTTAAGCACTTCCCAGAAAATTGCTAGTGTGGAGAAAACTTATCTGGAGTCGTGAAAAACTAAGGTTTGATTTGTGAGAGTAGAAATGACAATCAGCTATTTCTTTTACATCTTTTTGTGTGTCAAAATAGTGGGAAATGGCTCCGTACTCCCTAATGGATGCATGAAAACGGTACAGCCCTCTTTGGCACACTGTGGTGTTTCAATCATGTCTTCTCCCACCCCAGGACATGCTGGTGTCATACAATGTCAGCCACCCCCTGTCTTGTTAGCACACAAGGACTGTTTGGGAGCGTGTAGCTGTTGTCTGTATTGAAGGCTCCCCAAAACTCCATTTGTTCTGCCTGTGGTTGTGATGTGGTAGGTCACACATAGTAATGTTTGACCTTTTTGGTTTGGTGTGTCCCCCCCTTCCCTCTGCCCCGTAATTATCTGGGATACCTTTAATTATAGACACGTGATACTTCTTTTAATTTAGGATGTCTAGTGTTAAGATGCTTTGCACTAATGGTCTGCAAGTCCTGTCTGTAGCGACCCCGGTGTAGTTGTTAAAAACTGTATTTTGCAGTAATCCACATGTTGGATCTGAACCCCCGAGTGGCATAACAGGTTTGTCTTAGCAGGGAGAGCACAAAAAACTGTGTCTGGAGCACTGTGGTTGTACCTGTCCTGTCCGCTCTGTTGCTCCATGCCAGAGGCTGTTCCCAGAGTGGAAATGGAGGAACAATGGTGCTCGCTTCTGTGTGGAGTGCAGCTAGATCACAGAAATCACAGAAATCACAGAATTGTGGTGGTTGGAAGGGACCTCAGAGATCATCGAGTCCAACCACAA
>JAOQGH010000012.1:60828791-60872385 GCA_025769975.1 Gallinago jamesoni
AAGCAGGACCTGCCCCTCGTGAACCCGTGCTGGCTGGGCCTCATCACCTGGGTGTCCTTCATGTGTTGCATGATGATGTGAGGTCTCTGAATCCCATGCCAAGAAGAGCCAGAGTCCGACCTGAAAACTGGCTCCTATAAACTTGTGTTTCCTATTACAGGAAGTACCGAGAACAAATTTTCAACTTATGATGTCTAGCCTACTGTTGTCAGGATTAAATAGGCTAGTCACATTTGCTCAGTAGCCTCAAAGGCTCTAATAGATGTCTGTTGCAATTTTGGTAGGTAAATATCAAGTGCTGATCTATGATACAGCTTTTTTTCTTCATTTTTTTCCAAAATAATGTGTTTTCAGAGAGTCATGAATAGTGACTACAGACAGCCCCTCTACATCCTGCCAGTTGGTTAATGCTGCAGAAAATATTTACCCCTCATCAGCTCCTACCTTTTTAACATGCAGAAAGGTAATCCCTTTCCGCCAAACCCTACTGCTGTTAAGATGAAAATAACTTTAATCAATTTACTCAAATAGCAAAATATATTCCATGAGTAGCAGGCAAAGCGAGTACTGATTGGGGAAGATTTTGGTGACAAATTCTATGGGAAATGTTCTTCAAGTATATGGGATATCTTAGCACACAGAACACCAGCATGGCTGATGTTAGTCTGTTAAAATTTTTGGCATTGCAACACCAGCTTGGCTGATGTTAGTGTGTTAATTTTATTTTTCTTGGGGGCGTTAAATAAACCAAACAAACAAAACCCAAAGTGTGAAGTCCATCAAAGGGAAAACACCTACCACTGAAGAGGACTTTTTCCACTACCAGTAACCTTTTATTGCTGATCTGGCTAAATCTACAGTGATGTGAAACCTACTATATTCAAGGCATTTGAGATGCACACTGACAAAAGACAGAAATGAAATAACAAGCATGAATATTGGTGCAGCAAATACACCTCCTTGCTTCAAATTGTGATTTTTTTTTATAGTAGATAAAATAAAATAAAAATAAAATAAAAAGAAAAAGAAACAACCAAAATGCATACTCCTCCAAAAGTGAATCGCCAACTTGCTGACCAGTGCTTAAAATTGTAAATCTACAGTGCGAGTGCTTCCACTCGTTTACTGTCACCTGTAACTCTGTTTACTTGATCAGAGTTGCATTGAAAATACATCTTTTGGGCCAGTTTTGGGATGAAAAGTTGCTTCTAGTTCTGGATGATGTGTAGGTTGGCGAAGGAAAAGCTCTGTGTGGTGAGGAACAAATATTTGGTTCTCCCTCTGCATTGTAGATTTCTCATTACTAAAATCCAGGAAGGAAGGAAATAAACTACTGTGGTGTAGCTTTGCACAGATTTAACTCTTTGCCTTGTACATAGTCAACTTGATAACGTGTCTGTGGAGACCCAGGACAGTAACACCGCCTCGACTCAAGATGAGAGCCTGTGCAGACCAGCTTCCTCTATTTGCCAAGTGAGGCAATGTGGGTATTCATCCTCCATACTGAAGTCCACTAATAAAAGATCTTCCATGAAGTTGCTGAATGTTTATGTTCCAGGCTAGTCAATGTAGCTACTTCCCAAGTGAGTTGCAATAACGGAGTGAAACATTAATGTGCTGCTAAATATTTTTGATAACTTGTGAAAATGGACAATGACATAATCTTCTTTAAGGACTTCTGCACACAAAGTACAGCTGGTAACATCAGGGAATTGGACACTGCAGCTTTCAGATTGTCCATTTGTTGACCTCTGTTCTGAGAGAATTCCTACGTTTAAGCCTGAAGTCTTAAGTTTATCTGTGAGATTTGTTTTACCTGCCAGAAAATAAGTTCAGGGTGAATGAATCCTTGTGACAGGCTTTTAATATTCCGTAACAGCGTGCTGCTATCTATTGTGACTGACTTGAAGTTAGTAGGGTATGGTGCTAGCACTAAATTGACATCTGCTCGGAATGATTGTGTAATAAATAGATCAGGGAAGAGTGAGTGAAGTAGAGCTAACTTAACTTTTGCATACCAAGCAAACTATCCAGGATCGGTTTCCTCACATCAGTTCTTCATTTCTTCAGATCATATATTCAAGCATCTGTTTGTCAAATGCTGGGTTGTATTGTCGATCCTCTTTCCTGCTCTAATATTCAGCTGTTTATCTTTAGCATGATTGTTGCTACTTGGGTTTTTCCTTTTTTTTTCTTTTTTTCTTTTTTTTTTTTACCTTTTCAGTGTCTTTCAGCCTGATTTCTTCTTTGCAGAGTCTTATTCTGGGAATCTCAGTATTCTCGCTTCATTTTATATCTGGAGGTGAAAGGTAAAAGATTGAGGGATTCAGGGTGACTGAGGTGTCATCAGAGGACAAATTTGTCTTCGAGGCTAAGATTTCAAACAGGAGGGGTGTGTGAAATTTTTCTTGGTGCTCTGAGTATAATTTAGCAATATACTAACCATGATCTACTCTGGTGGGAGAAGTGAATTTTATTATCTTGGAGTATGATGGTTTTATTTTTATATTTTAGCCTTTTTGTGAAGATTCCCACATATGTATGTGTCTGGGGAAAAAATAAATCCTATCATCCTATTTGTTAAAGTTAGGCATATTTGGGTTGTACTAAATGTAAGGAAAGAAAGGAGAGCAACCCCAGCATTTGTGCAATGTAGATTCCCACGGTGGTATTCAAAGCAGTGTAAGGATCTTCCTCTGTTCTCATTTGGTACTGTTATTGTTTTTTAAAGGTGAATCTGGCAGGTTGTCTGCATTCCAAGTGAAAGACGGCCTCTGGAGACAAGTGGCTTGTTTTGAGAGTGGAGCTCCATGAAAGCGCTAGTTCCTTTCATAGCACTGCAACTTGCCTACAGCTTACTTCTCTAAATAGGAACTTCTGTATTTAAAACAAAACAAAACACACACACACACAAAAAGCACCAAGAAAACAAAAATACAGCTACAGCAGAGTGGGAAGTTTGTTCCTTGGTTCCCTCCTGGAGAGATGTTTTGATGTCTATCTCCTTGCCTCTGCCCTCTTCGCTTCCCCCACTTTTTTTGAAAGCAACCTTTTACTTTCTGCTTGCATAGCAACATCTCTGATTCTTGGCCTTTCTCACTGAATTGGGACTCTGGTTTCACCCTGTCAGCAGGTAAATGGCCTTAAAATCTTCATGGTTTTGTCAGGGTAAAGTGGAGCTGAAAAGCATTACATATGTTCCAAGTTGAGAGGCAGCTCTTTTGCCATGTTCAAGTGGGTCTTTCCCTTCCCCCCTTTCCCTTCTATTAAAGGGCTCAGCCACAATGAAGCTTTAATCAGCTTCATTGATTTAAAGCTAATTTGCACTTGGCTTCAAGGCTAAGGTCTGTAGCACAAGCTGAAGACCTTTAAATCAGAAGTCGGAATGAAAAGCCTTAGGTATATCATATTGTCTGCTGTGCAAAAGAATAGCTGCTTCTGAAGACTGCAAATTAACTATAAGAAAAAGCACAAAGCAGTGTTTTCTTCTGTGTTAATGTAACCTCAGCTTGCTGAGTTACACAAGCTTTGCTATCGACATTTCTGCTTCATCATGTAAATTAATAGAGTCAGCTGAATATGTTTTAGCTCTGTGATGTTTTCAGCACTCCAATTCTGGTTGGTTTCAGTTGGATTTAACCTAATTGCCAAACTGATTTCCATCAGTAATAACTTTTAACATTTATTTTTCCCAAAGGGAAAAAATTGTCTTGCCTGTATTCTCCAATTAAGAAGGTGATGAAATATTCAGTGTATGCCTCCACTCTGACTTAAATTCTTTTGTTAACTTTATCAGATAAACTATAAAATATTAACCAGCCTACTGTCAAAGCATGCATCAGCTGTATACTGCTTATCAGGCATTTTAAGGTACTTATATTTTTGAACATTGACTACATCATGGGAGACTCCATTTACAGAATCAATGTTTTTGATGGGGGCTGGTGTCCAATTTCTTTACAGCTTGACCAGAACAGCCAGGAAAGTGTCATTACTATGAGCCTTTATTAACATTTAAACAGGTGGAGCAGAAATAATGTCTCTCCTTAATTTGTCCTTTCAGGGTATTTTTCTGATCATGCTGGGCTATAGTTTACAGAGTTGCTTACTGGAATTGTGTAGCCGGTTGCAAGGCTGGGGGAGCCTAAGTTGTATGTGGATGTTGCATGCACCTAGTATATGTAGGTAGGTGCGAACTCAGCAACTAGATCAAAGCATGGCTATGTAGATACTTGTTTGGGGGTAATGTCTGAAAATACCTTATTTTTTGCGTTGCATGTCAACTTTTTGCAAGCCTGATGTATAGGCAAAAAAGGAGCATAAACTTGGTTTTGTGGCTGCTTGCAGTTGCTGTGTTTTGTTATATCTATTAAGAAGGAGAATACAATTTTTCTAAAAGATTCTGGCCTCTTCTGTGTGCATGGTTTGGAAACCATTCATGAGCTCACTGCAGTGATGGAAGAATTTCAATGCATTCATTAAAAAAGCGACTGTTTTCTTGTCAGGTCTGTGAAGCGAGTGCAAACCTGAGCCACATCAATAAAGTCAAAGCGCTATTTAATTTTTTAGCTTCTCCATAGAAATTAATTCATGTGTTTACTTACTCTTACACCTTTTTATTTTAAAAAAACTACCAAACCCTGAACTCTTTTTTTTTTTTTTTTTTCAGTCGGAATCTGTGTGTTGATATTGAAAGCACAGTAAATTAGCAGCATTTAAAAGCTGTTGGGCACAGATACAGTGGGGGGGGGGGGGGAATGGAATGCATGGAACGCTGCGGGAGTGTTTCGCACTGCCTGCCTAGGTATCTGCAGCAGGGAGGCGTAGCATTCCTCACCTACTGTGGACATCTACATCTGGCCTCTCAGGATTTTTCTTACCTGGCACGGGAAGCTCCATAAGCCAGCTCCTGTGACTATAAGAGGTCTTCCTCTCCCTCCATCCTTTCCTCTCCCTCCATCCTTTCCTCTCCTGTGCCGCGTTACGTGACACAAAAAGAAGCCTTTTTGTCAGGACTCTCCCAGCATGTGCAGAGTGCAGAGTGCTGTTTCAGGAGGCTTGTGTTCCCTTGGTACAGTGTCTTGCCTCTTCACTGGAAACCCTGTACCAGGGGTAACTGCTCCATGAGCCCTATGGCTGCATCCAAGCTGCCTGATCCTGGAGGGTGGCATCGTGCCAGCCCGCCCAGGAGCTGAAGCGGCGAGGTGTGCGATGGAGACGATAAGAGTCTTGCACGAAAGGGGAGAAACTAGATAGGTCTGTGTCTAGAACATGTGATGCTGGGGGTATTTAAAAAGCTTTTCATTGCCGGAGATTCGAGATGACAGTTTGCAGAAAGTTTCAGCTTTATTTGTAGAAACATAATCTCAGCAGAGGTTGAAAAAGAGTTAAAATGGAAAAAAAAAAGGCGAAGAAAATTTGTTGATTATTCGTATTTTTCTTCATGATTCTGACTTTCTGATTTTTACTTTTACCTTCACTGAAGTCAGGAATAACAGGGGTCTGACTGAGAGGCATTTCTTTCCAGGCAAAGGGTAAAGGACACTCCATCCCACATCACATTTGTTTAAACTATTGATACCTGGTGGATTTGACAAGGTATTCTGAGGATGTCTTCCTCTGCAAGCGGGGGGCAGTCCATGTGCCTGAGTGTCTCACAGTCTGGCACATATGACCTTTTGGCCTCACACTGCATGATAAAAATAAATTTTCTTAATGAAAAATGTCTGTTTTCACAAACCATGATTGCTTTTGAACTGGCTTATTGGATAGCTTTTTCAAATTGGAAAATTTTTGAGTATGCGTGAGGGGAAGGTTTTGAACTGTCATATTGATGTTTTCATAACAGAAAGTTCTAGCTTTATTTGTAGAAACACAATCTCAGTAAAGGTTGAAAAAGAGTTAAAATGGTAAAAAAAAAAAGAAAAGTTCTGAATAATTAGTATTTTCCTTCGTGATTCTGACTTTTTTGATTTTTACCTTTATCTTTGCTGAAGTCAGGAGCATTTATTAATTCTCAGATTGTCCTACAGAGGTTTTTTTTTTTTGTGACTCACTTGCTAGAGGTATAATAAAGGTCAAAGCAGTTAGAATTATGCTAGAAATCGATATAGAGTTTCTTATTTTTTCAGAGCAAATGGCAAAGTTATGCAAGACAACAGAAAATAATAATAAGGGATAAAGTAAATTGAGGCAAAACTGCCTCAGAAGAGTAAAGATGACCACCACAAAGGTCAGAAACCTGGAGTGGGTTTTGCATAAGTATCCCAAGTGTTTTTATCTGAACTCCTGCTGCAAATATCCTGGTTCAGATACTTCTTGCTTCTGTTGTGGGTTCGTTTTGGGTTTTTTTGCTGTTTTATTTTTTTTACTCCTCAAGTTATCTCTTCGTGGGACTAGATGCTGTTTGATAACATGCTATAAATTCCAAAAAAACCCCAAACATTATGCTACAGAGCCAGCTGATGCATTTGCAAGAGAAATAATGTGATATGGACTTATTAAACTCTGGACTACTACAAGGAAATGAACATATTAACGTAAAGACATTAGAACAGCAGTTTTAAAATGTGAATTCATTCAGGAGTTCTCTAGCATGGTCCAGTGCCAACATGTTACCAGAAAACTCTTTCTGTTTTTGAACTTAGAGATAAAGGACAAATGCTGCAAACAAATGCATATTTAATTAGCCCCAGTGCCTCCTCTAGTATGTCCTCTGGGTGTGATAAGTGGCTGAACTTAAACTTAACGTGTGCTAGACTTCTGTGGAAATCTGCTGTAAAATTACATTTGGTACAAATTCATTGGTCTGTCTCCTTCATATAATACCCAAAACACACTTCTAAAAAAAAAAAAGTTTAACACACTTCTTGGTATCATTGAAAAAGGTAATTGAGGAGGAGGCATAAGCAGTCCCAAGAGATTTGTTTTTAGTTAGCTGATTAGTACCTGGGGGTTTAGTAATAGCAGGGGTACTGTTGATTTGGTTTGTGATGTTCAAGAGCGTGTGTATGTCCCTTCATGTGTGTGACTTTTGCCTCAGCTGTAATGACATGGCAAGATGAAAGTTGAGAGGGAGAGAGAGGCAGACTGACTGACTTCTAAATTTGATGTTAAAGCTCTTCTTCAGAAGGTGATGTCAACTTTTGGTTATGTTTGGCTGCCACTGCATGTGAATTTGTAGGGAAGTCTACAGAAAATGCCTTGTTCTGTGGAAGGAGGAAGCAAACATTGTTTGGAAGGGTCTTTTATAACTCAGGGATGTCTGTAACTTGCTTTTGATTGCAATAAATCATGCTCATGTTTAGGACTAGGAGTATTTATAAACCTGTGTCATTTAGCAACTCTGGCCTACTTTTCCAGTAGGATGAAGGAGCTGCAACCAACAAAGGACAATTTTTAGGACACTTATTCTCTTTTTGCTACTTTCTTTATTTTAACATGTACCAAATGCAAGTGAGAAAATCAGATGCTTTATGGCTATTCTCAGTGCTTAACCTTAGCCTAGAGAAGCTTGTCTTCTGTAGTCAATGAACAAGCTTACAGGTTACATCAAGATACCTGAGTTAATCATAGAATCATAAAAATACCTCAAGTCTGAAGGGATCCATGAGGGTGACCAAGTCCAACTCCCTGCTCCTCACAGGACTACCTAAAACTAAATCATATGACTCATAGCATTGTCCAGATGCTCCTTGAACTCTGACAGGCTTGGTGCCAACCATTTCCCTGGGGAGCCTGTTCCAGTGACCAACCACCCTCTCAGTAAGGAGCCTTCTCTGGTCTAGACTTACCTCATTTTAAGCATTTTTGAGTTTGTGACTGAAGTATAAAGTAATTATTGGATGTTACTGTCATTGCTTCTTTAGGACAAATTCCAAGATCAAATTACTTGTCCATGGCAGTTTCCAGCAAAAATCTTGTGGTGGCTTTCTGGACTAGTAAAAAAAATATTGTTTCTTGTTGCTGGTGTGAAATGAGTGACCTACCACACTGCTAATGCATCATTGCTCTTACCGTTTAGCCAGATCATGGTGACTGAAATGACGTGTATCTTAACTGAAGATAGAATAAGTCCTCTCATCATTAGGGACTTGCAACAAAGCCACTGAAATTAACGAGAGAAATTCCTGTTTGCTACAGTGTTTGTTGGCAAAGACATGGAATCCTTAACTCTGCTTTGCAAGCTCCTCCCTCTAACATAGGAATTTGCCTGTTAAGAAAATGTTTTTTTAATAAGTCATCCATTTTGCGAGGAGTGGATTTTTTTGGCACTGATGTAGGACATTGAAGAGAAGACCTGTCCAACAGCATGGCATTCCTTGTCTCTGAGTGCAACAGAACTTGTTCTGTATTAGTCACACATAGACAGCCCAGTGTACTTCATGCTTATTGATTCACCTTGTTGATAATTGCAGCATGCTGCTAATAAATGAACCTGCTAAAAACTAATCCACCTATATTGTATCTGCATAGTTATACTCATTGCTGTCGGTTAAGTTCAAAGGGCACTGAAAGGCAATTTGAATTGCCTTGAAAATTTATGATCTTTCATACGTGCAAAATGATGATAATCTTCTAAAAACTTTGGCTATTTTGTAAGATTCACCTTCTTCACTAAATGTTCCCCTGCTTTCTTGGTTTTTACCTTGTATAAGGGAAATATATGGGGATAGGAGGGAAAAGAACATGAGACTTTTAATTTTATTAATTTCCCTTTTACCAGACTGTTCTGATTGATGCAGGATGCTGTTGATCACGGGGTTCCTTTTCATTGGAAATACCATGTTAGTGCTTTCATACTACTTGCTGCAATCAACGCTCTGACAAGTTTTGTTTGGTTTCATAATTTGCTATTTCATTTGTGAAAAAGCTCTGCACGTTTTTTAAAGAACCAGGGGCCAGGCTTTCTCAGGTCTGCTTAAAGCTTAAGTAACTTGAAGAGGAGATTCAAACTTGAGGCATTCCAGTCCCACCCCCAAAGCACAGCCCTTTGCCCTGTCAGTTGTGCTGATACAACTATTTGTAGGCCATGCGCTGTTAATCTGTTCAGCGAGCTGGTTTAAGTAGTCCTCTGAAAGTTGAGTGTTTATTTTTAACCCTGAGCTGACCTGCAGTGCGTGTCTACAAATCGTTTGTCAGCACATGGGGTGGCCAGTAGCCGCTTCTTCAGAGGGGGCCTGAGACTCTCAGAGCGTGGAAGGCAGAGCGGCTGGGTGTCTGAACACTTTGAAAAGGTCTGCACCTTGATGTCTATCTGCTTTTTGTATTCTGAAAGAGTCAGAATGGGTACAAAAGTCCTTGGTTATCGCAGCCAAGGTTTACTAAAAATACAACTGGCAACAGGAAATTATGGCACTAATGTTTACCTGGTTTTTCTTTTCCTCCTTCAAAGCACTTAACAAGTGAGGATTAAATAATGATTTACAATATAGTGTTAAGGAAATGCTATTTCACTTGCATCCAAAATAAGTAAAACAAGAGAAATGACATTATTTGCACACCACTGGAAGGGAATCTGTAGGGTCTCCCTCATAGTTTTCTGATGTACCTGTGTAGCAAATACTCCAGTAGTCTCTGTTGCCTGACCATGAATGGTGAGTGCCATGCACTCGAACAGGCTGCCCAGAGAGGCTGTGGAGTCTCCGTCTCTGGAGATATTCCAAACCCACCTGGATGCGTTCCTGTCCAACCTGCTCCAGGCGAACCTGCTTTGTCAAGGGGTTTGGAGTAGATGATCTCTGAAGGACCCTTCCAACTTCTACAGTTGTGTGGTTTTTATATGTCTGAGGGTAGCTGAGCCATCCGCGTGGGCCTGTGAAATGCAACACTGAATGTATGGGATAGGCATGGTATATGGGAGAGGTAGGTAAAAGCTGTGTAAGGTACTGTAGGACACCTAAAAATAGCACTTTGTATGACATCTAAAATATCACTAGACAACTGCACTTAGGTAGTTGAGTGACACCCTGTTGTAACTTGTGCTTAGAGTGTGAGAGACCTCTAAATTCAATTAGGTGTTCACAAGACAAAGTGATTTCTGTCAGATTCGTATTTCGTTCACACTGCTGATTTGTGTCAGAAGGCAGCTCACAAAATGCTCAGGTGAGCCGTAGCTCCTTGCCCTGCATACCAGGAACCCAAACAAACAGGTGGTTCCTGCTCTGTGAAGCTCATAGTGAAATAGGCCAGAAGAGGAGTGGAAAAGATATAAAAGTGGTCAAAGAGTGAGTGATTTCAGTCTCCCGCTCCACTCAGAAGACTGGAAGTTCCTAACCTTTTGTACTTCTCGCTAAAAAAAATTGTGCTGCCTGGTATGCCAGTGATGTGCTTGTATCTGAAGCTGCACAGGTGTCTGCAGCACATGTGCTGCATGGGATATGCCCTGAATGTCTCAGATTTCTTGGGTGCATGAAGAACATGAGCAGTTGGTCTGCTCGTGAGGTTTGTTGAACAGGTACTGTGCAGTTGAAAGGTGAATTCATAATGGTGGTCTGTCAGAGTCACCTGGTCAGCTAGGTGTAAAGGCTGTTCTAAGGGTAACTGGGTGGTTCACTAACCTTAGTAAAATGAGGGTAATTTGATTGGCCTTCTTTGTAAAGCATTTACTCTCTTATTCCTAAAATGCTGAAAGACCCTTTCGGGCCTCAGTTTTCCTCTCTTTGTAAAATGAAGACGTGTTTCTCAGTCTTAATGCCATGGAGAAAGGCTTCATTAGCCAGTGTTTAAAGGTTGTATTCTCACAGGAAAGGCATAAATGTCACATGATACTGTGACGTTGTGAAACATGGTGTGCCATGAAGTTCTACAGACCAAACTCAATTCTGTGGTGATTGTTTTGATTCCTGCTGAATCACTGCAATTTAGGAAATTTTTACAGTGGTGGTCTATAGGTTATCAAGCCCATTAAGTGAATCTTCTTTTCATAGCATGCATTACATTTGTCAGTAAGAGGCATAAAACATCCTAAAGCTATGAAAAATAGTAACTACTCTTCTGGGATCAAGATGTGCCTGCATATGAAAGCAAATACGCATGCTGAGTAAACACACAAAAGCTATAAAGGCAGTATGTATACCTTCCAACACTTGTGTTTTACCAAATTCTGTGTGAATGCTTGCAGTACCTGGATATAATGAGATGAGCAGTTTTTTTTCTAACCAAACTCTTGTTACTTGATTATCAGGTCAGCTACTGAGCAGCTTTGATAACTCCCACTGCGAGTCACCGCTAGATTGTTCCGTGCTGCTTCCAACTCTTCCACTGTTTTAGTCGTGTATAGTATGTCATGGCTTTAATAACAGGAATTTCTTTGAAGTCCGTATGCCTTACACTAAGAAGATGGGAAAGAGAGGTTATTTGTTCGTAGTCATTATTGTTGCTACTAACTAGTGAGATTAATGTCTCCTGCTGTGGCTGCTGTCTCGCTTAGACCTTGAAAAGGAGAATGGGAGGAAAGCATGGAATTTGATGAGGTGCACTAGTTTCTGTACTTCGATAGGGGCTGATCTGGCTGATTATTGGGAACGGTGCTGCTGATTACTTGCTCGTGTGCTCTTTTTTTTCTCAGCAGACACCACTGAATCATGTGCAATTTGTAATAGTAAATTAGAGGTGATAAGTAGAAACCTTTGGTATCTAGTGCTCTCTGAATTTGGGGAAATGAATTCAAATTCAATGGAACAGTGGCTCCATCCCCTAAATCCTGACATCGTATTTCTGTTCCATTTATTTGTTCTGCAGTTTATTTCCTTACCCTGTGGTCAGTTTTCCTGACTGGTAGATTGTAAGTTTGCTGATGATAGGAACAGGATCTCCAAACAGTGCTAGCAAAGTACTTTTGTATCAGATGCAACTACTAATACCATTTCAAATATGATACAGATGTCTTTTCCTATCTAAATAAAATGCATGAGTAAATAAAGGATCCTATTTATTTTATGGGCTGTCTACACAGTTGTGGTCCAAAGAAGAACACAGCTCAAGAAAGGCAGCTTTCCTATGTGAGAGCATTTGGCTATTCTTAGTTGAGGAATTCCGCTGGTTTTGGTATGTCAGCATCTGTTTTGATAACAGTCATCTTGGGCAGCAGAAGCATTGCTTTTTTGTAGGAACCCAGGGCATGCCAGACCCATAACTGTAGCTTAATGGATATTGCAAACTGCTGGAAACCTGAGGGGTTCAAATTCAGTCTGAGGGAAATGTTCTAATGATGGTAAATTGCTCACCCTTAATTTGCTTCAAGCATGTCAGCTGTAAAACTGGGAAGACAAGACATCCGCTGTGAAAAAGAGTTTCTGTATCTGAGGGCGACAGTTATCTTGCTTAAAAATTTTATATAGAACTACTTACTGGTTGGGGGGGGGAGGGGGGGGTTGTTGTTTTGTTTTTTTTTTCTGTTGTTTTAAGCTTTTTAGAAGCATTTCCCAGGTGCAGGAGGAAAATGACAAAATGTGGCTTGTGAAATAGTGAAAGTAGTAAAAGAATGAATAAAAATAAAAGCTATCTCATGCTGGAGAAACTGGTGAAATAAAATTTGCCTTGGCTTTAGAGTGGAGAGGATAAAAAGGAGAAGACAAACTCATACTGTGGCTTGTGTTCATATGCTGCTATCTGCTCACATACCTTATGTTGCTCAAATGGAAGTTTAAGGAGACCAGTGTGGCTCCATCAGTGCTTTTAACACTGGGAGACTGGTTACTGCCAAGCAGAATGCCTCAAACTCATTGCAGGGTTATGCATTAGAATAGCATTAAAAGCTGAGCTGCTGTTGCCTGTATTTTATTTTATTATTCAAAGCCCTTAGGTTGAAAACATAGAGGCTCCATATGCCACCTAAGGAATTTCTAAACCCGTATGCAAATCCACCTGGATTTCTGGAATGGAAAAATCTCTCTAGAAAAGGGTCCTTTTTGTTGATGCCTTTGAAAAAGCTGTGGAATTTGTTGCTGGTGAAGCCTGTGAGAGCTGGGAATTAACTGGAGTCATCTGCATCTTCTGCACTTGTGCTAGACATCAGGTTGTAAGCCTTGTTTTGGACATGTAATTGCAGAGGGGGCAAACCAGGGTAATTCATGTTTTTTGCCATGTTCATTTCAACTGCAGATTTTACCATTAATTCGGAAAGGCTAAATGAGTTTTAGTATGAATGTTTGATAACTGGCTCAGTAAAATGTCTCAAGTGCTTCAAAATAAATGTTCGTTTTGGGGGGACATGATAAAAGAAAACCCAAAAGGGCTGTAGTGTAACTAGTCTAACCTACTGTTAGACTCCATAGAGTGCTTTGAAACATTCCACAACTGATATTCCTGACAATACTTCATCAGATGAATTAGTTTGTTTTACCAAACATGTTTGAGATATTTGGTCTGACCTAGCCAGGCAGTAGGCTGAGGTCGTGCACCATTGAGCGCCATGGGCTGAAAATGGCCAGAGAAGTTATGCTGCTACCATCATATTACATATTAAATCTCTCATATCGTTGTGTCAGTGACACAAGTTTAAGAAAGCCCATAAGTGTCTCTTAGAATATTGCCAGTATGATAAAAGACTAGGATTGATTTCTCTGATTTGGTACATACAGTGGACTTAAAGTATTCATAGTCTTCAGCCTGCTGTATGGTAACTTAATAACACACTATTTTGAAGAGGGAGAGATGCTGTGAATCTTGTGGTACTGCTAATGGATTTGAAGAGGATGCTAATGCATTGTACCAGAAAGTGAATTGAGCTCTCGTGTGTAAAGGGGGATTAGAAAATATAATTATGGAAAAGCAACAGTCACAGGCCTGAAGAAGTTTCATTGATGTGTGGCTGCTACAAACAACGTTTTGTTGATGAGAAAGATGACTTTGATGGGTGTGTGCTGCAATAGTAATCTTCTCTATGAAGTAACATGGAATGAATTATAGAAATAGCCGTTTTGTGAACTATGAAGGGAAAATTAAATATAAAGTCTTATATTGACAAAAACTCATGCAGCTTTTAATTTGAAATAACAGTTGTCTACAGAAAGCTAAGCTTTCACATCAAGAACTGCATGAAGGCTTTGGGATAGAAAAATGCAAGTGTGATATAACTGTCAAACCAAATGAAAACTAGGTCCCCCCACTACACACACAAAGGCAACCAAGAAATTAAATAATTCATGGTCTCCAGCTGAATATAGGAGAAGGATCTGAGCTTTTTTGAATATGATTCTCTAGTTCAGAAGAATGAGTGGCATGTTGTTATGAGTTGTGAATATATTGATTTGGATGTCATAAATCAGCCGCCTTGTGTGTGAATGCTGTTGCTGAGTGCTGAGGACCCTAAATATTAGCTGTAATCACACTTGCTGATTCAGGTATCCAATTTGTTATTCACATTTGGTGTGCTCATTCCTGTGTGTGGTACTTGCAGTTCTGGCCTTCCACAAACAAGCATCAAGGCATCTTCATCTGAACACATTTCTCTTGTGACTGAGGTGACTTGCAATGGGAAGTTCATAAACAACTGAACTCCCAGACTCCTTGGGAAGAGCCCAGAATACCTGAGTCCTCTCAGTTTTTAACATGGATTTGACTGTGTTACTCCAATATGTTTGAAATCAGAATCTGTAAGGATGTTGGATGTGCCCGCAGCCCTTTTCAGGGGCTTGCAGCAGAAAATGAGAACTTGTTGAATGACCGGTACCTTCCGTTTCTCTGGTGAGAGGAACTAATGCCTGTCCCAGTGCATGGTCCTGTGTGTGTAGAAGCATTTCAGATTTGATACTGGCTACGTTTAGCAATGTAGGCAGACATAGGCCAGGGTGTACTTCCAGTTTTGAAAACCCTTTTTTCCCTGATGAGAGTCGTTCTGCCATCATGTAGTCTCTTTCTGTGGCAAGGATATTTGGCTTCTAAAACTGGTACCTTAGGTGATGTATGGCCTCAAATATTTTCCTAAGAGCAGGAGCATTTGACCATCTAAATGCTAAGCTTCTTTAGCAATAAGACATATAGCACAGAACCTGCTTGTAGGAAAGAAATATGCTTAAACAGGAGCAAGATAAAATTAGCTTACTGTCCTTGTCCTCTTTTTCAACGTATACCAGTAGATGTGAATTTCAATGAAACCTTTGCACAGAGAAATGCATTTCCATATCAAAAAAGGATTCTTAGCTCTTTTTTCATTGATATAAACCAGTTTGTCTCTTGTAGAGTGTCCAATATAAGTAGTGTAAAAGATACTACGATCCCAGTGTTTATTTTAGAAAGTCGGATGTAACCATTCACACCAGGGAAAGAGTCAGCAGCAATAGTGAGTGTTTCAGCTGTGATAGGCCATTTCCCATGTGATACAAGTACCTGGAGACAGATTCAGAAGCAAAGAAAAATGTACATGGGATCTCTGCTAAGTTTGGGTAGGCTGTTCTTCATTCAGAATGTTTTGGACTTACACAGATGTTTGAATAATTGAGTTTCTTTTTGTTTGTTCAGTGTTCCAAAATTTGGGGAGGGAAAATGATTTTAGACTGGATTGAACAGGTTTTTGTTTGTCAGTTTAACTTTGAAATGGCTGAGACTGTGGTGTTTTGAACATGGTTCTTTGACTCACTGGAAGTAAAACCTATTTCGTTTTGAAGAAATTAGAAGTGTTTATAAAAAAGTATAACTGGCGAAAAATAATTTACTTGATTGTTTTTAGCTTTTATGGCTTTTTTTTTTTAGATTTAGAAAACAAAAGCATCATGTTGAAATTTGAGCAAGCTTGTAAAATTTCTTGCTGTTCCCCAATTTGGAGTGGTTTTACTGAAAATACTGATACTGACTTGTGTGTAATCCCATTAGGAAAGTATAATAAGCATGAAAGTTCTTCCAACTTGCACCAAAATGTGCTGGACGAGCTTTCCTGTTACAGTAGCCCTAACTTGTTCACAGCATTATTCAGTTTTCCTATTCTTTTGTCCCCCATGATTCTTCCTTTAGACACCAAAATTGTGTTTACAGGCAGCAGTGTAGTGTGGTAGCATAATAGTGACCATTACACATGAATAAGCTCAGTTACCTAAAATATGCAAAGCTTATTACGTGGTGCAGTGCCTCTTGTTTAAAAACTCTTATGCAACAGTAAAATACATTTATTTGTGTTTTTTTGATTTTAAATTACTTAAAAATGTAATCTGAGGTTGGTTGGGGGAAGTGAGCCATAATTACTGCTGCTTATATTATAACTCATTAGTTTCAGAAGGTTGAATTGTTAATATCAGAGTTTAGATATGGTTGCTTGACCAAGCTATTGACTGAAACTTTTAAAGTTCCGTATATTGTACCATGAAAAGCATGAATGAAGGACCTTATTCATGAAAGAAATTTGATTTGAGCTACTTCTGCTCATTCTTCATGTTGCTTAAACAAAGGAAAATTGAGGCATGGATTTCAACGACGAAATCTTAAAGTACATTTGTTCCTGTGGAGATGGGAACACTGTTGCTATAATATGCAAATAGGTGAAGATTTCAAGGAGGAGGGGGGATATTGGAAGCAGAAACATCTGTCCTTCACATTTCTGTCAGACATGGAGAATGTTCAGCATAGAAAAGCACACATTTACAAAATGTGTCTACAAAAATTAGATTGTAGATTTTTTTCATAATGGAAGGGGCATAAAAACCATGTGCTTTCTTCTTCTGGGCTACTTGCTTAATTAAAACTCTATGTTTCAGTAATTATAAGGTAATGATAAATTTAGCATATAAGTAATAAAATGTAATATGCAAGAAAATATAATCTGAAAAACAATCCACTTAAATTCATCCATAATGTTGATATAAAAATCACTTTGCTACCTTGTATTTTTATCCAAATAATTCCTTTCTCTGTATCTTTTTTCTGTCTCTCCTTTTCCTATTGTATCATATGTAAGCTATTTTTCTTCATTTCCAAGGCATTTTGGGCTTCTGCCAGTTTTTTAACTGCCTGTTACTCACTACTGAAATACAACTTTTGCTTTTCTATGCCATACAGTGTCGGCTTTTGCATCCTTCATATTAAAGATCAGGCATCAATAAATGCCTATATTTCGTTCCACACTGTGCCATTTGGAAAGAGTTCTTTATAAACATATTCACTGTTTGTCTTCGTAGTGTCCTTTTTCTTGATGCTCATTTAAAAAAAAAATATTTAAAATTGAGCAAGCCAATGTGTCAGTTACTAATCTGCTGGTGTCTTGACCTCTCCTCTCATATTTACTAGGGCTATCTGCTGGCTCCTCTCGGAGTGACTCATTTTTTGTTTTAAATTTATTTAGAATGAAAACTCTTTGGGCTGAACCCCATCCTTTTTCCAGTATGTTTGTATAGTACCCCAGTTGAACAAAGCTCTTCCTAGAACTAAGATTCTGAAAGACTTAAGAAATCCATGCAATAGCTTCTATATAACTATTACCTTTGCAGTTTGATATGTAAAATAATCTCTGAGCTTTTGTAGCCAGGGCATTTGTCATGGTGTTCATTTGGTTTTAAGAAATGACCAATGATGATTGCAGCTGTCTGGCTACCTGATAGCTAAAGAGTTTGTGCATATGCCATTACAGGTTGTCATAAGCAGATAATGGCAGGTGACTTCGGATTGGAAGGAGAACTAAAAGAGAAGGCAGGATCATCTAAAGAGGTGTATTCTGGTAGTACTGCTACTACTCACACATCTGTTTTGTTGCCAGGATTCAATTTTATTCTTTCTTTTGATTTAGCTGGGTGCTTGAGGATTCTATGATTTTATTTTTTTTTTTCATTTTATTTTTTAGTGTAAAACAGGTCGGTTAATCTGTGACTGTTAGTTTCCTGAAGATTTAGAAGGCTGTTAGATTCCTGAAGCAGAGAGGAGCACCTCTCTGCTGAGAACATTGGGGTTGTTCAGCCTGCAGAAGAGAAGGCTCTGGGGGGACCTTATAGCAGCCTTCCAGTGCTCAAAGGGGGTTTATAAGAAAGATGGAGAAAGACTTTTTACCAAGGCCTGTAGTGACAGCACAAAGAGCAATGATTTTAAATTGAAAGAGGGGAGATTTAGATTAGATACTAGAAAGAAATTCTTTACTGTGAGGGTGGTGAGGTACTGGGACAGGTTGCCCAGAGAAGTTGTGGATGTCCCATCCCTGGAGGGGTTCAAGGCCAGGCTGGACGGGGCTTTGAGCCACCTGCTCTAGTGAAAGATGTCCCTGCCTGTGGCAGGGGAATTGGTCTAGATGATATTTAAAGTTCTTTTTCAACCCAAACCATTCTATGATTGTTCTCCTGAATTTCGTTGAGAGTTGTGTCTGACAGGCCATTCTTCAAAAGCACTGTTTGTCTGAATCTACATGTCAAAAGTAGTTTACCTTGAAGCCTGTGGATTCTTCATGGAATAGACTAGTCCATAGGGTCCTCTGACATGTATCACATGGTGAATGTGGTGTGTGGATGTAAAGGTGCTTGCTATCCCTTTGATTTAGTGTTATCTGTATGCATGTAGTTTTATTTGTGTGAAGAAAAGTGCCATGCATGGTTATATAGCATTTTCATTCTTTGGCATGCATTCTTTGGCATGCATTCATGTTTAGTTCAGGGCTCTGGAGCTGATACAGTCCTTTGACAGAATAAGGAGAATGGTATCAAATGTTGTGCAACTCGGCATCTTTTTTGCTGGACTGCAGAGTTGGGCAAGGAAATAAACAAAAGCAACCTGTTCTTTTTCCTGCCTTCCAGTTTCTCGTGGCTGTCAAAATAATTTCAAGAGTTGATTTTTCTATCCCTTTGTTTTCAGTGGAAACTGAGTAGTACTTGGTGTTTACCTCAAAGGCTACCTGACTAGCCTTAAAAGATTTTCAATTTACTAAAGGGAAATAAGGTTATTGCTCCTCTCTGTGATGTGAGTTCTTCTCCCTAAATCTTTTTCTTCCTATCTTTATCCCCCTTTTCTTTTTTCTCTTCCTCACAGAACATTGTAAGCTAGGCTAGGACACTGATGTAGTCATTCAGGACTTGTTACAGTGAGAGAAATGAAGTATTGTTGTGTCTATGCAATGTTTTCCCCATGCATTACATTATCAAGCATTTGGTTCATTTTAGGTTTTGATATTCTAGTGTTAATAAGCTCATTACAGTGATAGCTGAGCAAAAGGGTTACAGGTAATGAGGTTCTGCTTCAGTTCCTGAGAGAGATTATTCCACAATGAATGGATCTCATTGTCAGGACTTTTATTGTTTATTTGGCCTGATTCTACTCTGCTCTCTCTCAATTTCCCACCTTTTCTTCTAGCCATGCTTTTCAAGACAGTTCTGTTTTCCTACCCTTACTACTTTTCTTTCTCCTTTCTCTTGCACTTTCTTAACTTTCCCCTTTGTGCTGAGGAGGTAAATACCTGTATTCTGAACAGTCTCCAGCCATTCCAATCCAAACATATATTTGTCTCAGGCTGGTTTGCCCACTTTTGCTTGTCTTTAGCACTGGTAATAAGTCTCATCCATTGTTTTGTTTTTTGGGATTTTATAATGACTGTTTCTGGAATAAAACTTTTCATAATTTACAGAATATATCTATTATGTGTACTAACTTCTTTCTCTTCCGTTAAGAGGTTTTTTTTGAGTATAGTCCACAGAGGGCAAAGTCTGGCTGGGACCCCCGCGGTGGTATTTTAGTTGTGTTCTTATGATACTAACTGTATTTGTGACAGGTAGGATCTCGTTAGCTTAAGACATGAATCAGTGCCTTGAATGAACTGTCGATACTGAGACTCTCTGGAAGCGCTCAACTGCAACCCTGTTAAGAAAGGGGAATCACCTCAAAATTTTATTGGAATAAAAAAAGTCTGAGGAATTAAGATCCTTGTCTGCAGTTTTAACCTCAACTTGGGAGTACTAGCTGAGGAGAACCCTTAAATTACATGTTACCATCCTTCAGCAAGGTTAGGGTGCAATATCTTATTTCTCTCTGCGTCCAGATTTTGTGATTGATTTCCATGTTCTGTTTCTCAGTGGAAGAGATTGTTTTACTGTAAGGTTTGTCTCTTATTAAAGAGTGCTTTCCAAGGGGGTGCAGATGCCAGCTATTCCTTTCCTATTGTAATGGGGCTCTTGTCATATGAGTTTGTTCTTGCTTTTTACACACCCAAGAAACTTATGAACAGGGCTTGGCACCCTGAGCTGCAAGACCAAGTTTGGATGTTCACAAGGTAGAAGTGAGGGAAAGGAGCCTATGGGTAGAGCACTAACCAGAGTGTCTGTGCCAAGCAGGATAAGGGGAGTGTCTCTGAAATGTAGGAATCCCCTCTCAGCCTACTGCTACCCTGGTACACATCAAGCCTCTCTGTTGGGGATGGATGTGATAAATCTTCCTGAACATGCCAAGTGAACCTCTCTGTCTTGGTGAGTCTTGGCTACGCTTTTGCTAAGTGTGGGAACTCATCTGTAATGTGCAACTTCAGAAATTATTCTGAAAACATCATTTCTCTGGCCAATTTGTTTGAATTTTTCCCTTTTTGGTTCCATTTCCTTCTGATCTTGGATTTCAACAATATGAGGCAAGAACAGTCCCCTGAATATCAGATCCTCAAACTCTGCTGCAGACCTTTCCTTGGCTTTCTGCAAGAGAGGTTTTGTGCTGATGAGGACTCACTGGAGCTTGCTTATAACAGACGTGTCATTTATTATTTTGCTGAGGCTGGATGGTTGAGAGGGAGCCTAGATGAGAGCTAGAAAAACTGATTGTATGCATGGGTTCTGCAAGAGAGCTTGTAGATTAAAGCTCCCTGTAGATTTGCTTGTGGAGCAAAGGCAGTGGGTGGGTTCTGATATTTGGGCAGATATATCAATCAGGGTTATTCTGGATCACTAGTATAGGTTCAGCTTGGACATCTCTTTATTTTCATGATTTGTCTTTTAGGAAACAAAATAGGTCAGCCTTTATTGAAGACTTTTTTTCTTAGTGATGAAGAAAGGGTTGAGGAACATGAGAGGAGATAACAGGACTGAGGGTTGAACTGTAGAAATTTTCTAAAAATTCTTTTATTAAAAATGTGTTATGGTACTGCACTACAGTCCAAACTCATCTGCAGAGCGTTTCAAAATGACATAGCAGTGCGTGTAGAACTCTTTGCACCCCAAATTGTTCATGCATAATAATATGAATGACCAGTAAAACATGTTAATGGACATGTGGAACAGGAATGGGAAAGGAGGCCACATCACTGTATTCATATTTTACGAAGATTTCTTCCAGTGACTGAAAACGTAAGTCATGATTCTCCTTCATTTATAGCTATGAGCTCTCTGCCCATGCCTATGTGCTGAAAAGCATTGATGCACTATTGAAAGAGCACTACAATGCTCATTTAATCAGTGTTGGATGTGTATTTTACATAAAGCAGATCAAATCTGACTGATTTATCACAAACTTTGAGATACATTTTCCGCTCCATGCAGGCATATTGCCCATTAACAAGAAAGGGAGTTAGAAATGTCAGGCAAGAGCCTTCTGTTATCTGCTTACTCTAATGCTTCTTTAGACATGGTCCCACCTATAAAGTAAGGCTATATGTGGGGATTTTGCTTTGGAGGATTAAACTGATGTAGAGCTCTACAGAAGTAATAGATGCAGATGAAACTCTATGGCTAGGCCAGGAGGGAAGACTTTGACGTTCATTTCAATTTTAATTTATAAATAATTGATATAATGGTTCATCTTTTCTGTGCCATTTCTTTCATAAAAACTTATTTTTTTAAGATGTAGGGAAAAAATATCAAAGTTATTTTTCTCCATTTAGTTTTATTAAAAATGCAAAAGCTTGTTTGTGCCACAGTAGTGCTAAATACTCTGTCATTTATCATCACTTTGCCACTATGCACAACATGGTCACTCTGCATTGCCTAAAATAGACATAGGAAACTCCATCTGAACATGAGGAAAAACTTCTTTGCTTTGAGGGTCACAGAGCACTAGAACAGGCTGTCCAGAGAGGGTGTGGAGTCACCTCCTCTGGAGATAGTCAAAACCCACCTGGATGCATTCCGGTCCAACCTACTCTAAGTGAACCTGCTTTGGCAGGAGGTTGGACTAGGTGATATCCAAATGTTCCTTCCAACCCCTGCCATCCTGTGACTCTGTGGTAGTGGTGTTCTTCTGTACTCATCGATAATAAAGTCCATTTGGTCCTCTTATGAATATTTACAATTTAACATAGTCGTTAACACTTAAAGCTCTCTAAGGGATGGGTGGTTTTTTTTTATTGTATGTTCACTTGGGTCCATCATCCAAGGAATGAGATTTGTTTAGTCAGAGCCAATATCTTCTATCTTGTGCCTATTAAAAAGTAGATTAAAGCTGATCTTTGATAAATTGAGTCCCATAAGTCTGACTGAGCATTTGGGAAATTATGTGTTAAGTGATGGCACAAAGAGATTTCTTCTGAATTTTGTCTGTGCTTGTTGAAGAGAAGTTGCCATCACTTAAAGATTTCAGTGTGTTTGCATGGCTTGTGCTACATGGAGTACAGAGTAAGACATACGTTTAGTATGTGCCTGAATACCCTAAGCCAAGGATGAAGAAGAGTATGCGTCTGGCTTCACTTGAAGACAGGTAGGGATAGGGTTTAAAAATTTTAGATTGAGTTGGAAAACTTCCCCCATCACATACTTTCTAATGAGTGCTATCTGCAGTGTGTCTGGCTATTTGAAGTACTTCTGTGAGAAACTTTGGGTGTTTGTCATTGGCCTGCCAACAACTTTAAGTCAGTAATTTCACTGGGTTTTGCCTCAGATTCTCTGTCTATAAAACTAAGATAATGTCTGTGACTAGCTTCATAAAAGATGCTGTGATCATCTCATTTTTTTTAATGAGTGGTAGGTGAGAGTGGGCTGGGTGGTAAAGTTGTTAATTTATTTTTTCCAGCTCTGTTTTAGTGTAGATTATGTCTCAAGTTAGGATGGACTTCCTTTTAAAAAGATGTTTGCATGAATCCCTTATTGCTTCCAGAACTCCCTATAAAGTAAGTATTACTACCAGACTCTGGGTAGGTGACTTGCAAGGAAAATCTCAGAGCTGTAAGTACTGTGGAGTCAGTGAAATACCCCTCTAAATCCAGGTCAGTGCTGAATTCATGCTTTAAAAGGCTAATGGTTAATCTTTAGTAGGAAAGACTGTAATGAAAACCAAGGCATCATTAACAGTCATGTAAAAGCAGAGCTGTTAGTCTTGGTATCCTCCTGTGTTCTCCCCTGGGAGACTAAATCACACCACTGTACTTTTGCTACATAAATTAATTGGCTAAAGCACAGATCTTCACTTTCTACTCTGAATGCCAATTAAATTAAATCTTTATTTAGTCAATAAAATATTTTAGAACTATTCTGAGTGAAAGGTGTCAGAAAAGCGTAAGATGATGTTTTTGATATATAACATTTCCATTACTTAACACAACATACCCTAGTTTTAACTGCCATTGGTATGCAAATTTAGTGTCCCATGTATCGAGAATTACCAGAATTATTTGCTATCACTAAACAGCAAAGCAATCAGAATTAGGGGCCTGAATCTAACAACTTTTAGACAAGGTACACCTATGCTTCTTGAAGAAGATTATGCCTGTTCCCTGGAACAACCTCTTCTTAGAGAGAATTACATTTCTAGTCATGAGCAGAGGTTTACCTGGGAATGCAATTGTGACGACATCCCAGGGCTCTTACCAGCCGTCTTCACTCCCAAAAAGGACCAAACTCAGAACCAAGATGCTGCCCAACACTTCATTCATCAGATGCAGTGCAGGAGCCCTGCAGTGAGCATCGCAGCTCTGATACTCTGACATTAATGCACTCTGCTATTCCAGCAGAGACACGTTTTCTCCGATTCATTTCACTGGAGGAGAGGAAATAAGTCTATTTCTGGATACTCAAAGGAAACAGGACCCTGTAGGCTTCAGGTTGTCTTTGGAGAGCATTTCTGTGGTCATGTTGCCTAATGACAGAAATAGGGGAAAGAGTACATTTAGGTTTTGGTACAAAATAATTTGGCAGATAATGCAGTTTCTAGACTTTTAGTGTCAAAAACTGAGTAATGTTGCCTTGTAAAGTTCACTAGTGAAATATCTCTGGTTGTAGGAAGCCCAGGTGAACAACACATGCAGCAAACGTTATTCTCTTGCTATTTTTTTTTTTGTGGTTTATGAAAAGACAAGATTTAGTTCCCTTAGCAAAATCTGTGGATGTTCTAAAGTATCTTTCCCATTTTTCTTACAAAAAGGTTGTGGGTTTTTTTTTTAAAGTGCTTTTGGACCTGCTTGTCAGTAACATTCACTGAGCTGCACTAATTTTGAAAAATTCAGAATAGAGTTTTGCCACTTTAGAGATAATCCATGAAAGCTCTCTACCTCCAGACTGCAATAAATCATCCCCTCTACTAAAAGCCTGGATGTCATTTGAAATTTATTGCATGGAACTGGTAGTGGACTTAAAAGCCATTTCACATGTCTTATTACTCCAGTCATCTAATTTATGGGTTTCAGCCACAATTGTAGTTGGAAAAGTATTTTCCTTCAACTGATTAATATGACTTCTGCTTTTGCATTCATTTCCCTTTTTATAATTTTCTGTAATCATTGCAAGAGACTTTGGCATCCCGTGTTTAGATAAGAAACTGAAAGAAAGGTGCCAAGACAGACTGATGCAGATTGACTAAGCTTTACAGGCTCTTAGCTGCACTTGTCAAAAGGTATCTTGGTTATCGTTAGTTGAGCAATCTTGCCCTAGGAAAGAGAAAGCTGTCAGGAGCTTCCTTGTTTAACATGAGAATCCATAGCTCTGCGGAGGGACTATGAAGGCAACCTATTAAATACAGATGAGGTAAGCATAAGTAACACAGCACAAAGAATAATAAGATATTGCCGTGCTTTTCTTTCCATTTGTTAGTGTGAAGACCAGTTTGCATTTGCTGTGCTAGGTAAGAGTGCCTTCTGATTCTCATCAGGCTGATCACCATAAGGAAAGATAGTATGAAGAACATTTATAAACAACAACAAAAAAGAAGTTCAGGTGTTAACCTAAAGATGGACCATGTTATCCATTTTAGGAGTCTAGTCTTAGGCTCAATTCTATTGATAGGAGTGGTATGTGAGTTAGTAATTCTGCAACACACACATTGCTGGTGTGTGTGGTCTGCATGTATGCTTGCATGAATAATTTATAATTTGTATTAAGTATCATAAATTCTACAGGCACCTTCCAGGAGAAGAAATACTGCATAATTCTTGCCCTGACTAGCTTACGCTATTCTTAAATATGGCCCAGCCTGTATCGTACCAGAGTGAATGCGCATGGTAACGGATAGCTGTTGAGGAACAGCATCAGTAATACCACAGTTACTTCCCTGGCATTAGAGCATGGTGTGAGGAATTAAATGTTATTTACGTCACGTGTAAGTCAGTGCCATGGTGACAGGTCAAGCACAGACCTGTCTGTTCATCCAGAACTGACATGTCCATGAGGTGTTGGGTGAAGTTTGTCTGCAGCACAGATCTGGCAGTCTTTCCCCTCTCTGGTGCTTGTGGCCTGAATGCCCAAAGATTAGGTGGCCGAGGTAATGGTGTGTGTGATGCTACTTTGTCAGCTGGGCAAAGCTATGATTACTGGCGAGAGCGGTGACTTCACTACAGCAGTGGATGTTGACATGCCACAGACAGATGTTTGAAACCAATATAGGCTTTGCTACATGTTTATATAAATACAGAGTCTAATGAGGAGGAGGAAGTCATACAGCTCTGACTCCCAAATACCCATTCGCTCCGTTTCATGAGAATTTGAAAAGATTAAAAACAAGAATAGTGTAAAGAGAATCCTACTGTGGTTTCTACAATGCATGTTTTCTGCTAATAACACCTGGGAGGCAGGGCAAAGTAACAGCTGAGGTGCTTAAGGGCACCTCTAGTGCCATCTACCTCCTGTGCACATCTGTGGATTTGGGCATGGATCCAAAAGGAGGCTGAGAAGAAAATCAGGCAACGATGAGACCATTGCAACAGGAGGAGGAGATAGTCCTCTGCTGCTGAATATGTGAGTTTCTGGGTGTAACCAGGGCACTCCAAGGTTGAGGATATTTGCCAAGTGTTTGAGTAAGAGCAGACCTCAGAACATCAGTTTGATGCGAGGGAGCTGAAATTGCTCCTTGTGCTACCCAGGAGGAAATACCTCACCCGGGATGCCTCCTGTTCCCCTTAAAACAAACAGCCACCAGTAAGCAGAATCCGCAAGCCTCCGTAAGGTGGGATGTCTGCTGGGTGATGATGTGTGTGGAGCCTTAGCGTCCAGGTTCAGTGCAAGGGGATCTGGCAAGTCTAAAAAATGGCAGATTTGTAGGGAATTTGCTCTCAAATATCACTGCTGAATAGAAAGCTGATGCTGTAATAGAGAATACAATGCTGGAAGTCCCTAGATGATGAAAGATTAATGAGTAAGGGTTAGGTTTGCAACAGCTGTTTCTTTCTTTCCTGCACATAGACAGTAATGTTATGCAAAGATAAACATATTAGCCAAATATTAAACTCTTTTTAAAACACAATAAAAAGCAGCATGTGACAGGTTCCTATATCTAGAATGGAATAATATACGTTGCCAGTTTCAAGCTGAACTCAATCGAGCCGCTACTGGAATTCAAAAGAAGATTGTTCTGTATAGCGCCATTGGTTTGTGTTAGGATTTAATAATGAAACAAAGACTTGTTTTCCATGCAGCAAAGTTTATCTAGGAACCAGATCTCAAGCAATTAATGCAGCTACTACAGCCACAAGACCTAAGGTGATTTACCCAGTTTGAGGCTTGCAAAGTAAGCACTGCATATTTTCTGTTGTTAATTTTTCACAGTTCATACTTCAGCATAATGATCTGTCTGTAGTTGGAGAATATTTTTGGGAATGTTCAATGTGAAAATTAATTTGCTTCATCTGTAGTGACGTCCTCTTTGTGTTTGCTTCCTGTGAATGTTCCTACTGTCAAGTTTTGCTGGCACAAATATGTAAAGACACCCTTTTTTTTAAAGTACATGCACAATTGTTTGTGCTGGAAGAGCATGAGCGCTCTTTCAGTCGGGAAACAAAAAAAATGTGTAAATATTCTCAATTAACTGATAGAGTTTGAAAAGAAAATATTGAACTATCTGTGCTTGCACTATTGGAGAGTCGAAACAGATTTGCCCTCAACTCAATTGGATACTTTCAAGTGAATTTTAAACTACTGGGTGGAAGGGAAGCTGAATTAATCTAAGAAATTCCTTAATAAATAATTTTGGAATTATTCAACCTATTACATTTTAGTTATTTGCTTCTTCCATTTGGCTTTTGTTTTGGTTTTTTTTTTTTAAAGCAACTTTTAAAGCATCTTTTGATGAAATAAATGGCTTTAATTATCTGGTCCCTTTATTTTTACTGTGAGGCAGTAGGTATCAAAGGCAAGTGTACAGTCGCTATGCTATTTCTTCACCTTGCCACGCTGAATGAGGCTTCTATGCGTTGCTTTCTGTAAGGCAGAGACAAAAAAGACTAACTGGGAAGTGAGGCCCCAGAGCAGTGCAGCTCAGCAGACAGCAGATTGCTAATGGCACCTGTATTTCAGTTTACAGTAGTGTCTGCTAACAACACACACACTGCACTCTGCTTGATTTTTTTTATTTTTTTTTTTATTTTTTTAGCCCCCCCTGTTCTTTCCCTCACTCCCACACGCTTAATTAGAAAATCTGATGCAGCCAGAGACGTTATCTGCCATACCGTGTGTGTTAGTGAGGAATGCATTCTTTGATGTTGCTGATAAGCTTTTCTGTGTTGTGGGTAGTTAATTGGTAGTGGAAAGGAAATGTCTGGACTAGTGTAAAAGGAAGCTTCCTAACTGTCTCTCCTGCAGCTGGTCTCGCTGGTTGATGAGCCAAGGTGTGGTATTGATGTAGCAGTGGTGAGGAGGTCCTGCCAATATTGCCCACCCCCCAGCAGAACTGTGCAGAGCACCTGCACCTTTGGAACCAGTTCTGAATTCTTCTTGTCTTTCATCTTTGTGAGGGAACAGAAATAGCAATAAAACACAGTTCTTCCCAAAACCTGGAGGGCCAAATTTCCTGCTGGTATAAATCAGCCTGTGCACTGTAATATCTCCTCAGGTCATGCTGGTCCACCGGCCCCTTGAGAGCAGGGAATGTGGATGGTGAAGCATTTGTAAAACAGTGAACTAGCCAATGGCTTAGATCCTTGCAAAAGTCAAAATAAGAATATTGTTTTATTTGAGATTTGTTTTCTGCAGCTTTCAAGCCTTATTTTGCTTCTCAGTCGCATTTTGCCGTTGCTGAATAGAAGACTTAGCTACTGAATTTTAGCTTCCTATTTACAGTCTTATGAACCATTGTCAAATCTGGCTTTACTCTTTTATTGTAAATAAATAGTGGAAAGATCATGATCCTTCTCTGGAGGGGAGGATGTATTTTGGGATTTTTGGTTTGTTCAGCAGTATTAGGTCCTCTAGCTTTTCCTTAGATTTCTGTCTTTCTGCTATTATTGCACACAAGACAACTTTCTTCATCCAGTAATAGATCACTGCTGTTGTGAAAGGTCCTTCTGTTCCTAATGAACTTTAAAATGTTTGTCCTGGTTCTTTGGCTCTGTTGGGTATTGGTTTGTTATGTTTTTTTCTTTCCCTTCTCCATTTTCTATAACATCTAGTTTCTGTTTATACTTATTTTCATCGTTCTTGCATTTGTTATACGCATTTCAAAAAAATCATAGATGCTTTCACTTTCATTGCATTTCTCTAACCAGTGTGATTCTTTTTTTGAATCATTACACTATGGCTTTGAGGGTAAATAATAAGATGTTCTTAAGCTCTTGCCAATCGTTGTCATCTTTCCATCATATATTTATTTATTTGTTTTTTCTGCTGGCTGAATTTGGCCCTGATTGTATACAGCTATTTGAAACTGACCCTTGAAGAGCACCAAGTGGAAAGGAACCCGGTTTGAAACTTGTGCTGTGTGAATATAACAGATGTACTGGAGCCACGCTCACTTGTACATAGCCAACACTATTTTTTAGTTATGTTTCTGTTCCTTATCTGCCAAAATGATATGTAGTATAGGATGAAGATCCTCAGTGAGACCCAGACACCTTCCACCTCCTTGTTTTCACTAAATTATCATGATTGACTTCGGGGTGGGTGGGTAGGAAAGCAACCAATGTGGAACTGACAGAATTAGCTAATAATTGATGCTGATCTTGCTGGGAGTCCCACACTGTCCTGGGTTAGCTGAAGGGCTCTGGCAGAGCTGTCAGGCCCAGTACTGACTGTCCTTGTTGTCTGCTGTGTGTTGGTAGCACATGTGGTACACAGACTGCTTCTTTCTTGGCTACCCTGGTGTGGTGAATGGATAGCAATTACACAAGGGTCCAGTTATTTAAAAGGGATCCAGAGCAGCTCAGAACAGATTTTCTGTGTTAAACAATTAGCTGAGTACCGAGATATTAACCAGATGTGCTGCCCTTTGGGCCAATTTTTGCAGTCTGGTTCGCAACTGCTTGGTAGGAGAGGAGATTCAACCTGTTCTCCCTCCTCATACGATAAGAAGGGAAAACCATGATACTGAGAATGCCAATGAGGAGAGCCAGATGGTTAGCTATTCCTGGTCATGCGCCTTTCACAGTGCTGTGCTGCCCTTCTTGCTTTGTTCCCATCTGTATCTGCAGTGCTACGTTCCACGTTGAAGGGACGCTGAAGCATCTAGAAAGCAGGAGAACACAACAGGGGAGGAAAAACTCAGTTTTGTCCAAAATACCAGGTTCGGAATTAAGGCTGAAGAGGATTTAACTTCAGTGATATCTGGGAGGCTATAGTAATGGGGTGAGTTAGTGAAGTGTGAAGCGTGATTTCCCTTACCACTGGCAGTAAGGCCGCCCAAGAGAGGTCACCAGACTCCCAGGCTCTGCCAAAGGGCAATGGAATGTGCGAGAAAAGGATTCATCCAAACTAATTTGTCTGAGAGGAGAGGCTGAGGAAAAGCTTTCCAGGGAAGACCTTGGAAATGACAGAAGATAACTTAGGAAGCGTCTTATTCTTTCAAATTCGTCTGTTTGGTCTCTAGTTCGGGTAGAGGGATGCTGAAGTACTTATGAGCACGAATGTCTGATTCCACTTTGACTCCTTAGTCTCTGTGAAATAGGAAACTAGGCAGCCCTGTTTGCACGCTGCAAGGGAAGCATCTTACAGCCTCATTTGTGATCAACCTCAAACTTTCGCATCATGACAGTGTCTTAGATCAGTGACTGCACACGTAGTGTGACAGGCCACACCGCTTGCAGGGTGTACGGTGTGTGTGATGATGGGATGATGACTTCGAGTAGTTTGTTCAGTGCTCAGCTTTCCAATTTGAAATACAAATTGCCAAATTACACATTGCACAGATCATTAATAATTTGTATTTCAGATTGCTAAGTACATACAGCTAGTAGCACACGTGTGCCATGGATTGGTAATTCTTGTTGATGTTGGGAAAAAAGTCACAACCCTCTTACAGGTTTTGCAGTCACTTGAGAGGACATTTGCAGGCTGGAGTGGTGTGACACAATCCCTGCTAGAGCTGACAGTGTATGAGGAGGATTTTTGTATTTTTGTATTTTTTTTTCTTTCCTGCTGCTACTGACTCATCTGCTCTTTTTGCTGTCTGTTTACACTCATTCCACCACCCACTTACAACTGCAATGAGTAATGTTTTAGGCCCGGTGTCTCACAAGTGCGGGCCCCTCACACATCAATGTCATTACTGGAATTGCTTTTACTGATAGCAGCCACGTGGCAGGTGTGCAGAGAGCAGCCTGCAGAACGAGCAGCGTGAAGAGCATCATTCATCAATTTTGCTTACAAAAAGTAATTTCGTCTGTTGGCATGAAAGTGTTGTGGTCCCCTTCCTCCTCCATCCTCTTCCTTCCACTGCCTGTGATAGCAACATGTGTTTCTTCTCATTGTCTTGGTTTTTCACACCATTGTTTCAAGACAGGACTCCAGGTGGGACTAGGTTGTGTCTTGCTGTTGCATGGAACCGTTGAAGAAGGTTCAAGGAGTCCTTTGTGCTTTTGGAGCAAGCTTCATTACTGCCACATGCACCAGTCTGATTCATCTCTAGTCAAAGATGGTACGTGTCTGCATACTTCAAGCCAGTTGCTTAACTTAAGCCATTGCTTAAATTTAAGCACATGCTTAAGTTTTGCCTGAACTGGAACCTCCCAAGGCCCTCACAGGGACAGACAGCAACAGGTTCATAGCTCCATCTCTGTGGTGCTACTCATTGGAGGATGTCTACTATGAAGTCTACTCCTTAAAGGGACAGGGTGGCAGTGGCTTTGCTCTGGTAGAATTTCTTCTCAAGCATATCATTCACGCATCTCTGAGGAAAGAGCCCAGAGACCAGGCGGGGATGCGACTGGTTGGACCCGGTCTGCACTTGCTTTATTCTCTATGACTCTTAAGTACCTTCTGGGTATTGATGATTTATTTGGACTTTTGTTTTATTGTATTTTGACAAAGTGCCTCTGCTTGCTTGGAATAATCACTGCAATGAATCCAGTAAGCTTTCACGACCTTAAAAAGGGTAACTGATCGTTGGCATTGGATTTAAAAGGGGGTGTGTGTGTGATGTGGTGATTGTTCTTAATTGAATCTGAAAGGCAAAGAAGACTTTAAAGATCTCAGTTGGCATATGAAAGAATGCCCTCTTCTTGTTCTACGTTGTATTATCTCATTAAAATGCCCCTTTTCCTGTAATCACTATTTCACAGTTCAGCCATCTCCAGATACTGTGAAACAGCTGTGCAAAGGTCAAGTACAAGAGGGCAATGGGAAAAGAAAATGACACCACAGCTCCCAGGGTTTCCAACCACCCTGTTAACAAATTTACTGACACAGGGCATAATTTTTACTGACGCTGCCCATTTTTTACTGACACTGACTCTTAAGACTCCATAGGGAGCAGATGCTGACATCTCCCTTGACTTTGAAAAGCTTATTGCTGAAACAAAATGGTTTTATGCAAAGATTTACATACAGTGTCTAAACATTAAGCAGAGGATCAATAGTTCTTCAAGTCTGAGTAATGATCCCACATGGCAAAGCTACATTTTAATTAATAAGAATGCATCCATACTTCATGTTTGAACTTCCTCCCCCCCGCCCCACCCCGCTGTCTTGCTGGGAACCAGTGCATTCAGAGTTCGTTCAAGCACATCCTTTTTTTCTTATTGCATATTAGCCCAAGTCTACTTGGGCTTTGATTCCTGCTTTGAGACTTGTACAGACAGCCCTGGCACTTTTATGACTTTTTAGTGAGGCCAGTGGAGCTTGGTGCAGATATCTGCACATCCTTGCAAATCTTACTGTAAGATCGAGCCCACGATTAAGAGGTAAGTGTGGCTGGTAGATCTCAAAAGAGCTTGTCACCTCCTGGATAGATTTCATTTGAAATAGGCTCTGTTGTTCAGAAATAAGAGTTGTCTGGTTTATCTCACAGTACCATGCTTAGTTTTTGTCTCCTTGGTCTCTCCAGTTGTTTGCTGTTGACTTTTCAGTCCTACATAAACATGGTTTTGTCTGGTTCATCTCTTAAACCTGACCCCTAAACTGTGCTCTATGTGGTGCACTTGAAATTTTTTCCCCTTTTGCTGCTTGTGTTCCCTCTCAGTTGTTGACTGTGACTGGAAAATAGGCATACAAAGCATTTTGCATTCTCTGAATGTACCACACAGTAATTCTGCTGTCTGAAAACTCTGTAATGTCAATAATTGATGCACTTGAGAAGTGGTAATTAAATTAGTTAATTATGCTGGTAAAATTACATGCAATTATGTGACTGCAGGGTATGTTTAGTAAATTAGGCTTTCCCATACTCACTACATATTGTGGTGCCAATTTTGTTCCTTGATGATTAGGTAGCTTTTGATACTTCTTAATTGATTTAATACCTGGATCTTCATTAGCCCTCGATTGCTATGCAATGTATGTCTGACATTTTTCTCTCTGATATTTCACAGAGTATCATTCATCAAAAAAAATCAATCTATACATATATACGTATTCCTGTCAGATGTTACAGCATCAAGACTTCAGGGAAAATGTTCTCTTCTACAAGTGTCTTGCGGTGACTTGCCCACTACTGTGAGATGCCAATCAACTAACTGTCCCTGGGAACCCTCTAATATAGAATGACTGATTTCATTTACATTTCTCTTGAAAGATACAAATAAATAGGTGTCTCAGGGAAGACTGGCACGGTGACAGCTGTTTTAATGACACCTGTTATCTTTGCAGAGAGCAGTGAAAGGTTATTAAAAGGTAACATTAATTTAAATAAAAATTTCAAGGGGGTCAGATTGATTGTGTCTGGTGCATGGGTGGGGTTTGCTGTTCTTCATTCATGCTCGCTCAATATTTTACATGTCACAGTCGCCTCCCAGCAGATGGTTACCTTCATGCTGGCTGTGTTTACTATCACAAAGCTTTCCCAGTTCTGCTTGTCTCCACATCCTTTATTTCCCCCCACCAGCACATACTCTGTTGCTGTCAAAAGTGATGCTTCCGAGTGTGATCCCTGTTTAGGGATGTTAGTGACAAACTGCACTAAAAGTGAGACCACAGAATCGCCTAGGTTGGAAGGGATCTTTTAAGATCATCTAGTCCAACCAATGAAGAAAAAAAAAAAAAACACAAAAAAATCCCCAACAACAACCACCCCACAAACGAACAAAAAAACACCACACCACACCCAAACTCAACAACAATCCACTACTAATCCATATCCCCAAGCACTATGTCAACTCCTCTCTTGAATAACTCCAGGGATGGTGCTTCAACCACCTCCTTGGGCAGCCCAGCTGGTGGCAAAAGCAGTGGCATCTGAATGGCAGAGCAGTTAAGTAACTGTGCTGAACTGACCTGAGAAGAAAAGGTCCCGCTACTGGGATGACTTTAGGAAGTGATGGGTGACTGTATCCTGTTGATATAACATTTCTGGGAGCTTGGTACAAATACGGGCAGGCGGGACCCTTGGTTTGTCAGTCAGCTCATTGAGACACGCATCTTTCTCTGTCCCTCTCCCTCCGTGGTGCTGCTCACCAGGCTGCTGGGGAACCTGCAGCCAGCCCTTGTGGCAGAGTATGGAAGGTGCCCATGCTAATGACGGGCTTAGCAGTGAACGAAGCATGCGCTTGCTCAGAGAAATAACTCCTGAGGAAAGGCTTTTGGAGGCACGCAGGTAGCCTTCTCTGAGTTTTGCTTCTTAAAGAAAAACCAACTCCCCTGAATTTGTCTGTGGCTGCTGTGGCAGCTTTATGATGGCTGTAATGTTAACCCAGAGGGAGTCAGCACATGTTGCTTCTGTTTGCTTTGTTCAGGGTCTTTACTGTCTTTTCCATTTTCCTGCTTCCTCTTGACAATGTTTATTACATAATTATATTCCTCTCCCTTCCCTCCCTCTGTAGTTTTGGCTGACTTTTTTTATATGGCAAGTGTGCAGTTTAGGCTTAAAATTTTACGGGAGAGAATTTCCAGTGTTTCCTGAGTGTTCAGTAATGTATAGAGCTGGCAAGCTGGCTGGTTTCCTAAACCCTATATATCATGGCTCTTATGACTTGTTCATCTTGGGGACTGAGGCTGTGTAGCTTGCAATTACAGGGGAACTTCTGAAAAGAGGGAGTCTGCATGTTTCTCCAGACTTCTAAAGTAGTGCTTATAGGGAAGTTCCTGCCTTTATGAATACATCAATATGACAGAGTCTTGAGCTGGTGCTGTAACTTTCAAGCTCATGGTAAAATTGAAGTTAACTGGGTACTCCTAGATGTGAAGGGTTTCCTATATACTTGCTCCAGCAGAAATAACTGTGGTTCTATTTAAGAGGCTAATAGGTATTTTGAAAAACTGTAGTTCTATGAGAAGAACTGCTCTTAAAATATGAGGAATACACATGATTAGAAGGAAAACAGTGAAGAAATCTGCAGGTTTAGGTGGGAAAGCTCTCTCCTAAGGTTATTAGCAGGATGTGTATGTACAGAGAGAGTTAGGACCTCCTGCAGGCACATAATGGTCTTACCAGTGAGTCTGTTAAAATACCACCTGCTTTGCCTGGCAATCTCTCATGTTCAAAAACTTTGTTCAGATTTCCGTGTTTGGGAAGGTGCTTGAATATTGAAAATGAAAGGGAGATCAAACCTAAAGTAACTGTAGGAGAGCTGGGGTTGTGCAGAAGTTTCTTGCTTTTTTTTCTTTCATGGGGACAATTTCTACCTGGCTCTTGCAGTCTTCTGAAAGCAGTGCATTCAAAGCAACCTATCTTTACTTGGCACGTTTGTGCTAGTGAAGCTGGCATGCTACCTTGCTAGCTGGCGTAATGCCATCCCAACAGATGGACAGGAGTATAGAAAGCCAGGAGACCATGTACAAGCATCAGTATGTGTGTTGAGGGCAAGATCCCCTAGCCAGAAGTGTTGAAATGCTTGTCTGTCCTGCATTTCTGCTCTTGTGGCTAAGACGATGTACCGGCTCCGAGTGGAATTAGCCACCCTGGTATAAACTAATCCTTCACCTCCAAGGTGGGAATTACTCTGGCCACACAGAATCTGGGTTGCCATTCCACCAGGTATTCCTGTAGGAACTCCAGGAATTCCTGAAAAACACTAATGTTTTCTACATAGCAAATGGTTTAAAGCATGGTAGGGCCAACTTTTAAAGTCGTATGTGCAATAGGTCATACTCATAACAGTCTTGGAGAACAAACAGAGCTCCATCAATGGTGACAAAATTAGAGATGTAAAAGACTGAGTCCAGTTCTGCACATTTCTTTGCTCCAAGATTTCTGCTCAGCTTGGAAAGTGGGTACAGCTTGTCTGTGGATTGCCACAGAAATTCATTGTTAGACTTATCTGGACATCTTTCATGTTGTTTGTCTTTACCTGAAGAGACAGCATTTTCCTGGTGGGACACACAAAACTACATCTGTTAACATTAGGTGCTTTTGTAAATTCAAGTAGCTACTTGATTGTGTTAATGGCACCAAAGATGAAGAACAGATTCATCTGACGTATAGTCTAAGAGGCAGAAGGAAAGCCATGTCTCTATAAGATGATGATACTTTTCAAACTCTAATCAGCTTTAAATTTGGGATTCAGGTAGTGGATATTTAGTTTGGGAATGGCTGCTTTTGTTTTAGTCAAATTTGCTTCAGGGTGCTGTCGGGCAAACTGATAAAACCCCTGCTCACAGCAAGACGTTTACAAATATTATGGACATATTCAAGGTGAGGCTTGATGAAGCCCTGGGCAACCTGGTCTACTTGGGGGTGTCCCTGCAGACTGTGTGAAGGTCAGACTAGATGACCTTTGGAGGTTCCTTCTGGCCTGGAGGCGCTCATTTCAGTTAACTAAATTGGTTTAAATTTGCCGTAGTTTAACTGTAATCAAACTCTAAATATAGATTCTTTCCAGACTCTTGCTTGAATTTACTTCATTTAAAGAACTGGCAACCATTTCAGAAGTGTTTTATGGGATTTTAAAAACTGTACAGAAGACACTGATAGAACGCTGTGAGGTAGCCCTCAAAGCTTTGAGAACTGCAGTTCAGAGGCCTACACAATTGTGAGTAAAGGCAGACAGTGGTATTAGCCATAGGTTTATGAAACCAGTGCTGTAGTATTTTGTATTTAGAAAATTATCTTTGCAGTCATAAAGACCGTATGCTTCAATTTTCTCTTCCACCAACGAAGTCTTAGATTCAGCTGTTAGCTGGATTTAGTGTCAGATGGAAAAGTCTGTCTTGGCATAGATGACTAGATGAGCACTGTTGTCCCAGGCCTTCTGGGACCAAGCTCTGCTTTGGTATGTACTTATCATGTGGTATCTCTTCTGTCTACTAACAGATATTTTAGAATAACGTTGCATGAAAGACCTGTAATTATATTCTGCTAATTTTAGCAAGTAGAGCTAATGTTGAAATGGCAATATTCACATTTGCATATAAGCAATCCAACAAATGAATTTGCCCCATTTAAACATGTTTAAACAAAACACCCAATATTTCCTGTATTAAATAGCCATAGACCCTTGCAGATAAGCCAGTGAAACCACCAATCTGGGTCAGGATCACGTTTGGATGAAATATTAAATAAATTGTTCCCAGTTCACTTCCAAATAGGTATATGCACGTAGTAGTGGAAATGTCTGTTGGCCTATGCCCAACCTTGCTTTTCTTGGAAGAAAGATGTTTGAGACATCTGTTAGACTGGAGAAGAGAAGGTTCAGTGGGGATCACATCAATGTATATAAATAAATACCTGAAGGACAGGTGCAAAGTGGATAGAGGCAGGCTATTTTCAGTGATGCCCAGTGACAGGACAAGAGGCAATGGACACAAACTGAAACGCAGGAGGTTCCATCTGAACATCAGGAAAACACATTTTTACTATGAGGATGACTGATCCTGAGCACCCTGTTCTAGGTGACCCTGCTTGAGCAGGGAGGTTGGATGAGATGACCTCCAGAGGTTCCTTCCAACCTCAGCCATTCTGTGACACGAAGCTAATTGCTGTTGAGATTGAATTCAGGTCGTATGTGTCAGACATCTCAGTCAAAGGGAATTTAATTTTTTTTTTCTTCTTTTCCCCCCAAGCCACTTGGTTATCTGCAGAAGGAGATAAGTAGTATCTGTATTCATTTCATCAGCATACTTCCTTCCTTTTCCTCCAGGAAGTGCTTGGAATCAAAGCGTTGGAGGGCAGTTGAAATGTAGTCAGCAGGTCCTTGATTCTCTATTAACACTGTTAGTGATTTTTTGTAAAGCAGGTCCTTATGTGAAGCCACAGGAAAAAGCTGTACCTGTGATGTCTCTGATCACTCTTTCCAAGTGTCACAGCTTCCAGTATGGGGCTATTATGGTCTATCCCAGTGAGAGGTTTGGATCTTTGTATGGTAATCACCTCTGTTCCAGTCTCTCACCATGGAGTACCTTGCTATCTACTCATATCCATGCAGATTTCTCTGCTTTCACTCTTTGGGTGCAGCTCTCATCCTTCATCACAGATTAATCAGTCCTACTTCTCATCCCACATTCACAGCTGAGTTACAGTGGTAGATTTCACTATACTTGAGACCTGCTAGAAGCTTTCCTTGTGAGCCTGCGATATATGCCTGATTAGGTTTATAAGGACATGGTAGTGGTCATACTATCTTCAAGCAAAGGTCTACCTATCTCAGTAGACTCTCTCCGTTTCTGGCCGCAGGTGGAATGCATAACAAAGAGTAAGACGAGTGCAGGAATGTGTGTGTGATACTTCACTATAATATTCCCCATGTCTGGCTCTCCCTTATCTGGAAGCATTTCCTGTGGTCTTACTGACCCTCATTGGATTTATCTTCCAGAAACTTACCAGGTCTTCCCACCAGATTTTAGTATCTGCAGAATCCTTTGGCAAGGACTTGTGTGTCTTTTCTCTCCATGGTGTGGAGAACCACATCTTCATGTCTTGGATCTAGCTTTTATTAACTTTCTTTTTTTTTCCATCTATGTTTTTCTAAAGAGAGGGGGAATGAGAGAGTGGGACAGAAAAAAAAAAATCAGTGATTTCTGTCCCTTCTGTAGTGCTTGTCATTTTACAGTCCTGTGTTACCTTATCCTTGCTCGGTTTGGTGGTGTTTGCTTTTTTTTTCCTAGATTGAATTACTTTCAGTAGCTTTTTTCAAATGGAATTATCATCTGTTTGTCAAGGTTGTTGCAAAAAATGGGCAGGAAAAAAAGGTTAAAATGGAGAAAAGTTTAATATACCCCAGAATGAGGCATATCCGAAGTGTTAGTCATCTGTTCTGATGCAAAACATGTTTTTGTTCCTCTCTTCTCTTGTCTCCTTTCCTCCTCTTCAGATCTTTTTATGATGCCTTGGATAACTTCTCTATGTATAAGACCTGACTGAGGCCTGGGAAGAGCACCTTCGCAATTAATGACATAGCCACTATTGTTCTACTTGCTTCTGTTTTTTAACATGGAAATATCCCTGGCTGTATTTTAATTTCCCACTGAGTCTTTTCAACAGAGGGAGTTCAATTTTGAATGTCTGCCTGGCCAGATAAAGTGATGTCATACAGATAAATGCAAGGTGTAAATAGTAATGTATCCCACTTCTTATAGACTTGTAGTTTTCTAGGTACATGATTTGGTATGGTGGTGAACTGGGCAGGAATGCCTACAGTATGCTCTATGCCATTACTTGCAGTCATAATATGATCACTTGTATATCCTTAACCCAAAAAGAGAAGCCACTTAACTATAAACCTCTGTACAGACCTGTGGGATACCAATTTGACTTCACAGACTCATCCCAAGCCCGCTTAGATTCATAAAGCTCCACATACAGTGTGATCAAAGATGCAGTAGAGAACTAGTGCATATTACTTTGCATTAATATGTGTGTACTAGATATTAAATCATAAGTAGGCTTTCTACCATTATATCCTTTGCATTTTACATTTTCAATTATAACTAGTAGCAACAGGTGCAGACTAGATTCTCCCTGCAGAAAAATAAAATGCAATTGGATAGCTAGCAAGGAAAAGGAATGCAGATATTGGAATGGTACAGGACAGTTGTATGCTGGATTGCTTATGACGCTCCAGAGCCATCACAGCTTGTCCATTATTTGTATTGAGTTCAAAGATAGTTCCATTAGAAAGATGGAGTGCAAGTCCTCCACATACCTCCACAACAATACCATGTTTGTTTACTCTTAAAGCTCCCCTTTCATCTCTCTTACTTAATGTTTCTTGGCTTTTCCCTCTTCGCTGTCTTCACTGCCACGTTATACACCTTATAGTGAATGCTATTCTAATTTTAATCCCAATCATTTTAGGTTTGGATTATCAAGCACCCGACTCACAGTGACTCCAGGATCAGCCATTAGCAACGTGGGTGTATTGCAGTAGCTGGCTCTTCCGTCATTTAGATAACCTTTCCTCTGCTTGCTACTGCTCTAATACATGCATTTAGCCTGTTGGACACCTGTAAATGTGCTTTACTACGCTTTTCTTTGCTGTCTGAGATTTGGTACAACCTGCTTTCTGTTACACAGGTTCCTTACATGAGTCCTGTCTACTTTATTGATTTCTGATGGGAGATAGAGCAGGGAAATCTAGGCAGAGGGTTTTGAGTGGATCAGGCTAATACGCTTCTGAGTAACTGTGATGTCTCAGTTTGCTACTGCAGTGGAACAAATGGCAGAACCATTAGCATGAAATTATGGTGTCTAGGGCAGCTATATATTTAAGATTAATCTAGTGCTATCCCAGAGGCTCTGGAAACTGGAATTTGGATGTTGCTGCTGTGCTCATACATTAGTGATGCCTGTGTAAATTGATGTCTTAGCTGACAAGTACCTTGGATTCTGTTGGCTTTGACATGGAGAGGTAGAAATCTTGCAGGGTGAGATCTCTAGGCAGTCATTGGGCTGCTCTTTAATGTCTCGTCTGAGTTCTCATGCCACCATTCCCAGATATTTAAAAGGTCTTAAGTTAATTCTCAAAAAGGTTTATGTTGCAAAACCCAAAATTATTTATGTGATAACGGGATTTTATGTTATCTTTTAAAATATCTTATGGTTTTGGAGTTTCAAGGTGCCAGGTGGATCATGATTTTTAAGTGGTGGGTTTCTATTTTATTTTACACCACTCAGTTTTAAAGATTTTTTTTTTTGGGTCTCACATAAGCATTAACTTTTGGGAGCTGGAACTTTAAACAAAGCAGGAAATCTTGTAACACTTATGATTGAAATCGTCAGAGCTGGCAAGACTGAGCTATCTGATTGCCAGTTTATTTTGCAGGCATGATCGATTGTAGTAGGTCATCTAAACTGCTGTAAAAAATAAAATTAAATGATATGTTCCTTCAATCTATTATAAAGTAATTGAGAACATGCTGTCAATCAGCTATACCTATCTGACACGTTCAGCCAAACCCCAAATGTGTTGCATCCTAATCTGCACTTGGGAAGAGAGCATATACATACAGAGTATTAGAGTATAAGCTCTTTATGTGTATTTGGAATGAAAAGGTTTTTGTTTCTTTGCATAAGGAATACTTTTATTTTACAGTGCATCAAAAGTAACCCTAACTAAGCCATATAAAGGCATATCACATCCTTTGACTTTGTGACTCACTTATTTCCTGATTATATGCCAAACACAAATTCCAGTTCCTTGTGTTTTACTTACAATAACATTAGTGTTTAATTCTACAGACTCCATCGAAGCTACACTTAATATAAAGAAAACAAATTCTCTATTTTATAGCTGCATTAAATACTTTCCCCTAAAATGGTTTAGGGGGTGTTGCTTTTTTTTTTATTTATGGATTTTTTTTCACAAAGCTAGAGACTTTGTTTTGGTTTTACTACTCCATATTTATAGTTGTGGAATGATCATTTTCTGGTTGATTTCACATTGAGCTCTCTCAAAACTAGTTGTAATAGTTCTATGCTCTTTAAATCTTTTTCTTTCTATCACTGCTGTTACAATATATTATACTTTATATTCTTAAGCTATTAACTCTGAGTTCAGTTAATGATTTGTTGGTGGTTTAAGGGAGCGTATCTGGGTTGTTTTTATTGGTATTAGCTTTTATTTTTTTAAGAATGGCAATAAAATAGATAATTCCAATAGTGGAAAAAAATAGCAAGTGGTTTGTTTCATGGGACTTAGATAAGATGAGCCAACACATAATGTAGCAATTCTGACCTATTTTTAGTTTTCTAACTTTTTTTTTTTTGGCCAGATGCTTGCATGGTGTTTGGTAGTTAATGATGATTTGCTTTTTCTTGGAGAGATGCAAAGGATAAAAGGATAAACAGGATTTTTAAATTTTTTTTTCCACTTGATGCCTGCTCTCTAGTGTTTGAGGAAGTTTGAGAGTTACTTGTGGCCTGTTTTCATTGATCTTTGCACCCAATTCAAAGGTGCAAAATCAGAAACTCTGAAGTAGGATCTGCTTCCCAGCAGGCATTGGAATATCTTAAGTCCGTGCACGGCACAGGAGCAAGTCAGCAAACTAGGCATGCCACTGTGGAAGCAGAATGCTTTTGGGTCCATGGGCATGACAAATAGGAGGGAAAAAAAACTGTCTCCTCTCAATAGCTGAAACCCTAGTCTGGATTTTGTATCAGGCTTTGAAGGGTGGTGGTGGTGTAGTGGTCAGAAGCCACTGCTTTCCTTTGCCTTTCCTTTACCCAAATCGTACCTACAGATGCACACTGTGTTACAGGGACAGAGAGTGGACAGAAGCCACGTTGCCATAGCCACTCTGGGAGCATGAGTATGATTATACTAGAGCGTCAGTTGGGTTTGGTTTGTGGGACGATCTCTAAGCAGATGATGTTGAGGGAGCAAAATAAAACAAAGAGGGAAAGATAGGTAATAGAAAGAGAGCTGTTTCCCCACCCTCATGTTGTGCTTGTTCATGAAGCTTCAGTTTGTAAGAAACAATCTCTTTGTCTCTCCTAGAATCTCAAAATTACATTCTCATGTATGACAACTTTACACCTGAAATGGTGCAGGACCCAATGTCCTCTAAACATCCTCAGTTAATTATTGTATCCTAGGTTGGGACACTACTAAAATGCGTGTGACATGACTATGGATAGTAGCAACTGCCTCAGATGTAGTTCTGTTGTTAAATATGGACCTGAATGCATTCTTGTGTCCAGTACCTCATTTAAGTTTTCCTCTTAGCTTCACTTTTTGCCACAGGACAAAATGCCATCTGTCTTTTCTTGCTCTGGGACTGACTGCTACTTGACAGCCTTAACTAAGTGTTGGCCTTCCTTGTTTGTTGGCAGGGCTCCTGTTTTCTAAAGGTCTAGGTTCTTCTTTCTCTTTAGCAACTGTATATGCTCAGGGCAGTGTCAGAACTTTGGGGTTAAGAGAAGAAATTTTGGGTAAACTAAACTGAGGACAGAGGTGTACCGTGGCGCAGACTTGCCTCTGCTTGAGGAGTTGGGGGTCTTGTTCAGGTTTGTGATAACTGGTACTCACTGAGTATGTGCTTCCATGCACTAAAATAAGCCAAATACTTATATTTATTGAGTATTTATACTTTATTATACTTACACAGAAGTGATATGTTGGTGAAAGTCATATAAGAGCACAGGTGACCAAATTAAAATTTGATTTCAGACTCCTTGTTACTGAGGGTGTTATTCTGAGAGTGTGGTCTGAAGGACAAAACCCCTGAGTCATGGCACAAACTGGAGATTTTACGATGAAAGGTCAGAAGAGCACACCACAAAAAGGTGAAGGCAGAGAGGAGAATGGGTTGTTGAAAGGTCTGTTTTTTGGCTGATATGTTTAAAAGCAAGCAGAGAAAATGAGCAAAACATTATAGAGAAAAAAAAAACACAACAAACAAACCAAAAAAACAGTACCCTTTACTGCAATCTGTGTTTTGGCACTCCTCTTTCTCCCCATTACCAGAAGAATAATTCCATGAAATGCAAGTTTTCTGCTGAATTCCTGCAGGATCTGGATCTAAGTACATCTGAGTAGGATTCTTACTATTGTCTAGCATACCCT
>JAOQGH010000012.1:60872485-60939983 GCA_025769975.1 Gallinago jamesoni
TACCCTTTACTGCAATCTGTGTTTTGGCACTCCTCTTTCTCCCCATTACCAGAAGAATAATTCCATGAAATGCAAGTACTAAAAAAAAGTAAACAGTAGTTTACATTTCAGTAGTTTTCATTTCAGTTTTCTGCTGAATTCCTGCAGGATCTGGATCTAAGTACATCTGAGTAGGATTCTTACTATTGTCTAGCATACCCTACTTCTTTTGAGGAAAGATAATCTTCCTTTCCTCATATGCAAGTACCCCATATGTGATGAACATGCACCTGGAGTATGTACATGGAATTTTTAAGCAACCCAAGAAAAAGTTACAGCTTTTCACCTGTGTGGGGTTTTTTCCATCCACAGAGGTGGTGTTGGTGCAGGTCTTCCTTTGAGTCAAAATTTGTGAACTCAAATACGTATTTTTTTAAACCCATAGTGCTGTTGTAACAGAATCTTTGCAATGAAATATTTTGAACTGTGAAAAACCTTGAGATATCTGGCTCCGTCTTCCAAAGTCGTTAAAGTGTTTAAGTCAGATATGTGTAGATATGGATCTAGTGCTTGTGGTGTTATTTCAGGACTTTGTTAAACTATTGGACATTAAGTGTGCTCAGGGAGGATTTAAAATCTAGTGTTGTTTCTGAAGAAAAGCCACCAAGGGTTTACTACTCCCGGAAAAAATGTTGCTGCAGGTGATGTTTTGTCAATGGGAGAAGACACTGCAATGCTGTTACCTAGAAACACTGAAATCTATCTATTTTTTAACTATACTTTCCCCACATTAGCAGTCTCTAGCCTTGGCTACATATCTTCTTTTTTTGGTGTGTATTTTTTTTTTTCCAAAATCCTGTTATTAGATCTGGGTGATACTTTTTATTTTAGAAAGCATCTTTCTCATAGTGTCTGCCATCACTTCAGGGATAAATAGGATAGCATATGCAGTCTGGTGTAGATGTAGAGGTAGCTACGTTGAGTGGGAAATGGGAAGTGTAGAGGAAGTGGAGCACTTCACTTTCTGGTCTGAGAAACCTTTTGCAGTCAGGACATCAGCAGAGGCACCAAGGCAAAAAGCAAGCAATAGTAGAAGGGGAAAGAAATCAATGGGAAAATAAGGTTGAGAAAAGAGATTTTTGTGGGAGTAGGAGTTTGCTTTTTGTTGCTGTCGTTGCATTCTGTTTGTGTGGGTAAATTGGAGAATCACAAAGCAGGTGTAGGGAGTTGAGGGAGGGAGCGAGAGTTTTTGTGCCTCGAGGTGAGAATGTGTGAAAGGACAGAAATAAAGCCAGTACTTCTTGAAAACAGGGGCCACAGTTCACAGCCTGGCAAGAGTAAGCCCATGAAGGTTTTTTAAAACAAGGAAGTCAGTTTTGATCTGAAAGCTGTAATGAAGTGAAAGGCAGTGGAATTGTCCAGCACTGCCAAATCAAGTATTCAAAGCTCATGAGTTTTTTCTCCCTGTATTTTACTACAATATCTTGAAATTGGCCTAAGTGTCACAAAACTTTCAAAAATAATCTGAACTGATTTTTATTTATTATTTTTTAAACTTTATTATTTCTTTTCATCCAGATTTGTCAAATTTCAGCTTTCTCTGACACCTTGCAGAGGACCAAATCCAACAGAAATACTTATGCTCATGTAGGCTGTGGTGTCTTAATTTTGCCTGGCAAATTCAGCTCAGATATTACATCAATGACTTTCTAAATATGTCACATCACAAATTATTTGCCAGAAGTGTTACTTTTGCTTCTCTCTTCAATTTATACAGAATTTTGCATCCTCCTACATGAAGGCAGGTATGATTTTTATAATTTTTTAAAATATATTGAGAGAATTGTCTACAGCACAAATATGTTCATGGTCTGGTTTTAATAGCCTCTGCAGATTGAGTGAGACTTCGGAAGTGTGCAATGACCTGATGGTTCCTAAACTATCATCAATAATGTTGATCTGTGTTTGGTTTTGGTTTTTTTAAATATAAGATTAGTGCAGGCAGCGTGCTGACAGAATGTAGACCCCTCCACAAGCTGTCCAGGTAGTGATTTTTTTTATAAATGGGACTAGTATGTGCTTATAGGCTTCTGTAGTGGCGCATCTGGAGAGAAGGACAGTTCAAATGAAAAGCAATTCTGACTTTTTTTTCAGCAAATATGTATCTATGCAGTGCATCAGACTCTCTGCAGCAAGTTTTTAACTAGCACATCAAAATCAACTTGCTGCTTTTAATTGTCACTGAGACAGTAGCGATAATAAATTATAATGAGGGCAAAACGTTTCCTTTGTGTGTGTTACATCACATAGCATCTGTTGTCCCTAGTTTCCCGTTTTGATATGTATTTTGACAGAAAGCCTCCCAAAACCCATGTACAAAAACCTGGCTTTAGTTGCGTTTCTTGGGGCTAGATGTGTGTACCTTTCACTGGTCCTGTACTGACTACAGAAATGACTGCGTGAATTCCAAATGTATGTTTGGCACAGGTGCAGAACTTCTGATTGTGAAAAGATTTTAAAACCCTTGCTCCATTTAAAAGAGAGAGAGAAAAAAAAATGAAATGTCCCACGGTAACCTGAAAATTAAGTATTTTGCTCTTGGTCTGTTGTGACTTCTCTTTGAAATAAAGTCTTAGAGCCCAAGCTGTAAATCTCCAGGTTCAGCAGCAGCTCTATTTCTCAAGTACAGGCTGCTTACCAGCCTTACGAACTAAAGAGGATTTGGGAACCCAGAAGTCCTGGATCATCTGTGCCAGCTGCGAGCTCTCAGAGAGCTTTGGGTTCTACCATAGCACTAAGAATGGGGACAGAAATATACTGATATGTAGGCAAGGCAGCAGAACTAGCTCTGAGTTAATTTGAGGACTAGAAGCCAATCTTTTCCTTGGGTTTTTTTTGTTGGTTGTTTCTGTTTTGTTTTTTTTTTTTTCTGGCACGTTGCTTCCCAGTAAGGCTGGTGAAACAGCATTGCTTCTGGTACTTCGTTGTGCCCTGTAGGCAAAGAGTCCCAGCTACTGCTGAGCTCCTCAGGCCCGCGGAGCTGCTCTGTTACCAGCTCTGTGACAGCCAGCCCGCGAGCGCTGAAGTCCCTGGTTATGGATGTGATTTGACTGTGAAAGTGGTTGCCACAAGGCATTGCTGAGGCCAGAGGATTTAGCAGGATTAAACGAGGGATTGAATGCTTTTGTATAAATAAGTAGAATATGCAGAATTATAGCTGTTAATGCTAACAAACATTTTAGGTGGATATAAAAACATCAAGCTTTAGGGTTTGACTTCTAGGGATCATGACAAAAAGAAAAAACCCTTCTAAGTGGTGACATATGACAAATCTTACCTCTAACGGGTTTTCTTGTTTCTTTTTTCTAAGATAACTTGGTACATGGCTGAGGCCGGAGGCAGGATGTTAGAATAGGCAGGTCACAGGTAGGATTCTGTGTGTTGGTGTTTATCTGTCTCCAATGGCTTCCTCTACTCTTACTCATCGTGAAGACTGAGCAGCAATTTTGGTATGTTTATTTACTTGCAAAACGTTATCCAGCATTACTAAGGAGGCGTGCATGCGAGTAAAGTGTACGTTGGCACGAGCCCCTCTCGTTAGTTGGACAGCAGCAGCGGATGCTCACTGGCTGTACTTGTTGTTCCAGTAATCGGGCATCTTCACGGAAACATGTCAAAGGGTGGCAAGGAAAAGAAAAATCTCACCTTTCACTACGTTTGCTTCTGCGGGCTGAAGCTGTGACTCAGCTTCCCGGCATGAAAAACACCCACAGTACCACACCTCCCTGGCAAAGCCAGGTGCGCGAGTGCTCCAGAGGCTTATTCTTGAGGGAAACACTGGAAAGGCACTTGTTCTCCATGCCTGAATAATGTCTAGTGTTGTTACCTCAGGCGTTTTTCTGTCCAGCCCTGTTAGTAATAGAGCATCACACAGAACTGTTGCTTCGCTTGCAATAGCATTGCAGCACGTCAAATAAAGGTCCGTAGCTGTGACCTAATGAGCTTAACGAGAGAATGCACAGATTTTGAAAGCCAATGGGCTTTAGGCAGCGGTGCCTAGTTCTTGTCTCTTTGTGGTGCAACTGAAGACTTTCCATCATCCCTTTCCCAGGTTATGGGTGGGAAACTGGATGCATCCAGGGAAAGGAGGTGCCAGAGGACCCCTGTGTAGTCTAGAAGCGCAGCAGATAGTATCACTGTTCCTGTTATGGTCTGCTGCACTTAAAAGAAACAAGCAGTGCTCTTCAGGACTCCATACCTGCAGATGGGCTCTCAGTTCTATTTCTTTATGTATTGTTTGTTTCTGATGATCTTCTTTTGAGCTAGGGTTCATTGCGGAAGTAGTAGAAGTATCACAAAAGCATGTACTTCATAGGATTGCCAGATAGGTTTTGTGCTTTTAATCAGTTAAACTAAACAGCTGGTTCTTTGAGAGATGGCTCTACTAGCTCCTGAACTGTGAATGTGGGCCAAATGTCCTCAAAATATGTGGAAAAAGACTCAAAAAGGCAGAATTAATGAGATCCTGTAGTCTGAGCAAGCCAGATTCTGCATAACCAATTATATGAGCACCATGAATTACAGAGACACTATCACTGCAAGTTGCAACTTCATTATGCTGGTATAAGTTGCTGCATTTCTTCATTTAATGAAGGATGCTTTGAGGTTAGAAAGTGCTCTGGAAAGCGCTAAGCAAGTGAAATGCTGTGATTCCTGTTAAAACTGACTTCAGACAAAGCTTTTTCTGTGTAAGACAGAAGAATGGGTCTGCGCATATTTTTTTTTTCTACCTCTTCTGTTCTTGTGAATGAGAAAGCAAGGATATTGCAATGCTTAATATATATATATATGCAAGAGTTCTACCTGCCTGCAAGAGCAGGGAGATGACCTACACTGCTGCTTATTCTGCTACTCCGCAACTGCAAATGTCATGCTCCTTCCTTTGTCTCTTGTCCACTGAGATATGTGGTTAGGTGTCCATGACAGTCACATAGAGAAGCAGCACACAGATAAAAAGCTCCAAAGCAAAATCTTCTCTTTATTGTAATTCCTTTAGCTGTCCCTGCTCACAGCAAAGGCTTGAAGAATGTTAGCAAGACTTTTTTTTAAATTATTTTATTTTGCTACAGTGCATGGTACTATACATTAAAGTATGTCTTTAGTGCTAAAAGGGACATCTATTGAGATCTAAGCATATTTCCTTTAAAGTAGCTCTTTGTAAGCATACCTACTTATTTCTGTCATCTTTATCTGCTCCCACTACATGAGAAGGGAATGCAGACTTTCCTCCTTTACAGTTCAGGAATTTAAAACCCTGTGGGACACTACACAAATGCACTCTCTGGATAGTTAATGTCTTTGTTCTGTTGCTCACATGAAAAGTTATTTTGCCTTGATTTCAGCCTTTGTTCTAAGAGGTGCTCATTCTAGTAAAAATGGTAAAAAATGGAAACATTTTTTCTTTTATGCAGATTCATTAATGGGCCCAGGCCTCCCAGTTAACTGCATTGCTGGAAGTAAGGGGAGTATCCCACCTGCAGAATGATATTGGGATCAGAGGCTGAAAGATAATTCCCAAGTAGGCTGTTTCTTCTGTCCAGTTGAGCTACTTCTGAAGTAGGAAATCAAGTGTTGATTTTATTTCATATGCAAACATGGCTAGGAGGATTCTAGCTGAAGTGCATTTTGCGTGCGTTTGCTAATTTTCCATGTAGTTGATGCAGTGATGTTAGCCAATATTAACAAATAGTTTCATGCTTGGACAGTCAGATTCTAATGCATCAGTCTGCTTTTGCCACTGTTGTTAATGTCCGGTGCCATTCCCAGTTTCATGTTTATTTCAGATTTCACAGGCTGTAGTTTTCTGAAAACCTCTTTCTTCTTCTTGTTCAGAAGTGCCTGCAAGAGCTCTGCCAAGGGCTTGATGTGCTGGGTCCGGGTCATACTGATGTGACATGTCTATGTCCATGAGAACCTTTCCAGTGAGGCGATGCAGGCAGGTGAGAGTCAGGGCAGCAGCTCCTTAGGCCTTTCTTCTGCGTGAACTGGCCCATCTAGTGCAGGTGTGGTTCACTTTGACCTGGCTGTCACACTTCCAGTTTCAGAACTCACCAGCCTGCAAGGATCTCTGTCGTGGTCTGTCCTGTGCAGTGTGGGCATACCCTAAGCCAAAAAGCCAATAGCTCTTTTATTATAGAACGTGATACTAAGTCCGTTGTCTAGCTTTATGCTTTTACAGCCATTCATTAGATTATGTAAGAAATAATACACTTTCCTGCTCTGTCAAACACTTAAGCAGATCCTTTCCCCTGTAGTTTATGATGCTAGCCAGTATTCGTGAGCCTTGTGTACAACAGAAGAGTTCTCTGGGTAACAGGTAGTTCATTTAGTAGGTAAGGTATTTCGAGGTGCCTGAACAGGTATCAGGTGTTTTCTGTTCTCTGCTGTACTTCTGAAAATGTGTGCACGGCTACGGCATCTTTGACCATTATTGCTAAGAGAGGCAGAATGAGGGTCCCTCACATGTTTGTGGGGGATAACACCAGTGACAGAACTGGGACTGTGAGAGCTAGAGTCTTGGTTGTTGTGGTGTATTCCAATCCAAAGTATCTTGGCTAAATTAGGAGGAGACCAAGACAGATGTATAAAAACTGAATGAAGCCTTTGAAGGATTAGAAGTAGTAATTATAATCAGACAAACATTTAATTGTATACAACTTAAAATAACGCCTGTGTTCTTCTTTAGCTTGTCATACATTAAATTTTCGGGTATATTATGCCAGCTCAAAATAGATATTTTTGTTGTCATTGTTCAAAGCTCTAAATTAAAAATTAAAGGCTTCCAAAACCCTTCTTTTTGTGAACTGTCCTGTGAAGTTTATGATGACAAATAGTAAATAGTAACTGATTAATTTTACAATAGTAAGCAGATCCGTCTGAGCATGACCAGGGTAGCTGGGAACTTGCTGCTGTCAAACTTCATGAGAGCCTGCTGGAGGCATAATGTGCTTTCCAAGGTCTCTGTGTTACTATGATCTCTAATCTAGAGGGCAAAAAATGACTAGAAGGAACGATATGTTTAGTTGGAAAGTCCTCAGAACTGGTTGCTGGAAGTGGTTAAGAAAGCTGACAGTGTAACTGTTGTGGGGACTTTATCTTCTGAGCTTCTTGGCCAAGACAGCATTCATTGGCTGGGCTGTACCTACTCCATGTCAAGTAGGTACAGAGGAAAAGGATAAAACCTGCCTGTTAGGTGGGTTTAATGCGTAACAGGCAGTGCAGAATGGGGGCAAATTCAGCATGCTAGGAAGCAGATATGAAGCTTTAGAAGCACATAGCCACAGAGACAGTAACCTTGCCATCACAAGATCCAACAGAATGGAAGTCTTCATGCACAGCAACTGCTGCTTTGGCCCAGCTCACTTGCCTTGTGCTCCCAATGTTAAAGGAAGGGAATGAAAAGCAAGAGTACAGCTGTCACCTCTCATCTGTTAGTGTGCCTAAAGGTTGTAAAGGTGAGTGCTTGGAGGCTGGACAGCCCAGGATTCAAGAAGAAACAATCTTGGTTTTGCTGCTGCCCTTGGGGCATGTCTCATTGTGCATGTCTGTGCCTCACTGGTCTGCCAAGACCTTTTTGCTTTATTTGCCTTACAGAATTCTGCAGTGGAGGCACACTACTTTCTAGCACATCTTACAAGATAGTTTGGTGGACCTAGAGAGAGCTTAGAGGTTGGAAACTTGTGCTTTCATTTGGGGCCCTTTACACTTAGGGATACCTCATGGTTTTGGGTCTAGCTCCTATTTGCCATAAATATTCCTCTTGAACACTCTTCACTTTTCCTGATCATTATCCAGTTGTGGCCTTGAGACACTGCTCTCCAGGTATAGTGCATTTCTTCACCTTGCTGCCTTATTAATGACTTTTAAGTTCCTGAGGACATATCTAAGTGAGGGGTTATGTCTAGTCCCTTCTATTTATAAAATAGAGAGGAAGCTTTAGGTGCTTACACTTACCCTGCTTGTAGCAGAGTTTTAGAGGCCAGTAACTCATCTGATATGATGGAAGAGACTGTATAAAATGTGATGTATAATCTCTTCATCTGTCCATTGAGTTTAGACCCTATCTTTTACAATGGTAAGTGAAAACTCCTCATCCATTTATCACGATGCTGATAAATATGAGGAGTTTTGCAGGGATGGTGGGTTTAAATACTAAGGGCCTGCTCTAAATTGTTTGCCCTGATAATTGAGTTTTTCTGCTATTTGAAACATGTACTCATCAGATATTAAACATTTAACCCAAGACTGAATATTTGGAGTTTGTCTACAAGCCAGATATATAAAAAGCATGCAATGGGAGATGTGGTAAGACATGGAGATGTTGGGGTAGGAGGTAAATATGCATAATGGAACATTCTCTTTTATATTGACTACGTTTCTTGTGCTTGCATTTTTCAAGTATTTTATCAAATTTTATTAATATTTTAATGTCACTATTATCTTCAAAAGTAGATTTAAAATATAATATGTTAGATGCTTTTAGCTTCATTTCCTTATGTTTAAATTATCTCTGAACAGCGTAGGGCTTTCATGAATTTATTCATCATTTGAAATCATATTGATGTGTAGATTGTTCTCAAGCAGCTTGTTATGATTACACAGGATACAAAATTTGAGCTGTGTTAGTTACTTTGACTGGATTAAACTAGTGCTTGGAATCAGGATTTTGGGTGCAGATACTTACAATCTCAAGTCCCAAATTTGATTTTCACAAACATTTCCTAACATTCATGTTGTTCCTGCCAATAGATTTGCTTGCTTAACTCTTCACAGAAGCAGGTGAAAACATTTGTTAGTTTTTACTATTGTAGTTATTTTGGAGATATTACACTATTTCAGTTAATCATAGCTCTATTTTTACAGGAATAATTAGAAAAACAGATACTATACCTGGTCTAGTGTCTGTGAAGCACATTGAAAACCTTCTTCTAGAAAAAGGAAAAATAAACAGCAAGTGAAAGATAGCAGTGCTTTAGTGACATTGCAGTAAACATGCTCATTCATACGAGTAGGGATTTCTAGAAAAAAATCATCTTATACATAAGGTGATTAAGACAAGTAAACCCAGCATTGCTGCTTTGTTGTTAAACAAAGATGTTATTCTCGCACTTGTACGATTTACTAAGACATTAAGCATGTGTGCATGATGTCAAGATATTGGCTCTAGCATGTGTTCTTTCAGCCTTTATAGTTTGTGATGACATAATTAGGTACATTCTGTGAAAGTAACTTAAAATGTTACTGTCTGTTCCAATGAATTAAATGCGTTTGGTCCAGGATATCTTGCTGGAACATTTGCACAGCCTTTTGTCTAGAGGCTTGGGGAGTTCAGAAGGGAAACCATCTTTCTTCTGTTCAGTGCAGTCACGTGTCTGCAGGTTTCCATATGTTTCCAGCATCCAAAGATGCTGTCACCACTAAGTGCCTAATAAAAACCTAAGATCCCTGGCTAGAATCATCCTTTGGATTTTCTGGCCCAATGAACAGCTGTACCTCATTGCAGTTTGCAGTCAGACTGGTGCTCAGCCTGGAACTGAAACTGCTGGCTTAGATATTTGGAGGTACAGATCACCAGGCAGTACTTAGCTTTCTAAGCCTAAGCTCTCTTTTCGTTTTTCCCGCTTGTCCTCTCTTACAAAAGTCTGTGAAACTTTTGTCATTGGTTTACCCTTCTGTTGCTGGCTCCTAGTTATTATAATACTTTACACTTGGTACCTTACCATTTTTCTCAGGATCTCAAAGGACATGGAGGAGGTCTTAACTCACAGCACCTTCTGAAAGAGATACTTAGGGCATCTGTTTTAGAAGTAGCTCGGCTGGAGGGCAATAGACTGGCTGACCCAATGTAAGACAAGCATGTCTGTACACAGCCAAGAATAGGTTGCAAGTGCCCAGGCTCCAACTTCTGCTGTTGTGTTATTTTCTTTGGGTTTGTAATAATATATGCAACAAATGTATTATAACTTAAAACAAAACTAGAAAAAAAGAGGGCATCATACAGTCGATGAGCTTTTGTTGAATTCCTAGTGTTCACTGCCCAGTGCCACCAGGAAGAAAAGGTGAGTTGGGCTTTGGTTTGAAAGCTAGGTGGAGTTTGTGTATGTATATTGTCATGCTGAGAATGTATATAAGAACAAGACACCCTGCCCCACAAAAGCTGTCTCCACAAGAGCTACATTTCTGGAAACAGAAGTTTTTAAGACTGAGTGGACAGAACAGTAGTAATTTGCAGCCGAGGTCCTTCATCAGTGTGGAATTATTCAAGCTGTATCAACTCCTTGGTTGCTATAAATCAATTCTTCTTACTCCTGCTCTGTGGTTGTGCTCAAAATGAGTTCTTTTTTTAAAATTTCAGACTTGGGACTCAGCAGGATCTTGACACTGCACTATTTATAAAAAAGTGATTGTGGTTAGATTTCATAATATAAAAGCTTGCTTTGGGAGGGGAACTAAAGTGAGGTATGTGTGTGTGGTGCTCCCTGGATCCTAGAATAACGACTGGTTCAAGCTGTTTTTTCAAATACATTGCCACTCGGCTGCGAATGGAAAAAAACCCTTGGAACCTTCTCCAGTCTGGACTTGGCCATAGCGTTTTTCTATCTCTCTTGGGAACTCAGCTGGCCTTGCACATGTCTTCAGGGTGGAGACTTACGGCTTTTTCTGGGCTCTCCAAAAAGCTGCAGAGGAGTTACATTTGTGGGTTTTTAAAAACCATGGTCGTTGTACCAAAACAGCTGTGCAGAGAAGTCTCCGTCTCAAGTCCCGAGTTGATCTGTTCAGAGCTCTGTGGATGAATCACTCAGTGCCTGCCTGGGGAGGGGAGGGGAGGGACTCACAGTACCCAACTTGAGTCATCTAAGATGGGTGACCACGCTTGGAGAATGATCTCGCTCTATGGGTTGTGGTGAGAAGCAGTGAGTCAGGCTCTGGTGTCAAGTCACCTGCTGGAGGAACTGCCCTCTCTCAAGTGAACCTAAAGCATATTTGATCACCTGCATTAGGCACCTCTAACACAACTCGTATGGATCTCCCCCTCAGAGTAGGTGTCCAGTTTTCACATGTGTGAAGCCAGGTGGAATGATCAAAGTTTGACCGTGGCCCTGCAACCAAGGATAATAAACAGATGTAGAAAGAGGAACATAATTGTGCGGGAAGTGAGAACGGGGGGTGAGTAATATCAGGTGGCTGCCCTGAGAGACTGACACACACCCTGCCAGTGTGCTGGTGTTAAATTCTCTTTCAGTTAACAGTAATGCACCTGCTAAAAGGCAGAGGGGCAATTAACAGCTCCTGGAAGGGCATGCCACAAGTTCTACCTGGCCCCCCGTCAGCCCTTCTTCATCTTCTGAAACCCCCTGTGCTGTACTCGAAACAGTTTAATTGCTCCACTGACTACAGTGCAGTTACTGGCTGAGGACCTTGTCTTGGATCCAGAGAGACCTTCAGAGAAATTCGCATCTGGATGTCTGTGGCTTGGGGTCATCTCTAATTATAAGTAATGACTCTTCTTTCTGGTCCTCAGCTGCAATAGCAACCTGATTTAAACTAAGTTACAGCAGAAAATAGTTTCTAAACTACCTCTTGTTTCTCTGGTACTTACATAGGGGTCAGCATGTGTCTGCTTGATGAGTGTGTGGCTTTCCCCTTTCCTTGACTCCAAATGGCACAGTTGGGGTTCTTCTTTGCCTTCCCCAAGCCACACAGGTAAGGAGGGCAGATCAGAGAAGGACCCGTGGGCCAGCATAACTAACTAGAGGACGAGGAGGGAGATTTCCATGTCCTTTGAGAATACCTGGCATGGAGTTCACTCTTCCTGTCAGTTCCCAATGTAGCAGGGTTAGGCAACATAGTCCTGAATGCAGACCTATGCCTTAACAGCCTGGCTGAGCCCACAGCATTTTGTTTTGAGCATGGTTTGTCCCATCTGCTCCATGTTCACTTGAATGTGGAATTATGTTTGCACAGGAAGGAGAGTTGTTGATGCTTTAAAATAGTGTGGCATCAGATTCTGGTTTTATAAATGACAGGTAGAGAGAAGAGGAGGGGTGGCTGTGGCATCTTAGAAGCAATAACTTGCATGCGACTGGTGTGTTTATATTTGTGCAAAGAGCTGTTCCCTGAGGTGCCTGCCTTGTCTGACTGTATGTCTAATGTAATTCCCTTAAGGCTGACCTCTGCTTTCAGCACAGAACGCTGCAGGATTATTGCTGTAGCTGAAGTATTCCATGCATCCAAGTGTCCCACTCACAGAGAAATTTGCTAAGCATGTTCTCACTGTGGGAACGTTCCCAACTCTTTCAATTGTTAAAAAGATATATTGCTTCCCTCATCCTTAGATCATCCTTTGGCCTGTGTAGGACTGCTATTACTTGACTTTCTAAATTTAGCAGTGTTAGACACCTCAAACTAAGAGTTCAGTGCCCAACAAAACTGCCACTCAGAAGGAGAAAAAAAATATTTTTCTCCCCTTCGCGGTAGATTCTGTTCTAAGTGCTTTCATTTGATGAAAAATGTTTTCTTCAAACCATTAAAAAGAATGGAGGAGTATGCCAGACAGCCTCACTTAGACATGTTGGCATGGAACAGGACATGAAGAGAGAGGAGGGGGAAAAAAAACATGTGGAACATTACTACTACTGGGCTGAGAAACAGTACCACTTCACACCGAGAAACTAACTGGACCTTGACCAAGGACACAGAAAATTGGCATCATTTTAGGTCTTAATACAGAGTTGGTGCTTTAATGATGGCTGACTAAAACCTGAGCATTGATGTAGAGATGATATATGAACAGAACCTTTTGGGGTCTACTTTCAATTTTAAAATTGTACAGCTTTAAATCTAAAGCCAAGAATGAAACACACAATAGGGCCATAGGCATTTAACCTACCATCTTCCCCTTTGTACCTAGCAGCTGGTGTGACAAGTAAGGCTTTTAAATTTGTGTATATGTAAACAAACTTCAGGTCTTTCTAGCTAATAAAATACTGCATATGGGAGATACAATGACATTACTTCATGGCTTTTAGCCCCCTTCTTTGTTTTATGCATTTGCAGCACAGTATCCTCTAGAACCGTGATAAATGTGAGGGTTTTTTCTACTTTGGTACCCACCTGCTAGGCTCTTGGAATGCCCTGGAAACCTGCCATGCAAAATGTAGTGGGATAAACACAAATCACTTGCTCAGTACTGGTTTCCTGATACTTTGTTCTGAGTCCTCAGACACTGGACTCAAGATCTTCCTGGTGGGCATTGTTATTCCTGAATTAGTTTGAGTCTGGCTGTAATTCCTGAGTGTCCTGGAAAGACCACTCCAGGCTTTTTTCTTAATCCACTGGTTGTACCCACTGCCTGTGAGTCAGTAGGTGCAAGGACTCCCATTTGAAGCACGTGTTCTGCTCCCTCCACGAGAAATCCTGGTCATTGGGGGTAGAGACCTACATGTACTGGCCGTGCTACGCCCTGCACAGTGGGTGAGTGATGCGTACCAGTGGGTCTGTCCTCTCTCTAACATGGATGTGACAGGGTTGTACCCTCAGGCTGGGGAACTGATCTTCATTGTGGAGTGTGTCCTTGGGTCAGAAAATCCATCTTTCCAGGAAAGGTAGCCCCTTTTTCTGAACATATATTCCCTTCCCTCTCCCCCCACCCCCCATCCCCAGTTACCCATCAGTTCTTTCAACAATCCTGCTGGAAGCCTTTCCTTGCTTTTGCACCAGCACTTTGTAGGGAAGCAATTTTAACAATCCAGCCATGAGATGCAGCGTAATCAGCATCTGCTCTCTCCCATTTTGCCACCTGCAATGTATCTGCAGTAGCTCAAGGGGCTGTGTCCACACAGGCATGCTGCTGTAGGGAAGGCCAGTTTTCCTCAGGTGGTTGTCCACATGCATCTCACATGTTCTTGTCTCAGTGGCAATGTTCCAGTGTGACCTCCAGCTACCTTCTTCCCATATAGCTCCTGGGAATTAATTTGGCTTCTCTAACCAGCATTTCTAGTCATGGAGTTGAGACTTCAAATCATGGTACTTCAATTTGTTATGTGGCCTGTATTTTTCTTTCACGTGTTCTTACTAGGGCTTTGCATTTAACATGAAAATTATACATGGCTTCTACATTGTTTTCCATCTTTTAAAGTCCAAACATGTTAGGAAAGAAAACAATGCTTAGTTAGCATGGTGAGCACATGAAGTGCCAGGAATCGCTATTAAATAGGGCTATAATGCCTAGCTATGGTTAAGTAACTAGCTTACAGATGATCCCTCAAAAGATTCCAGTTATGAATGCAGGAGTTTAGCAGGTGCCCTGAGGTGGGGGAGTTTACAAGTGGCTCTTAGATTTCTCTGCAGACACGCGAATGGTTAATTCCTAATTGCCAGTAGATGGCTCCCAAGAGCATTGTCTATAGGATAGTTCTCCACGGCACAGAGTTTTGCCTCACCGATAACCTCCAGTGCTCCATGCCCTACCGACTGAAGTTTGCAGGATGTCTGTCGCCAGGCTCATGGCATCGTCCTGTGGTCAGGAGGCAATAGAGGTGACCCGTGCTGTATGTCGAGATGTCCGGTCTCGGGGTTAAAACAGTGATGGGTGATACAGGAGATGCAGGCTAACGCACGCGAGCGAGGCAATAGGTAGAGATCCTGAAAGAGCAGCTGTGTCGTGGGATGACTCAGCTGGTTATACACCAGCAACGCTGACTGGGTGGAGGTGATAAGAGCGGGTGCGGACCCTTCAGAGTGTTCCTGCGCTGGCAAGTGGAACCTGACTGCTCGTTACATTTGTTGAATGCCTCCAAGAATGAGGCCCCTGATTTCTCTTCCAGAAATAGAGATGATAAATAATTGTTATAACTGCCTCCTTTTTATAATTACCTCCAAATGGATTTTTTTTTTTTCCTAGAGATTCTAATTAAGTTTTACATTAATTATAAGTGTGCAGCATCCTTTTACCAGCAGAAGAGCCTTCTGGGAATTTCTGCTGCGTTGCAGCTTTGAAGGCCTGGTTTTAGTCCATTTGCTGAGGTCTGTACTCCTTGGGGCTACTATTCTGCTTGACTCCCTCTTTAAATATCCTGAGAACTCTTTCTTTCTCCAGGATTTGAAATCCTTAATAAGCTTTGTATTTTCTAAGGCAAACACAGTTCCCTGGGAAAGCCGGGGAGATTTTTTTTTTTTTTTTTTTGGCATTAGGGGAATTCTCCATCAACTGAAGTTAATCAGGAATACTGGCAGAAGAAGTTTTATTTGTGCATGGGAAATCTGTTGTTATTAAGAGAGCAGAGATAGGCTGAGATTCATGAACTGGAGAATGGTTTTCTCAAGGGTGGCTCTCTTTCAGCCTGGCTTCTGTATCCAAAACTGCCACCTCAGAGCGTAGGACTACTTGATCAGAATAAACAGAAGGGACAAGGGACAAGGGACAAAGTTGAGATAGAAGCACAGACAGTTCATGGCAAGAGTTCTGTGGCTGCCAGATTTGTAGAGGTGATTTTTCTTTTTGTTCTGAAAATGATGGGCAGATTGACACAGACAAACCACTTGGGACAGTTTAACTCTGGGAATGCACAGCACTTGGAGCAGTAGGGTCCTTCTCTTTGCCTACATTTCCTAAATGGTACCATAGTATGACGCAAATGTTAAAATAGTATGGAAAAGAAGAGGGGGCTCAGAAATTAGCTGTTCTTGAAGGACAACCCTAGGCCCTTATTACTACAGTTCTCCCTCAGAAGATGTCATACCTGTGCTGGTATGCCCATATTGCTGCTTTTTTTTTTTTTTCCTATTGCATCATACTCGTGGCTGATGATGCATTACTAGCAAGGAGCATCATGATACCATACCATGCTGCATAAACATCTTTAATGTGGTTTCATAAGACACATACACATCTCTCAGGGGCTTAGGCAATGCTGTGTTAGGTGAGTAAACTTCTGGAATGTATTGGTGTGATGTGTAGATTTGTATGCACAGCAGCACTTTAAAATTATGGATGCAGTGCATGTGAGTAAAGATCAGCATCCAATTTTATGGAGGCTGTCAGGTTAGAAACTCTCAGATACCCCTCTGGTCTTCTAAGTAAGGAATTTCTCTACTCTTGATGTGTATTTGGGGGCACGTATTTACATCATCTTGTTCTTATGTGTGCATTTGTACATACATATATGTTGGGTGTTTAAGAATAAAGCAGCAAGTGTGTAGAGTCATTATTTCCTGTATCAATACAAGCAGTCGGATGAATAAAAGATATTATTTACCTTTGTTCAGTGGTAAGTAATGGCTGGAAATCTCTGACAGGTTTATGTAATGGTTTAATGAGTTTGTGTGTAATACATTACCCTTCAGCAGAAGTTTGGCTGCTGTTGACTTTAGAGGACTGCAGTCCAACTTATGTTTTAGGCACATTATTTCTGAAATAAACCAGTCACCTGAAGGCTATTCTCCTGTGTGCAGTGTTTTTTTTAATATGATGGCATTTTAACCACAATATGGGCAGTGAAACTGCAAATGGGAGTTAAAGAGAAATAATAAGTGCTAGGTAAACCAACCTCTGTGTAATCTTCCTCAAATAGGTTTACTTGCTTTTCAGTTTGTCTGCATAGCTTCCTGGTGGTTGTAGCCATTCCTTTTGGCAAGTAGTCTGGTCCCAAGGAGTGAAGCAGTCCCAAGATTTCCTGCCAAATTCTGTCATTGCCAAGTGTTGTGGGGTAGAGACCATGAATGCTGCTGTTCTGAGATCCACAGGAAGGCTGAGAAGTTCACTGTAGGTCCAGCGATTCAACTCTTTCTTACTATTCTGATGCATCTTCCTTCAGCAAGTACAGGTGCTTTACAGTTGACTTTATTGTTTCATTTTCAAGTTTGATGGTGGCACTGCCTGTCAAAAAGGAGTCCTGTTCCTCAAACTGTGTTGAAGGTGGGGGCATGATACCTCCACTAGAGCATGGTGCATGAAAACTCAGCCTGTTCTATGCTGGAACACCTGCCTGTTTGGTGGCAGTGTTATACAGTAGTTGAGAACACTTCCGTAATTGAACAAAACTGTTTCAAAGAAAACAAATAATTAGAGTAAGTTGGGGTGGTGGTGGTGTGTGGTCTGTTTGATTGGCAGTTTTTGGGTTTTGTTTGTGGGGTTTTTTTGTAGAAATGCAACAGCGGTACCTTTTGCCATTTAAATAAATAACCTCACCACATAATATATTCACTGCATATCAAATGATTAATTGAACATCTCATCTGAATAGTTTGATCTCTAATGGCAGGCTTTTACATTAACAAATAAATTCTGTGGCCATCTTAGGAAACACATGCGTCAGTAAGTTGGTGTAGTTTGTGGTTTATTGGTTTAGTAACCACAGCGTATGTGACCATGTTCAGCTCTTTTGGCTTTGGTGTAAGCATCTTTTAAAATTCTTCTTTACAGATATGGAGATGGCACATCATAAATGAATATTTCAATTATTTATCTGCCATGAAGACAAGCTGTAAATGTTACTTATTTCTGATTTACCATATCTGAAATCAACACTAAAAAAAAAAATAGACCAAGTCTAGATCTTTGAGAAACTGTTTTGATGAATAGCTCAAGATATAGTCATAAAGCCATCAGACTTGATGTACTACTCTTTGTTATATAAATCATCTAGTTGCTATAGTGAAAAGGTTATGGTTGATTGCTAGCTCTTGCAGATCACTGAATTAATAACTTATATCCAAGTCCACCTTACAAGCTGAGATCTAAGACTATAAATATGCAGTTCAGTCATATATTCGTTGCCATACATATGAATGTTATGCAATAATGAGAGATCAAGCTTTAAAGTAGAGGTCAGTGCCAGTGTTGCCCAGGTGAGGACTGCCAACCTCATGATGGTGTTCTCTGATAAGCTAAAGAATAAATGCCTAACTTTTAAATCTTTTTTATCCGATTGAACTCTTTTGATTAAAGCATTTGTTTGAACTCTTGCATAGGAATAGATATGTATGTGTAAACTAAACTCCTGACCTAATGCAGGTCTCAAAAGGATAATTCCTGTTGTCTTATGGTTCTGCAAGTTTGGGACTTGTTGCTGGAGGAAATTCTTGCAGAGGAAGGCACAACTTAGTGTGGGGCTGGCCAAGGATGGATCTGGAGAGGAGGCAATGAGCTGGAATAAGTTACCCTTCATTTGGGATGCAGGGATTTGTGGGAATGACCCTGACTGGGGAAGAGTAACCTGCCAGTCTAAGCACATGTGCACAGCTCTCAGAGGAGAAGGTAGCAGTGACAGAAGACCTTGTTAGAGGAAAATCAGCATAAGCCTTCTCCACACAGCACTGCTGCAAGTTATCAGTGGCATATTAATGAATAAGCACTCTGAACTTGGTTACAGTCATTATTTTTATAGAGATATTATTTTCTCTCATGTTTGGATGGGTTATGCCCATTACGTGAAGAGAGGAACTAAACAGTAGAGAAAAAGTAGCTTACAAAACTCACAATTCTGATGCTGTTGTTATTTTGTTAATGGTGAAATTTGATAATCTCTAAAGATTACTAGAGGAGAACTGAGAGAGGACTGAGGTGTGGCTGATAAGCATTTTTAAATTCGTGGGCCTTCATTGTTTTAGCAGAAATGATCTCTATAATGCAGAAGTAAAGAGCTAAGTGATCATAATTACCCTGATTGACCTTAGGATGAAAGACTCTTCCTAAATCTGATTCTTATTCATTAATACCAAGTCACCGAGCAGCACAAATATGATCTGGATCAAGTGTCAAATTAAGCAGAACAGTGTGGAATTTATGCTGGGTTTGTGCCAGCTGCAGGAGGATGGACAATACCTAATCCAATGCAAAGTATGCTAGAAATGAGATACCCCTTCAAATTTTTTTCTCTTTCAACATGTTTGTGGGGAAGTGAGTTTGCCGTAGCTCAGCCCTTTGCTGATGGGCTTGGTTCAGCATAGATTGCCTTAAACCCAAATTTTCTGCTATATGGAAGAGTGGCCTCAGTCACAGAAGCTCTGACCAAGTCTTGTTAGCCATGGAAATTAAATCTGGGAAAAGCTGTACTCTTCAGTTTTCAAAGGGCTTTTCTGCTCCTCCTGTCCATTTGTGGGAGTGCAGGAAATCAGGGGGAGTTTGAGAATGGTTGTACCACTCATGTTCTTTAAACTGGGTTTCTTACAGTTAGCTAGGGCTGGTTTTGCTCTCTGCATAAGGGTGTTGGGAAGGCATTGCCTGGGGATTATTTTCCTTACAGTGATAGTACTAGCCTGTGGTTTTGCAGGCACATCTAAGTTCTCGCAGGAGCCACATAGAGAGTTTGATCGTCTCTCCCTCAAACATTGTTCTTACCCTGAGGGTATGTGGCTAAACTTAATAAATTAAATTAAATGCCAGCCTTGCAAACTTGCAATTGGAGATCAGGGAGTACTGGAAAAGTGCTAAATGATTTTACAAGTACTTGGCATCGTCATGTGCTCTGAGCTTCTGTGTGAACATAAAACTTGAAAGCCATTGCTCTGTACTGCTGGCCTTATCCTCACCAGTTGTACCACTGAAGTAGACCCTGGATTACTGTTTCTGCTTGAACAGAAAGCGGGGAGTCGTGTCGCCAGACCTGCCTCTCACTTTGCCATGGAAAGCTGGCAGCTTGGAGACAACAGTCCTCTCAAATCCATCATCTCTTGAAAATGTGGATTGTCCACCCATATGAATCTGTGCTGTGCTTGTCGTGCCCTATTTCCTGAAGCCTTCCCTGCCATTATGGAAAAAAATGTATTATTTTTGATGTGGCGAAGGCATGGATCAACTTTTCTGGAACAAAAGCACTATGAAAGCAAGCTGCTCTCGTTTTTCTGTGAGGTAAATTTACACAGCTTCAGGCAGGTATGAGAATTTGCTTTATTTTAGGGTTACAATAAAAGCAACTTTTTGCCACATTTTTATCTGAGGGGATAGCTTCTTAATCCTAATCTGTGCAGGGTTAAAATTACTGCTGGTTTTAGCTGTGAAGGCAAACTGTACATCAAGTGACAGAGGGCTTTTTTTTTTTTTTTTTGTTTCTTAAAAAGCTCCTCCTTTTCCAAACTGCAGGAATATACACATTGCTGAAGTTCAGTTTCCAAAATAGGCTCTTGTCTTACATTTGGAGAGATGAAGTTTGGCTGGGAGTTGGGAGAAACAGCAACTGTATGCTGTTTCTATGGGAAGTATTTATAGCTGTTTATGAATGCGACTGCATTCCAATAGTTTAAAAAAGGCATGCTGAACAGGATATACAATGCAGCTCCTTATTTGAACTAGCTTTGAAAAAACTACCGCCATATTCCTTTTTTTAGCTTGATTTCCTGAGGAAACTTGGCTTAAAAGATCATGCTCTGTGTGTGTGCGCGCGCACACGTCTCCTTTTTCTCTTAACTTCTCAGTGCTTTCACCACTTTTAATCAAATTTGACAGAAGTTCGAAATATAATTAGTTCCTACAGAGCTTACAAAACTGCATGACTCATGAAAGTAAGTAGAGGAGAATATACTGTCGACATAAAAGCAGCAACATAAATATATTACTGGACAGTGGAGATCAGCAGAGGATAGTGATGTTTTGAATGTCCTGAACGTGGAAGAAAATCTGTGCCCTGAGCATGAACAGTATTAGACACAGAGAGTCAAGTTGTAGAAACCCAATTGATAGGAAACCAAGCAGTTTTCATTAGTTTTGCTTCTCGAGAAACTTCTGTACTGTTGAGAGTTAGTAGCAAAAATACGTGAACAGATCACATAACCTTCTATTTAGCAAATTAATGTTTTTATGTGTGCATAGCTCTGGAAAAATTAGCATTGTATTTAAAATACATTTGCATTTTTAGCTTGTGTTTTCCGATGAATTCTCTTACGTTTGTCCTCAAAAAAGAGCTACATAGTCCCCTATGTGAAAACGCAATATACATATGACTCCACAAAAAATACGCACTATGTACTGTCAGTTTAGTTAAAAAAGCAGACAACTTTTATGAAAAATATCTTTTTTTTTTTTTTTCTTCTGGAAAAACAGGATAATGCATAAAACCTGAATTGGCTTTAATGTCCTTGGTACAATTCAATATAGAGCAAAAAGGTACGTCCAGACCTTGGTAGTAGGTTTCCATGACCCAGTGTGTATTTGCAGTGAGTTGCTTCTTTCCTTCCCAAAGAAGAATCATCTGCAACTCTTCAAATAAAACCAAGTGCCACATCTAAGCAATAGATCCAAAGAGCTAGGCTTTTAAATAAGTGTTGGATACCCTGAGACCAGGGATAAGGTTGTAAGAACTGGAGAGACTGTATGGCAGATAAATCAGTTTCTAGTTTCCTCCTGTGATTTGGCATAGCCAGCACAGAGACAGAAGAAGATGGATTGTTCTCCCAGTCTTCCTTTCAGTGCTGTAATTGAAATTATACAGTTACCTACTTCTAATTTGGGCAACGTGGAGTTTAATAGCTTCTTGCTGCCTGACCAAGAAATCTAGAAAACTGCATTTTAATACCTTTTAAGACTTACTAGGACAGCAATGAGGTTCTCACAGTTTTTCATTTTATAAGCAAAAAGGTAAAAACTTGGTCTAGAAATAGAAATCTGAGAGTGTGCAAATCTACCTCCCACTGAACTCCCCAGCCTTTCCTGTTTTCATTTCCTTAAATTCCTTTAATATGAAAGTGTTCACCTTCTTTGTACATACATCCCATTTTCATCTTGCTGGGTGCTGACACTGCATTCCTGTCTGTCTGTTGAGTTATTGTCTGGATTAATATTCATTAATTATGTTGGCTCAATGAGGCTGTGCTTGGTAAACAGCTTCTTGAGGACGTTACACGTTTTCCTGTGAGTGGTGTTTAGAGTCCAGAAGATTAAAGTGTAAGACTATGGGTATAATCCAAATCCAACGAATGCTAACCTTTCTTAGGATGTTTTAGAGGGAGAGAGGATGGGGAAGGGGAAGGGGAGAGGAAGAAACTATAGGATTGCTCTCCTATCAGTAACAGGGGCTGCCCTGTTGTTGTGTTGAGTGGCCAGTGCTGACAAGCCCACAATATCTGCTATTGCTCAACTGGGGATCAAGGGAAGCGTACCAAACCAACCTTTTCATGCTACAACTCAGGACTCTAAGATATATTTCTTAATGCGATTCATCTTAATTTGCATAATCAGTTTTTCTGAAAATGATTCAGGCATTAAGATGCATTTGAACAGGCCTCTTTCCTGCCTGCAAAGGTAAATCCCTCTGGTGAGCTGAGCATTATAAATTTAAATCCAGGATGTGGGCTTGGTTGACGTACTGTACTTAGCAAGACAGGTACAAATTATTGGGAAGAAAAACTTGCTCTGAATCTCTCTGCGTTCCTATACCCAAAGGGTTTTGCTTAAAAGAAGATTACTAATGTTTTAAGATTATGTTAAGGTAATATGTAAGTAATTAAGGAACCATGAGCAGAAGAAAGATTTTTAAGCACAAATATTGCTTGACACTAATTTTTCAAGGGAATAAAGAGTCCTGAAGGTGATGAAAGTTCAAGCTAAAGTTTCTTTTCCAAACAGAAGATAATTCAGTAGCCAGCACTTGTTGGTATGAGTATGACTTCTTGCATGACAGAAAAGTTAACTTTGCAGCAGCTGGAATCCAGAGATTACAATGTCTACTGATATTCTAATGGCTGTTTAAGGTCCGATATTTACGTTGTTTATGGAGAGGGAATTGTGCCTACATCGTGCCTGGTTTAATTGACTTTGTCTGCTCAGCAAACAGAGTTTGGTTTGGTGTTTTGTTTTTTAATATGCAAATGGTATTTCTATATTTGCTTAAAAGCAATCTAAGTTCTAAGCTCAGTTGTTCTTTTAAGATTGTTGTCTTTTTCAAATGCATCTCTTTTTAGAGGCAGTTACTGCAGGGATGTTGCAGCTCACACTCTTACAAAAGTTAGTATTTTATGCCATGTTTGAAGCTGTTGGCTTATTGTTTGATTCTGTGCCAGCTAGACACCTTCCACTATTCCAGTATTCTGAATATATATATATATATATATGTATATCTATATATATGACTACATCCGGTAAAAACGGATAAAAAAAGGTGGTGTGTGTTGTATAACCTTGCTTAGTGTTCTGATTTAAGGAAAAAACCGCAACCTCTTTCACCTAAACCGTGAAAGAGATGCTCTACAGAATGCAGGTTAGCCTAACTGAACAGCTCGTGTGTTTATGTTAATTATGATTTAAGGAAACAAGATAAAACAAGAAAGGTCTGAAAGTAGGGTGAGTGTTTCTGGCACTGGGGAAAGCCTGCTTTCATGAATTGGTGTGTACATGTAAGAGATTTTTTTTTTTTTTTTTTTCCTTGGACTTGGTTTTACGGTATGTGTAGGTGACGAAATTGCTTCACCAGTTCGATATCACTGGGATTTTTCAAAGGGAAGTGATTTTGTTGTTCCATAGCTTTTAAGCATCCATCATGCTGTGTAATGGAGACAGTAGGATCTTATGTGGTGTCATTTATTTTCAATAAATAATTTTTGTTTACTTTAGTTCAAAACACTTTCTTCCATATTTCTAGCATCTCTTGGGAACTTGGCGAATGAGGAATAGTATATGGAAAAAATAACCAGAAAATTTCACATTTTTGCTTGTAGAACCCTGGCATGGTTATTGCTTGTTGACATCAAGAATATTCTTCATAAGTTTTACAAGGCCTTGCATACAAGTCCAATCTAAGTTTTCCTTAAAGAAAGGGTAAACTTAATGATCATTTTATATTAACAATTAAATCCCTCAGGAAACTCTAAGCTCAATTAATGATACACTTTTATCCTTTTATTATTTTATCCTTTTTATTAGTAACAAAAGCTTTAAAAATATTTTTATTTGTTTTCATTTATTTCTTTATATATTTCAGTTTGATCAACAAAGTAAAAACATATCAAGGGAGTTATGATGGATTACTGTTCTGAGAATAATGGAGCCAGTTGGGAAATAGCAGCAGGAACCAAAGCTATAGTTTTGCTGAAACTAATGTTCTTAGCAGTGTGTGCTTTTTTTTTTTTTTTTTTTTTTTTTTTTAAAAAAGACCCTCCATTTATGAGCTCATCATGACTGGAACTTGTTATCCCTGTGTTAATCTTCTGAAGAAGTAGTGTTTACATAGCTAAGATGCTTCATAGTTTAGGCAAACGATGCTAAGGAGCCTTTTGCGGCTACAATTTGGGATATAACAACTCTTCACAGTTTGTGTTTGAAGTGGCTAAAGCTATTTAGCTTTTGTGGGCAGACCCATTAACCCACACACAGTTCTGCCCAAGTAACAACTATAGTAACTGAAGCTTTCCTCTGACAATAAAATTCTTTTGTCTAACACAAGCAAAACAAACCCATTTGGTTACATTCTGTTTATTTATGAAGTCTTGAATACTCTGTTCAGTAGTCCATACACTTGATAATAAACCCCAGAGAAAATTAACAAACATCACGCTACTGATGCTGTTGCATAGTTGTGAATAATACTCTGCTTGTAAACCATTTTGCTGATATTCAGAAAGCGAGATCTCAGTTCGGTTAGATTATCAGGATAAGAGTCTATCCAGATGATCTCATCTCCTCAAAATGATTCAAAGGAAAAACTTAAGTAATGGTGAGGGTAGGGGCATGTATCCATTGGGATTCTTTTGAGAATGAAACAGTCATTGCTTTTTGCCTTTGAATAGAGGTTCGGTAATGAACACTGATCTTCAGTAACAGTGTGAGTGCCTGCACAGAGTAAGCATCAGAAGATAACTGCGTCTGTAGCTGAAGCAGATGGAACCTTTTATAGCACCAGCCAAGACAATGTGGGAGCTGAGGGTAACACCGCTTTCTCAGGCTCAGAAAGGAGCAAAGCACTCCTCTTTTGCTTCTGGAGGAGTATTGTGCTCCCTACCATGTCCCTCTCAGTCTCCACTTGAACTCTCCAAAGGACTGTTTGGCAGGGCAGAAGCTTTGGTTTATTTAATACAGAAGGACCTTTCTTTTTCTTCACTAATAATGTTTTGATCTTAGCTGGGGTTGAGAAGCGCTGCATTCATTAGGACCACTTGGCAGTGACATAAAGGCGCCCAGTGTTTAGCAGGTCTTCTGAATGTACATTGCTTGGAAAGAAAGCTGACAGTCTTCATGTGCAAACATCTGTCTTAGTCCCGCAATGCCTGGACAGCTGGAAAACATGCAGTGCATTGTGAGTGTGCTCAAAGCTTCATCCCTCAATGTATCTCTCCACAAAACCCCAATCATTCCACTTCTTGAGGATGAAATTGCTTTTCTTTGGCCGTGGCACTTGAAGGGCTCTGCTGCGTGTGTTCCACAAACCTGGATCTTCTACTAAGTTTTGTTCTATCGTTTCCGTTTGCAATGTCGTCAGGTATTGCAAACAGCACTGAGAATGGTGAGGAACATCTCTCTCCAGTGGTTCCTGGCTTCAGACCTGAGCTCAACAGATCAGGCAACTTTTGAAGAGGTCCATAAAGTTTTTAGTCTATTTGGGCTGCAGTCTAAATCAGATTAGCTTATGGCCTGAGCAGAAAAAAAACATGATAAAGTGTGTGTGTGCTGTTTTCATGTATAAAGAGACAAATCATTACAGTGGAACTGTTGGCTTTTGTCAGTCCAAGCCAGCAGCATTGTTGTGCATCCGTTACTCTGTGCATTATGTCTGGGTCAATTTCTGGAGAAAAAGGTATCAAATAGCCTCAGTGATATTATCATTAATATGATTCCATTTCTGGAAACCTTTGTCTATCCTTATTCAGGGCTTGTTGGAGGTTAAAAGACACGATCTCAGCAAGGGACATTAAGTAGCTGTGTCACCTCAGGAGAAGCCGCAGTTACTCATTGCTGCTGAGTGGCGCATCCGGTCATCCTGTCAACACATGTTGCCTCTTTCTTCCTCTTCTACTCATACTGGCAGCTTTCAAATGTCCTAAGCATCAGGGACTTCCTTTGAGCCCAGTACCTCAAAGGGATTATAAAAGAGAGGGTATTGCAGGTGCCCTCCCTGCACTTACGAGCACGCATGTATCAGACTAGCCATTTGAGATTTGTAAATGAGTGAAAATACTTAATTTGTCACGCTTCCTCCAAGGCTGCATTTAAATGTGAGTGGAATTGCAGACCTAACCCAGGAGAGTAAATATGATAGGGTATCTGTTCCAAGGGAGTTACACAGAATTACCTGGAGGTTGCCTGTAAAAATACCCACATGGAGTACTGTCGGCTTCCTGGCAAGGGCATGAACTTCTGAGGGGTGGTGCTCCACTCTGCAAGGTGCCTTGTCCTGTGGATGCAGAGGTGAATTTTTAGCACACTTGCTGGACTGGATTTCTCAAACCCTCGGGGTTTCATTTCTAGACCATAATGGGCAATTCTGAGCACAAGAGGCAGAGGATACTGACAGCCCAGGTGACTTTTGAGAGGGAGGTACTCCATCAGCTCACGTAGCAGACAAGCAGCGGTTCATGGAGCACCACTTGGTTGCGGGTGCCTAAAAATAGACATGGGTGTTATGGGTGTCTAAATTCTGCTGACTTTGTTTGGATATTTTGGCTAAATCCTCTCTGCTGTTTTCCAGCTTCTTAAACCATGCTAACACCCGCTTTGTAGAATATGCCAAAGTTTTTTCTCTTCCTGCCTTGCATCCTTGGTGCGACACTTTATTTTGGAAAATTTTGGGATTAAGGGGCATTTCGTTAAACTTGCAAATTCTGAAATAGTAGGTATTTCCTTGGAAGAAATGATGTTAGGATGTTTGACAGAAATTGGTAAATCTAATGACCTTGGATTAAAGCCTGCAGCTGTACACTAATATAGGCAAAGACAACTTTGAAGACAGATTCAGAAGCCAGGAATTTAAGAACCATTTTCAACATTTCAGCCTACACAGATTACTAAATAGAGGATTTCAACAACTGAGGCGATGTTTTTGTTTATAAAAGTGGGCGCTTAGTACAGTTGGATGATGAATTAAGGACAGCCGGAATATATCAGAATATACTTTCCCACACATGCAATACGATTGAGCATTAATACATTTTCAGCCCTTTGTAATTATTTTCTCTTTGCAGCCATTTCCAGATTGTTACCATCTGTAATTGTGACACTTTTACAAGAAAATTGATTTAGTCAATTCAATTTCTGTGATTTTTATTATTGTTGTCATTGTTTCAAATCCAGAACCTTCTAACTTGGCTTGAATTCTTCAAACCTCTTTTATATTGTGCAACCAATAACCAGATTATTTTTTGTCAAAAACCTGCCTTTTTTTGTTTGTTTGCTCTTACAACTTTAGATAGAGTTAGAGACTGTCCAGTGGACAATGGTCGATTGCTCTGGTGACATTCCAGTAAAGAGATGAGCAGTTTTGCAAATTAAAGAGATTGTGGATTAAGGAGGCAGCCGTTTAATAGCTGGTTTTGAAAGTTGCGCGCTGGACAATGGGAGAAATAGCTTTATTGTAAACATGTATTGTATGAATGAGACAGGCTTCAGGGCTGACTAAATTGAATTCTTTCAGGATGAAGGTAGTTTGAGAATGTGTCCTTTGAAAAAACAGTCATGTGGTGCCAGTTACCTCCTGTGAGATGCTGAAGTGTATTGCTCCCACTGAAGTCAAGAGAATTAGAGACCATTAGCACATTCAGGAGCTCTTGATAGAAATTATCATAGGTTTGATGAGAGAATCAGAAAATACAGGAAAGAATTTTTTGTGTGCATGTGTTTGAAACAACCCAAACCACACCATTTGAAATGGATCCATCTTCAATCAATTTTTCTATGCTATGTTTCACTGCAAAGTAGACTAAAAACAATTTTTGAATAATTTTCAAAATAACTTTTGAAAATGCCAATTCACAGAAAACAGCAGGGGTTACATTCTTGTTTAGTGAAGGCTAGGAAAAGACTGCTTCTGGTGAAATAAAAATGTCAGTGATTTTGAAAATTGCTTCAAAGTGATGTGAACATTTAAAATAAAATAATGGCGTTTCTTCTGAAAGATGAAAAAAGAATTAGTGACAATTTTCCAGCAATGCTGTTTCAATGTCAAAAATGTTGTGGGGGACTATTTTAATGATAAACGTGTACTGTGTATGTGGGGAGGGAAAACCTACTCTGTGACAGAGTTGGATTGTGTGATTGATTTGCTTGCTGATGCCTGAAGCATAATGCATTTAAGGACATATGCTTGTATATCTGAGTCACATGGATCTAGCTGCCTGTTCTCCAGTTGTTTTCTAAGTCTGTCTAAGCTTGAATAAGTATCCTGAATAAGTATCTCATGTACAAGCTTCAGGTTATAGTGAATACCCAGGCTTTTTTAACTTCTAGATTTGGCCTAGACGAAGATGCTTGTGGATCTGCAATTGCCCACGAGAGCTTTCCTGTATAAGCAGATGGCTGTTGGAGGAGGTAATGGTCATTTGACCCTTATTCCAGCAGTAAGGTATGAGCACTAGAACATTTTCAGCCTCTGAAATAAGCAGTCTGATGGGTAAAGCAAAGCAAGACATTCTCTTACATCAATATATGACATAGCAGATGTTATCTGCTATGATGACAGATAGGTGATTTTATGTCTTTCCTATGATGTACTATCCTTCTACTAAGTAGGCTTCCTGGTGGAAATGTGTGTTATTTTCACTCTGTCACACTATTCACAGTAGTGATTTTAGTGGCAGATGAACATTAAACATGTATGTTCTCATCGGACCTTACATTTGTCGTGACTGCACAAGTGAAAGTCAAACATAAGAGCAAATACTGAAATGACTTACAGAAAAAAGCCTCAGCAGCCTTGGTGATAAAGCAATTGCTGTAGGTTAAAAAAGTGGCTAAAAAGATGATTGTACAGATGTTAAGATGAAAAAAATATACAAAGAAAGAAGAGGTCTAGGAAGTGGTTTATTTGGAAATGGATGAAAGACAACGGGATAGCCCTTCAGTTGCCATGAAGGGGCATATATCTGGCAAGATGGGTAGTGTTCCTGTAAAAGTTAGTGCAAGTTGTCTTGTTGACTTCAGTGGGAAGGAAGATCAGCCCCAAGATCAGGCAAATTAACATTGGCACCAAAAATGGTTTGAATGATGAGCCTTCCTGCAAGTGATGAATGTAGAATGGCTTGCTAATGATTAATGCATATTTGGTATTAATAAATCATATTAATTGTTCTCTTCCTCTTTCCTTTTGCGTTTTATTTCTCCCTGTGCATAAAAAGCACTCTATATGGCTCTAAAACCAAAAAGATGTCTGAGATGACTACACTCAGGTCTAGACAACAATAAAGGAGATTCAGAACAAAATCTTCTATTCCTTGCAAAAATACCAATCTGAATTAGGAAGATGTTTGAGAATTTTGTCATGTTCTCCTAAAAGCTGTCTGTCTCTGAGTGCAGTTTTCTAATGCATGCCTTTGGTATCTTCATGCTGCTATATGACATAGCAATTAATGGCTGTAAATAATGCAATGGATATGGTTCATATATCCCAAGGGGACATAGCATGGGAGGTAAATATGCAAAAATGAACTTTAAAAAAAAATAAAATATGTAGAAGACAAGTACATTTCCCAGAATTTTTCTGAAACTGTAAAAAGACACACGCTAACAAAAGAAGATAGGCCAGAGTAGAAGAGGTACTTAGAAGCAGAAAATGTAAAATGTAATATACAAAATATGATTTAAGTCACTGAGTATTTTGGAATCGGAGCAGAGTAAGAAGAAATTTGAAAAAATCTTGAAGGTTTGTTTATTCATCCAAGTCCTGAATCATGGAAATGCTTTAACATGTCCCTGTACCCTAACTTTTCAGGTTTGCATGTGAGCAAACCCTTGACATAAGCCTTTATTTTGGAAGTTAAGCATCTGCTGAGTACACTTCTGAAACTCATTAAGGCACAAGGGACACCCCTTGGAAAAAAAGGAGGGTAAGGTAATTGCAGCATTAGCCTTCAGTGACCTCAGATTTGTTGCTCAGTTTGTCCTCAACATCCTGAGGGGAGTTATGCAAAGCGATTGCACTCTTTCTTCCTTGTACATGAGTGGGTGAATAACCCTACCCTGGTCCCTCAAGTACTTTGGGGATGATTGTCAGGCATCAAGCACTTACTTGTCACTTCTGTTCTTGAAAATTATCTTCTTTTATTAACTACAGTGAAAATACCCCAAATTCAATTTGCACACTTGGTTTTCATCAGAAAACATTTCAGAGTACTGCAAAATATGCACAGACTTTCTGGCTGTTCCTGATGTGAAATTTTACAGGAAATTAAGATACTCACATTATTAAGAACTACTTACCAGATTGGGACGTTGCAGGATTAAATCTTCAGTTTGCTCCTAACATTTTTAGCTGCTTTTTTTTAAGTTTAGTACAGCTCCCTTTAATGGTCATCCCCAACTGTTGCTGAGTTTCAGACGTAAAGTTGAACATATTTTTTTTAAATTGAGATACTGAGAAAAGCAGAGAGAAGCATATTAGAATGGTTTGATTTGGAATGTACTTCCCCTATACTTTTTTTTACTTCTTTTATTGAGGAAAAGTGTTTTAGTGGAACCTAAAGTCCAGGCCCTATTGTAGGTTTTAAAGTGGGGGATGGCTTTGCCATCTCCGCAACCCTATTAACTCCAATTCTAAAAGAATTAAGAAAGCTTTTTAAGGAGATACTTAATGTCAAAACAAATGAAAATAAGCAAATTTTGGCCATTTTCTAGGCAACTGGATCATTAAGGGAAGACCCAGGTCTGAAAGCTCAAGTGAAAAAATTTCAAAGGGTGATAAGAATTTAGTGGAAAAAAGGTCTGAATCATTTGTCCTCTGTCCTTTAAGTTGTTATTTCTCATTAGGAGTCTCCCATTCAAGAACTGATGACACCTAATTTTGATTCATCTTTGGCATTTGAAGGGATTACAACTGGGCATGGCAAAAATACATCCTTAAAAGAGTAAACCACTATTTTATTCATAGTGGTGAAACATTACTGGATGCAGTAATTTAGATTATTTTTTTTTTTAATGCTGTCTTTTCCATGACACTGTCTCTTGATAACATGTTAACTGCTGAAACTACCTTACCAGGCAAAGTGCCTGATGCTGTCTTGAGGCTGATGGAGAGTATTTTTCACCAGCAATGATAATTAAGTTCTCAACAAGTTTATAAGTTTATTGACATGCATTGAATATAACTTCTCTATCATCCAGAAAAAGGAGCAATATAGAATCTATGAATAGAATTTTTGTTAATCTTACTCTTTTTCCTTGTTAGCTCTGAAGTAAATATTTCGGTTGCTATAAACGATAATTAATTTTTGTATTAATTTTTTTATCATTTGCTACTATCAAAATTATTTTAAATGTATTCTAGGAAAGAGATCAGCACCCTGAATTTTTTTTTGCAACCAAATTATACAATAAACAACCTACTTCTATTGTTTGTAAACCAAGCCTGTTATCTCTGACTGTGTTGGTTTTAAGCATTAGGTGCATCTATTTTGGGCTATGGATTATTCATGACAGGTTCATTTCAGCCAGACAATGCTTGTGACATATAATGGATTATCCAGCTCATATGTTTGGGGTTTTTTTTTCCTTATTTCCTTATTGAGTGACTGAAGCTTTTTTTTTGAGGAAAGGAATAATGGTTAAAATTTGTGAAATCACTGTGGGCCAAAAGTGTTTTGCAAATTAAAAAAAAAAAGCAAACACAAACAACCTGGTGATTATCTGCATATACTGACTATTGCAACTCGGTGGATAATATCAGAGTTAACATAATTAATAACTTAATTCTGAATTAGTTAGCTGTTTGACCAGCTAACTGTTTGACCAGCTAGTTTTGATCCAACTAGTACGGGATGCAGGCTGATTCCCTTTTCTTCCTCACTGTGGCTATGTGTCGGTGTGGCTCCACTGCCATTGACAGAATTCTAATTCCCATGCAGAGATGTAAATGATGAGAGAGGCATGCTCTCTGCATGCAACTGTCAAACAAATGTGATCAGACTCCGTGCTGGGTATTGCGTTTATGCTCCTCTAGTGCAGTAATGACAGTTGAGACTGGCTCAAATCTTGCCCTGATACCACAATGGTATCCCAGAGCTCAATTAGGTAGAATGGTTTACATGGAATGTTAATTTAAAAGAACATAAACAAGTATCCGAAATGTTTTTGGTCTATTAACTACTACTTCTTATTGACTAAAGTGGTGACGTGGTACGTGGATGCCCCACTAGATTCTATTTGACCCACCAGTTAACACTTGAGACTTGGAAGAATTTGAAGTTGTCTACTTTCTTGGCAATCACCCTACAAGACTGAGATTTGAGAAAGCTTCTTGACAAGGAAAGCGTAAGCAATGGTTATATGAGAAGTGCCTGTCATGAAAAATCTTAAGGATTTTGGCTCGGTGGTCAGAAAACAAATGCATTTCCTGTGAGTTTAACAACTCTGTCATGAATTATCTCAGTTTGTTTAACACAGTTTTCAAAGGTGTGCTTTTTGTTAAGACTGTGTATGGTAAGTGCTACAATTTTCCTGACAGCTTGGATAAGAAGTGATGAACACAGTGAATAAGCTTCATCAAATAGGGCCAGGAATTATATCTGTTCTTATAATAACGTCAGCTCATCTTAATATTGCATTACTTGGCACTATACCTTTATCACATTTTATAACTTTCTTTCCCTCTTCAACACCCCCCACCCTTCCCTCCCCACGGAAAAAAAAAAAAAAGGTCAGCCCTGTTCTCTTCTGACGTTTACATTTCTGTCACATTTCTGTATTCCTCTTGGTGGAATCCAAAGGAATAGCAGGACTCTTGAGGTTGATGGTCTAGTTATTGTTTCTCATGTTTATTCCTAGACAAAGCTTCATGTTTTGGAGACTTGCAATAGGTCCACTTTCCCTTTTTTCTTTTCTTTTTCTTTTTGTTTTTTTTTTTTCAATTCATCACTTCTTGGCAAGTTATTTGTTTTCCAGTGAAAGCTGTTGCCTTTACTGTAAATGACCATTCAGAACTTTGAGCTCAGCAAGAATAATGTGTCTGTTTGGCTAAAAGACGTGAGTTTAGGGATAATCTACCTCTTCTCATACAAAGAGATCTGTTAATGAGCCAGCACATTACTCAGATGCTGGCAGCAGAGAGCCTGTATTCTAGAATGAGATCCAATTTAAAAAATATCCATCGCCATTGATAATATGTCAGGTAACTGCACCTTACTGCAAATAAAATTCCAATTTACTAGGTCCTGAAGACTTAATTCTTTTAACATAGATTGTTCTGAAGTTTCAATAGCCCTATTTATTTTTTTTTCCTTAAACACAAAGTAAAATCTCTTGAGGGTTTCTTGTGTTACTGGTAAAAGTACTACTGGTAGGAAGGAAAAACTCAGTTTTAATCCATCTTTCATGAACTAAAATAGAATTGTTTCATATCCCAAATGGACAAAGTCTGGAGGTCAGGTTATTAGCAGAACCGAGTATGGTCTCAGCGTAGCTCGACTGCTTATTTTCTTATGTATGCGTGTCAGGGGCAGGGGACATCATATAAAACTGAAGAAACTTTGCACTCTTTATATGATCCCCCTGGCTCTGAGCTAATTTCCCCTTCTAGATTTCATGAACTTATCCTGAGGTCCCTGTCAGTGCAGGGAGCTATTTAAATAAATGCATCTGTTTGTTTATGCAAATCAGAGAGCAGTAGTGGCTTGTACAGTTCGGTATATATTTCAGAAGTAGGCTCTTCATTTGATTCATATCCACACTTGCACATGAACATAACTTCTCTGTATGTCTGTCCCTGCTGATTGGGAGGATGATGGTAGAGAAATCTGCAGGAATTACAGTGGTTGTCTTTTGGAATTTGTGGAAAATTTGTACTAATTTAAGTAAACCGTCTCCATTTTTGCTGCTTTTAATAAGAGGTATCATATTCTACATACATTGCCTAGCTCAGTTGCACGTGCATTCTATGTCTAGAAGGCAAGGAGTGTTTTCCTTTTCTCAGAAGTCACATTAGGGGTGGAAGAGTCATGAATGGATCCTTGTGGAAGGGGATGGTCTTTAGCCATCATTCATCTGTTCCCATTCTGAGTATGACCATGCATAGGGGTGTAGGTGTGCAGGTGATTTACTTCTCTGAAAATGACTCAGGTAAACTTTCATTTTTCAAATAAGGTACTGAATGAGATAATACTTTCATTAAGGTACTAATGGAGATGGTGACTCAGGCAAAGCTGAGAGAAGCAGTCCCAGAAATCATGAAGTCATGTTGCTGTTAATGGCATGCGGAACGTTTCCTTCACACTTTATCCCTTTACCTTCTGTTAGGAAGATAAAGCCAGAAATGCTTCTGTAACTAGAAATAAAATTTCTCTCCCCCTGCCTCTGTGCTGTAGGTAGCAATACCAGGTAGCAGAGGTTCTGCCACCGCAGAAAGAGATTCAACGTTTGTTTTAGCTGCCAGAGAGAGTCCAGACTTCTACTGACAATTCAAATGGATGTTCTGGTTGGAGGACCTCCCAATACAGTTGGAACAGTCTTCTTTTGTCTGAACTGAAGTCCTGTTCTCTTTGAGTAGGACTGTTCTCTGACTGCCGCAAAGTCACTGCTGTTTTGGCATTTTTCCTGATGTTTTTATGATACTCATTTTAATGTTCTGCACATTTTTCATATTGGGACAGAGCTCAAAAATTTGCCCATAAATGTCACTTCAGCTGGGTGAATGCTGCTTTTTATCACTGCATTGCTAAAGGCATTTCTGTTGTTTTCCCAGACCACTGCTTTGGTTCATTGATGTTTAAGCCAATTTCAGCGCAGGCGCAATGGGTTGACATTTTCCTGCTTGTTTGTGTAGTGATTGTGGCTCCGAGATCAACCTGTGGCACGCAACAAAATACATTTCAGAGGCATTTTATAAGTGATACACATAAAGACCCGCACATATTTTTGAGAGGGAAATTTTAGGGACAAATGGAGGCGAGATAAGAAGGAAGAAAAACTATGGATATTGTCTGATGAAATACAGTGGGAGAAGAGAAATGTTAATTTTCCCGTTTCATGCCCTACACTTTTTTTCACTGTGCAGCTTCTTGTTACATAGGAAAGGCCTCTTTGTTTCAAGGTGCCTTGCTAGGGAGTGCTCAACCTCCAGTGCTGGGATATGCAGCTCAGGAACCTTGAGGTGATAGGAAAGGAGGCAGTGCCTACCCATGTTGTCCCGTGAACAGAGCAGCACTGAACCATCACATGGCCCATTGCTATTTCTGCTCTTCCAAATGGAAATTAAATGACAACAACCTCCTCTTTGGTCACTTTAATTTCATCTCCTTTCTGGACTATCTGTACTGAACAGTGGGGGAATGGAGACTACGTTGTCTCCTCTGACCCACCTCCGTTAGAGACTTACGTGGGTAGCACAGGAGAATCAATCCCCTTGCTTCGCTGTGGGAGCCTGTCAGTAAGATTAGTCCAGTGAGATTAGGAACAGCAAGACTGGTCCCTGACAGCTTTAGTCCATGTTGAGCTTGTCTCCAACCCCAGGGGCTGCTGAGATTTTCTTTATGAGCTTCTGTATAAAAAAAAATCCTCACCACAAAAATCCCTCTTTGTTTTTCAAACTAGCTTGAGCAGATATTTTAATTAAAATCTACCAGTGGCAGTACATAGCAGGGCACTGGAAACCCTTTCTCTGTGGCAGTTTCTCAGCACAAATGCTTCTGTGTGGTTGTGGTCACATGTTTGATTGACTTGGTTCCCAAGCTGATGTTCACAGTACTGTATTCATCTTGTTCAGATGACTGTGACATGCTGCCTGAATGCACTGATGCTGACAGTGAATGTGAGGAGAACCAGACAGTTGACAGCATCTCCATTTTTCAGAGCTGATGTAGGATCATCTGTCACATGATGCTAGGCCGCAGTCTGTCATTTATACAGCTACAGCTGTAATGTGGGTAAAATCAGCAGAAATGAGAGAGAAGTGACAAGAAAGGAAAAAAAAAAGGGGGGGGGGAGGGGAAGGGAGACAGACACTATTTATGTCCGCCTTCTCCCAGAAAATTGCACAAGCATTTTTTTTTTTTAATTATTATTGAGTGAATGCTATATTTACATTGTTTGTGTATCTCAGATCTGCCTGCTATTTCTATGGGTCGGAACAGCATTGGCTGCTCATGGTAACAGGTCTGCCCAGGGCAGGTGTCAGGGATCTTTTGGGCTGATCCCATGCCCCATCCATTATGGCTGTTAGGGAAGCCTTTATCATTGTTGCTTGGAGTGCATAAGCAACAGCAGCCAGAAATTTGTGAGATTAAAAAAACTACCTTATCTTGAGCTAAATATTCATGCTCTCAGGCTGCGATCTGTAACAGCATTTATATTTTCAAGGAGGTGCAGAGGAAGGATATATTCAGTGCTGTCATTCAGCACCTAAAATGGATCAAGGGATCTTTTCTGGCAGGAGATTAATAGGTAATTCAAGCCACCCTTCAAGAAAGGGCAGCCTGTGGTCTCTGTGCTGTTACTGCAGAGACAAGAGTGGGGAACAAGTCACTCTGTGTGTGCAGTTCTTTACCTGGATTTTCCCCTGTGTGTCAATTAATGTCGTTCCTTGTTTGGCTGGTCTTCCCTGTAATTTGGGAATAGTAGTTCTCATAGCACTAGCCTGTTCAGAGCTGTGTAAGAGAAATGCAGCTACATTGTACAGGCAGTATTCAGAAACTCATCTCCCAGCTGCAGTCTGCCTGTTTGCCCACCGGTTCCCATATTGACCCCAAAACAGGAGGTGGAACACAGTGGTAGAGGGGTGAGGCATGAGCTGTGCTGTCCCAGGCTTTGCACGAGGAGTTGGGAGCCTGAGTGATGTCTTGTGAGTCCCAGTTGCGTCTCTACTTCACTTTGCCTCTAGGACACGGGTGATAAATTGCTGGTGACCTGAATGTGCAGGGAAAACAATGTGCGCTAGCTGCCACACTGGGGGCTTAGGAGAGAAACAGAACAAGGCCCCTGTCCATGCTTCTCATTGTCTGTTCAGCTTCTCACAAGCAAATGGAAAGTCATGCCACTCAGCTGACTCCTCTCTGGTTATGAGGGTCAGCCAGCTTGCACAGGGGTGTGTGTGTAAGGAAGGTTGGTTTTGTGCATCCTTAAGGTCTTGCTTGACTCTGTAAAATGTATTCTTATGCCTAACTTGAGTTAAAAAGGAAGCCCCATGATGTATGTGGTACTTCTGTGACAAATGTTACAGTTTCCTAGTATCATATACTGCTGTTGAGATGACTGGGGCACTATGCTTGACGATGATGAATTATTTACAGGAGACCGACAGCCATTTATCCTGTGGTACCATCTGCCATAAAGATCACATTTTGTCTCAGCAGCTTCCTCCTTTCGTTGTTCTTTGAAACAATATTTGAAGATGTGTGAGCAGTGAGGAATGGATAACCACCTCTGGACCATGGTTTCAGGGGTATGTTCAGATGCTCCTGGATGACAGTGTTAAAGGTTAAATGCTCTTGGCATTTGATGGGAAAAGCTCTAACAAAGGTCAAGTGAATGATGCAAGCCTAGCATGAGATTTAACTGTTTAGGATGTTTCCCATGTGCATCTTTTGCTGGTCTCCTTGGTATAAGGGTCATGTTGTGGGCAAGGAGGAGGTGCAACTGGAGCAGAATTGGCAGATGGTCCCTTGAAGGTCATTTCGTGTTGCTATCTCCTGTAGTGATGCCATATGCTGTGCAGGGGGATGTTTCCTTCCTCTTCATGGAGTGTAAACTCATCAAAACAGTAAGTGCAGCATGCCATCAACTCTCAGCTCTTGAAGTTTCTGATTAGGTTTGTGGCTTTAAGACATTTTTTTAGTACGTTGTCAAAGAGTATACAGAAAAGGTATGTTTGAAAAGAATTAAAAACCATCTGTCCATGATGAAGGTGGATGTTTTCTCTTTAGTGATTTAATTTTTTTCTCCTGAAATTCTCTTTCTGCCTATAAGATTTTTTTCTTTTCCTTCTTATATTTTTCCCCTAAGATCTTTCCTTGTAAGTTGTGAACATCTAGAGCATGGAAAATGCCACATAAGAGATTTGAGGGAGTTGAATACCACCACCTTTCTGGAATCATAGCTGCTCCACTTAGTTGTTGGTAGTGGCAAGCATTTCCAACAGAAAATACCTGAAGCAAATGCCCACAGCATTGTATCAAATAGATACAAAAGATACTGTAAGCAGCATATCAAATAGAAGAAACTGGCTGTGTCTTAAACACAGTTAGTGTTTCTGAGCTGCTTTTGCAAATTTTACTCCATCTCACAGGGGAGTTTTTCTAAAATTATTGTTGCTCTATGTAATACATGATCTTTAAAAAGACCGTTTTGCCCCCTTTTTTTTTGTTAATTGTGATTAATAATATCAAGAGAATATTATTTTTTGTATCCTGAAAGAATAAGCAGATGCATAAATGAGTTTATAAAGGTATAAATCCTGGCGCACTTTTTCAAACAAATTTGTTATCAAAGTAAACGGGAACAATGTCTGAGTAAAGCAGTAGAGCAGGATGTGTTTGCCCATTCAAATGACTTGAGCCCTTTTAGAAAGGGCTTGATTGCCTCAGCATTATACCACCTTATGCCACAGGCATTGGTATTTAATATCATTCACTTATCAGTGCTGGCTACAAGGTGGTTGGCCCAGACAAAAGCTATAACCCTGAACTTTTACAACTCTTTAGAGGGAGGAGAAGTTACTATGAAGTGATTCAATCTACTTTCCCAGGGCTAAGATAAAGATCCAAGAGTTTCTAGCAGCCAGGCCACCAAGGCTCAAAGTGGTATAACTTTTCTTTGTTTCACCTTTCTCCCCTGCTTTTTAGGTTTCATTGACGTATCTCTCTCAGCCTTTTTACAATTTGCTATTAAAGCTATTCTTTGAACACAGTATTTCATGGCCTGTATAGCCAATAGGTGGGTGTAGGATTGCAAGGACTGCACACGAAGTTAATAAATCAGCTATTAGAACAGCGATATTTGGTACTACTATTTAAAGCTGTAATATTTACCTGTAGGTCATAATTGAACACCGACAGTGTGTACAGTTATAAAACTTTTCTTAACATTGGATATTTATAATTAACTTATTATTTGTCTAGTGCTGGGTATAATCTGATTTTGCTTAATTTCTAACAGACACCTTGTTAAATACCCGAGTTTTTGAGGTGGAGGGTAATGGTGGTGCATTTAACAAACTAAACAACTTATGTTGCTAAATTGACCCTTTCCCCATCAGCCTTTCCTTGTTTATTTTCTAAAAAGCATATCCAACATTCATGCAGCTTCCTTGGTCTCTTCTGCCTCAGTAGAGGGGCAATACTTTCATTGCTTGATAAAATCAGATGTGCAAAAATTAAAGGAAAACAACAGTCAAATTGAGTTCTGCTTTTTTTTGCCTTGACCTTGAAAGATGATTATCAAGCAGATTCAGTAGGTGCAATGGACAAAAACAAAGATGGTGTTCGAAATTTAGAAATCATAGCCTGACTAAGTTTATTTTCCTACTCTAGAATGGCAACTTGAAGCACTGATGTGCTGGCATTCCTGACCACTGGAAGTACTGTTTTAGCTACTTACATAAGTGAAGAATAGAAGAGTAGTAGAGCCAACATGGATCACCATCATTGGCTTTCTTGGGCTCCAACAGTGCTTTCACAGAGTCTTTTCGATTTTGGAAAGAAAACAGTTCTGAAAGGAGGGAGGGGAGCAGGGGGGGAAAGGTGATCTGGACATTTTTGCAGGAAGCAAGATGAGATTGGTAAATTAATTCTTTCATCATAATGGTTAGATTTCATGAAGTAAAGTAACTAGCTTATACCTGCAGTAGATTTGGCACCGTAGTGCTGGACTCCTGTAGTTTGTCCTCTGAGATGTTTCATTCCGCGCTGGCAAAAAGCCAAAAGTTACACCTTAAAGTGCCATTTTCCAGTTCCTCCTAACCCTGGTCAGCCTTGTTTTTGTCTGTTATGAATGTGGACAGCGAACAGTTTCTATATTCATCTGCTTATTTTAGGTGTGTGTTCAATTCAGTTTAATTAGTATTTTGTATGGGCTGATGCAGAGCTCTATGACTTTGTTGCACTGGTTTTCAAGTGATACTGGATATAGAAGTCAGCGGAAGAATCAGCAAGATTGTGTCTAAATAATAGCATAATTAATCTACTGTGTAGCACCTTTGTCTCATCCCACGGGACGCACAAAGAATGTAAAGACAAAGACAGTTCACACACGTCTGATGACTGTTTCTAGGATAGAGTGTGGCAAATGTGTAATATCATATGTCACTAGTGCACAATAGCAAAAACTAATTTATTCAACAGAATCAGCAGTAAAACTTTTTTTTTCCTCAGGTCACAAAATAGAGCTGCCTGGGTTGGTATTTGGTTTGCATACTCCAGTTGATATATAAATTCTGGAGCAAAAATTACTGTTGGATATTCTGATTCTGTAGGTCAGACCTTTGATAACTCATGTAAAAGTGAAGTCTTTGTTAGTACAGCATTTACTGCTGATGTGGCTTTGTACTGTTTTTGCTAAGGGGGAAAGTGATCATCTTCCTATGAAGGAAATGTGATACGGACTGGGCCTCCTTTCTTCGGGAACAGGGTGATAGCCAATATTTTAAGATATGTTGCTGAGCTTTCCTTAGATTTCAGAATTATTTTTTTATTTGCTGGAGGTAACTCCTGTGTTTAATTTGGCTGGGAATGTTGTAAGTAGTAGAAGTGGCAGGGGATAGGCTGGTGGTGGAGAAGGATGTTAGAAAGAAGCAGAACACCCAGGTACGAAGCCCCGTGCAAAAGACAGGTGCTGAAAGGTGGGGAGATGCAAGTCGTCTTCCGTAAACACTGCTTCACTGGCTGGGTGTGTTGGTGGAGCATCACAATGTGAAAGGGCCACCTGTAGCGCCTGCTCCCTATGCCCATCTTCCAGAGCAGCCAGCTTCTTCATGAAGTGAAGGTCTTTGTGTTAATGGGAGTATATGACAATGTAATGTGTCTTTTGGAAGGGTTACAGCAAGTTCTGAATGATAGATGAAATGAAAAATCCCTGCGTGGTGCAGAGAAAGCATGTACAAGGCTGGATGATACACTGCCAACAATTCTAACAAGGGGCTCCTTCACAGATTTTCCACCTCAATCAGCAATGCAGTTGACATCCCCTGAGCAAAATCTCTCCTTTTTTTTTTTTTTTTTTTTCCCCCTCTGTACAAGCAAAGAAAAATTCTTCAGCTTTACAGCTTACCCACTGCCTAAAATACTCATTCAATAACCTTTCTCTGCTTCCAGTTGTGACAGTCTCTATAGGCAAGCATCCTCTCCCCATAATTCTTTCAGGTACTTTTGATGTAAATTTATTCTCCGTACACTGGGAGGGTGGAGCAGGCAAATCTTGATCAGCGATCTACTCGGTGATGTATAACATTTGCTGGTCAAATTTTTTGCAAAAATTTGTGAGGAATTCGGTAAGGCCAGTTAAAATGTGATCACCTAGTTTGATGTTTCTATTCCAACAAAATACTGTTTTTTAATACAGTCAAGCCCTAGCTAATATATATTGGAATAGAGAATGAAGTAAATCACATTTTGGAAAGCAGTGGCCTGTAGAAGAACTTAGATGGCATCGCAGATAATTTCTCTAACTTGAATTTTTGCTGCTGTGCTGTGGCAAAAAAGAGGTGATGTGATCCATGAAAAAGAGAAATTAATAGTTTGTAAACTTCCTCCTAGGATTATGTGTCCTGTTCTGCCCAAGCTGGGCTATGAACTGAGTTAAGCAATAGAAAACAAGCATCGGGATGAAGAGCTTAAAGAATTCAAAGTATTCAGCTAATTTAAGGGCAGGCTGAGAGGCCACTCCAAAGAAGACACCTGATAAAGGCTTTTCCACCTGGCTGACAGAAGCTGAAGTTCAGCTAATTCAGTCATGAAATAAGAAGCTGCTTTCTGGCTGTGAGGTCTGTTGAACATGAGAGAGTCCCTCCGGAGAAGAGACAGAGAGAGTTGTGGTCACCCTAAGCCTTTTGATAACTCTGGGCTGTGTCTCTGTGCAGCTAGCCTTGCTCGTCCCTTTCTTTTAGAGGAAAACATTGCACTCAAAAGCTTATAGCCAGCAACTCTGTGTTAAGGCAATTAACAGACTTGAATGTCATAGCTCAGATTTTCAGTAAGGTCTCAGAAGATGTTCAGGGCAGATTTTTTTTTGTCTCCTCCCTTACGCAATGAACAAGGAGATTTCTGTAGGCTGCTTCTTTTCATTGTTATTAATTGCTTTCCTTTGCAGCATTAGGGATCGTCCACAGCAGGAGCTCTCTTTGTAGGTGGTATAGGGAGTGATTATGGATTGCCTTAGTTGGTTTGGGGTCAGGCTGGCAGGCTCTGTGGATCTTTCACCTCATATAGCATGAGGTGTGGTTCATCTGCTAGGATCATTTGTGCACATCTCACATGATTAATTCCTTGCCGTTGCAGGGCTTCCTTGGGTCTTGCCAACCCTGTGTTTGTGGCACAGAGTTTTCTAAGCACAGAAATGCTTTTCCCTCACTAAAGTCTTTGGACATCAACTAGAATGTTTTGGTTAGAATTAATGATCTGTGAATACACAGTAGGTGCATCTGGTAACCTTTTTGGCCTTAACTTTTAGGGAATGATGTCTATATGCTGTGTGATAGGTTAAGGCTAGGGTAGTTACATAGGAAAGCGTGCTTTTCTGCTCTGGAAAATGTCCTGACTTCTTCAGAGGATTTGTCCTGGCAGCTTGAGAAAAGCTTAATCTCTATTGAGCAGAAGTCCAGTTTGCTTTAGTTTAGTTGCAAAGACCAGTCAACAAATACAGTTCAGATTGTGGATTTCCATATGTACAAACATGCAACTCTATAGGTTGATCTCAACTAGGTGTCTGTACTGTCTGAAAGGATATCTCCTTCGATTAGCTTTCTGGCTCTGTGCAGAAAAAAACAGTGCAAAAGAAAAGATAACTCACTTCTTGTAGTAGAAGCAGCTCAATAGCCAATGAATTCCTGTCTTGCTCTGTGCTGGTACTAGAGCAGTATCATTTCTACAGTGACTTTTCAATGTCAGCGAAGTGAATGTGTTATCCCTGAGTTTGAATCCTTTTCCTGAAAATCACATAATTTATACCTTAAGTCTGTCTACTTCAGCAAAATTACAAAACCTGCCTTCAGAATATAGACTTTGCAGCCTCAGAGGCCCTGTGATATACGTGATGCAGAACCTGACCTGCTTTGTATGTAGGCAAGTATTGGTGAATGTTTGAGTGTATAATATTATGGTATAATATCCATTTTAAGAAAACTTCCATCTCATTAGTTAGAATTTCACCACGCAGGTGTGCAAAGCCAATGTGTGCATGAAATGCTAAGTTGAAGTTCTGCTCTGTATAGAATGTGTAGTAGAACAACAGAAACAGATATTGTGAAATACAAACAGTTGTCTTTTGCTTCCTCATCAAAGAGAGAGAGGTTGGTATTCTTTATGCAACAGCCTTTTCAGGAATGCTGAAAGCAATCAAGGTTTACCCCATGCATATCAGGAGAAACCGTGCCACTTGCACATGTCTGGCTTCATCCCCTAAAGGAGAAAACAGCAGCGATCGTGTGACTTCATTCAAATACTATCTGTTGTTGTACATCTCTTTTTTCTTTGCACCTCAAACTAAAAACACTTACAATATTCTGTTTTTCAACTATTTTTATTTCTAAGCTGAGTTGTCCTTAAAAATTTGAATGAGTCATTTAGATAATATTCACAATACCAGCAGGTCCAGGGTACTTTAGAGAATATGTTTCAGCACACAGACATTTGAAACAAAAATTGCAATGTCCTAAATGGAATTAGATGAGCAAAACCATGTCATACAGAGATGAAATATAAATAAGTGTTTTAGGCCCAATCCATGAAAAATGTATGCACTTTTTAAAAAGCATTTTTCTTCTGTGATAGTTTCATTTCTGTAGAAACCAGTGGTTGTTTGTGGGTTGTTTGTTTTGGTTTGGGTTTTTTTTTTTTCCTGCTAGTGCATTCTACTAGAATGTGCTTTTGCCACTCAATAAACCCTTCTTTCCACTAAATGTCTGTCTCTGCATTAAGTCCCCAAGGAACTGTGTAAGCCAAAGGCAGATGGAAACAATAGGCACTCCGTGTTCAAACGTTCAACCTACAGAAAGTTCATTTGTCGAAAGTCTGAGGAACGTTTCCAAGGAGGCTGCTTCATAAACAACATGCACATGGGGCAGATCTGACTTGTGCTACTGCTTTTCATGCACATATTCCATAAGAATTTAATAGGCTGTTTACTCTTCAATTAATAGTTAAAGCAACATTTACAGTAGCTTGTTCCAAATCCCAGTCTCAGTTCTCTCCTTCCCCTCCCACCCTACTTCTTTAAATCTTTTCATCTTTTACGTACCCCAACTACTTTCCTTCTTTTTTACAGAAGCCTTATCCTAGCTCATCTGTAAAGACCAAACCACTCTCAGACTTTTTTGAACTCTATTTTTGTACCTGTTGGAGTTGTGCTCCTTCATTGGTAAGCATAAAAACTCCACCAAGTTACCAGTCTTTGAGATATCAATCATTAATGCCAGTACAGTAGTGTTGAAAGTTCATCTAACCTTCTGACTCATGCCTGGAAGACAAAAGTCACTCTGGTCGGTACTGTCTAGCAGACAGCATACTTGTTTTTCAAAGCTCTGATTACTTAAGGTAAATGTTTGCCTTCATTCCTTGGATTTGTATTAATGAAATATGTTCAATGTGATTAAGATGCTGATTCTGTAAAGTTGTGAAATCACCCTGGCTCCCATGGACTTCAACACCTTCCCTGATCAAAATCCAGATTACTGGCAAGGAAAACAGGGAAGACTGTCGATACCTGGGTGCTGCAGGTGTGATTCTGAGCATGTTCTGGTGCAATCGGAGCTGAGACCAGCAGAGCTGAAGAGCCATCAGCCCACTACTCATAAGTCATAGAGTTGTGTGTAGAACATATGTTCTTACACCCAGCCACATCTGTGCACATTCTACCCTTCTGACTGTCAAAATAGACAGCTGATTCAGAGGGCTATCATCATATAAACAGAAGTAACCAGCTTCTGGATTAGGCCAATTTAAATTTACATAGGACACGCATATCTGGTGGTTAAATCCCAAGTAGTAAGTTTCTGGTACCTGAGGAAGATGGTGTCATTGGAAAACTAGTTGCTCACAAATGCAACATTCAATTTTGATCTGTTGTTAATTAATGACCATATATCTCTCTTTAAAGCTATAAAATGTTGGAAGGTGCCTTGAAACCAGAGGTATGCTACATACATTCCTATGCATAATCTTCTAGCACTAAAAAAAACCAATCTTTAAACATTTCTTAGCCTCTGATTGCATTTCAAAAGCAGCATTTGTAACTAATAGACACAGAAGAGTGAAAAACATCCCAGAAGAGTGAAAACTGTTCAATGAGGTTTTATCATGTGCCAAAGAGCTTCAAGTGACATCAAATTCATCTGAATGGGCTACTTCCCGGCAGGCAGGACTCAGCTAGAACATAGATCTCCCCCTTGCCTGAGCTACGTGGAGGTGCAGGGGTGTGAATGAGTGTGAGGCTGATGGTATGTTGACAGCTTTGGGTAAGGTGCCTTTAGTGGAAGTACTTGCCTCAGACATTAAGGTGACCAGTAAACTTTTATCTGTTCTGACTCTGGAAGCTGCTAGCTTTGCATGGTTTGACTGGTACAAGAAGAGAATTTGCAGTCTGCCCCTTTTCTTGTAATGTTGGGCAGGAGCACAGACTGTACCTGGTCTTAAGATGGATCCAGGTGTCCTCGTGGCAGCTGCTATGTGTGTTTATGGCTAACACAGGAGCTTTTCACCTTCCAGACTTGGGGCCAAAAGGCTCTAAGATGCCGACACAGTTGATATGTTCCTTTGCCCTCTGGTGGTGTGTCCACTGGAGTATAAGGCTATTGCTGTTGCCAATTCCAGGAGTACGTGCTGCTTGTAAAAGAGAAGCAGGTGCTACAGGAAGCAGAGAAAAATCGGGCAACCATTGGTCAAGGCCTTATTTTGTGGGAACAGCTGTCTGCTGTTGCTTTAGTTATTATGAAAATTATAATTCAAAACCAATGGGCCAAGGTCTGCTATCAGTTATCCCCATGCAAATCTAGAGACTTATGCTGGAGCTGGGCTCATCGCTCTGGAGTTACACCTGTGCAAAGAGAGTTAGAAAGTGGCTTGGAGGGACAGGGCAACCTTTAAACTGCTTGATCATTAATCTATGGTAAAGTTATGAGCTTGCTCTTGCAGTACACGGGTAGTCTCTTAGAGCATAATTCTCAATGAAAATCCAAGTGTATTCAGTGCTGCATAGTCAAAATTCAAGTGGATTGAAATTAGAACCCTCTTCTGTACTAGTCACCACCTGCTCTCTGAGATGGGGCACCTCACCTTCCAGGTGCTGTAGCCTTAACTCACAGCCCTTGGCACGTTATGTTGGATTTTAGCAGATGAGTTCAGCTGCTACTTTCAATTGTGCTGGTACTGATAGAGTAAACCTGTATTTGTTTACATGTCTGCTTTCTGAGATGTGGAAGAACACATGTTTTAGCATAAGTGACCTACAGTGAACCTTTATTTTTCATTCTTGCTTGAAATGGTTCCCAGGAGAATGATACTGTGAAAGGGAGTTGAAAACCTTGTAATCGGTTGTTTTCATTTTTGTTTTTGTTACTTTGTTGACTTCAGTGGCTGTCTACATATATGTTAATGGTCATTTGCATGTCTGGTATTTTTATAGGTGGGGAAGAAGTCAAATCCATTTAACAGCGTGCTTCCAGGAATAGGTCTTTACAAGTCATGGCAAAAGCATGGGAGGAAGTGAACCAGAGAAGCAACGCTTTCTCCATTTACTCTGGAAGACTTTTGGCTCCACAAGGTTCTGTTCTCACAAAGAAGTCCAGATCAGGAGAGCCAATGGATAATTTTCTTTGTGGATTGTTTGCATCCCAGCTACTTTTGCTTGCATTTGTCATGGAATATATTAAAATAGTCGTATTCCACAGTCCACACAGCATGTCAGCTTTGAGACAAGTACTCTGAAATGTGCACACAGATGATAAATTGCACACCATGTCAACTACATCTTTGTCATGAGATTCTATTTTCTATTTATAGTTGAAATGAAACACTTGAGAAAAATTCTAAACCAAAGCAATTTCACAGAAATCTCATAAAATTTTCCTTATGTGTATATCACTGAAAAGGCCCTCCTGTGCTATCTTTTTGCTCTGTGGGGCTCCAACAATCAACTTCTGAGATCAAAGTAGGATGCTCTCAAGATTGTGAAACTTATAATGTGTCCATGTAATTTAGCTAGTGTGCCTTTGGAGTATGTTCCCTTTCAAACATTAAGGGGAAAGAACACTTAACCATAACACAGTGCAAATACATAAAAAATTTGATACAGTTTTGGGGAATCAAAACCCATTATCTCCATAACAGAAGAGATTATTTAGTTACTTCTTTGGCTTGTCGTACTAGTCTTGCTTGAAGCTGTCAGTGATGTCTGCGATGTACTTTGCTTTTTTTTTTTTCTTTCCCCTCTCTCCTAAGATGACTTCCTTTTCACTTATGCATCTTAAACACATAATCTGCTGCAACAGAGTTGTGGGTAGCAAAACCAGAAAAGACACATTTGGAGATAGCACTAGGTATGCTTTGAAGCTACAAATGCAACTGTATTGTTTTGGTTTGGGTTTGGTTTTTTCCTTCTTTGATTACAGCTGCCTATTTTAGGAAAAGCATGTCTGGATAGCAGATAATGCTCTCTGGCATGTTATCTCCTGGCTCACACTTGCCTAGATGGGACAGGATGTTCTGCAATGTGCTGAATGGTTAGTTAAGGTGAGCAGGCCTTGTGATGGCTTCCTCCTGCCTTGGTCATCCAGGTCTTCAGGAGGAAAATTTCTTGCCTCAGAGAGAATCATCCAAGCAAGGAGCTAAGATTAGTGATGGATGAAGCTCATGCAGGAGAGAGGCATTCCTGTATTGTCAGCATCCACTGTATGGGTTTCAAACAACAGCTTTCTTGAGAAAGAACTTGTAGGTGTCTATGTGGTGAGCCTCTGAAGCAAGAAACTATAACTGTGTTCCTGTGTCTGACTGCTCTAAACCTGGAGTGGAAGCTGGGAGGTCCTGGATTTAAATTCTCATCTCTAACTCTGTAACCGTAGCCATTCATTGATCTGAGTGCAATGATCTAGAAGTGTATATGCAGGCCATTAAGTGTAGAAGAAACCATTGCAATATCAGTGTACTGCTGCGAGGGAAAGGTTGAGATGGTTACTAAAACTCAGACTAGAAAGGTAATTGATCATACTTAGCAGCAGCGTTACAAATAGTGAGCTAATAACTTGTGTCCAGTCTTGCGAAATAGTAATTTTCTTTTGAAAATTGTTTTATGGAGGAAGGTATCTTTAAAAGCTACGCATAAAAAAAATTCCTGATGTTCTTTAAGTTAATAAGGCCACTAGAAAGAACATGAAATCCACTCTCCTTGTTTGGAGACAGTATAAAAACAGTTTGCTTAAAACAGTTTGCTTTTTTTTTCTTTTTTCTTTCTCTTTTCCATCTCTCCTCGGTCATCTCCAGCTCTTTCCTTCTATTCCTATCTGATGCACTTGTTCTATGTAGTCAGTTACCAAATTTTGGATGACCTTAGAAAGTGAACCTTCCTCTGCTGAAAGTTTGGTCTGCTCATACTGCCAGCTTTCTGCCAGCACTATGTTTAATCAGATAGCTTCCTCCTCTGCAACTTGTCCATCCTGTTTAACTAAATCTTTTTACGCAGAGCAGCAATAGTGTTTTGCTTAACTGGTGTGCTGGCAGAGATTAATAAAGATATCTGTCTGGATGCTAACTTGATATGCACTTGGGTCGGATATCCTTAACTTTTACTACACTACTTTGTTGTTTGCTTATCTGTTTAAAATTCTTGGCTGTTACATTTGCAGTGATGAAAAATAAAATAGCTAGCTTGCTGCTCTGAAACTGCTGGTGGGGGAGAGCTGCCCACTTGAAAACAAGCAAGAAGTCTTATACGTATTTGGGCTGATTAATTCACCAGCTTTTCTTTACAGAGCTCTTTTGTGGTATAAAGCCATTCATTGATCAAGAGAGTACATTGTCAATTTAGTTACTGTTTTGTATCTTGTGTCAAACAAAAGCCACTGCCTCCTACAACAGTAACAGCTGAATATTTTCACTGCTCATGCAGTTTCCTCTTCTAGCTGCTGGATCATCAAAAATTCTAATCAGCTCTGATCTAACAGAAAGTACTATGTGGCATTCATCATCTGCTTTAGCCTTTAATGCACCATGCAGGTTTTAATCAAAGGTATGCAACCATTAGCAAAAAGAAAGACAAGAATTATGAGTGTCCTAAGCGGAGCTCTTAAACTGACATCACAAGGAGCAGATCAGTTCACCTCCCCCTGCCAAGTCCAAGTACAGGAGAATGAGATGGACCTTGTTTGAAATAGTTGCAGGGGAGCAGCACTGAGTTTTCAGGGCCATGACTTATGCTGTTTTGTTTTAGTATTTAGTGCTAAGACTTATTTGCTTGCCTTTCCTGAATATTGAAAACAAATGTTGGCACTGTTGCCGTGGTGTGTGGGGGCTGCTGGATCATCTATTTGGTTCCGTGTATCTCCCACTGTTGTCAGAGGGACCCAAGGGGGATTGGCATTGGTTGGCAAAACTGAGCCAAATGCCTTCCTTGCAGCAGTCAGGCCTCACCTCCTCCTTAGTAAACTTCATTAGTCACCTCACCTCTTTTTTTTTTTTTTTTTTTAAGTGCAGGACTAGCTAGGTCACTGACGGCTTGTCTGTAGAATTAGATCCACGTGCCCTGCTTTGCACGCAAGCAGAAAAGTTTCTCCTGGATTTGGCCTTTCTTCCAGCACCTCTTGCTTCCCTGCCTATTTCAGCAGAGACATCCATCCCTAACAGGATGACAAGCAGTCACCTCCTGCCTTTCCCTGGCTCCACTGCTCACAAAGCACCCAGGTTTCAGTTGGCTGTAAGGATGCACATTCAATACCAGGTCAAGAAGTTCCTCCTCTTGCCTCCTCCCTAACCTCAGCCCAGTAAATCGAAGCCAAGCAGCCAATAACCTGCTAGCGTGGTATCAAGCTTTGCATCCAGTTTGGTATGGGAAAAAGGCACTGGTCTGTGCTGTAGAATTGTTTTATTTCTGCCTGGTTGAGAGAAGGATGGCAGTAGTCTTTTATGAGAGGGGAGCAGACTGTGGACACAGTAGTGTGATCTTTCCCTGCTATCTAAACTCATGAGTATGCCTTGTTGGAAGTGTCTGTTGTGAGGGTGAAAGACTTCACACTGCCTCATATTTCCTGGGCAAAGCTACCCTTCGTTGGGTTCGAGGGTTTGCCACCTCTAAGGCAACTGTAGTTGTTGGCTCAGCCCTTCCCCCTTCCCCTCTTCTTCCTTCTCCTCAGTTGTGGTGTTAACAGAGCTGTTTCAAGTCCTGGCACAAAAATAAGTGGTTGTGACCTGTGCCAGCTTGTAGCATTTCCCTGAAGCCATGCTGGCACCAAGGAACTAAGCCACATATCGCTCCCTGGCTGTGCCCCACAGAGCTGGTACGGGCAGGGAGCTGACATCACCCAGGGAGTTCCATGTGAGCTGGGACTTACTATTTAAAAGGAGAGATCTGGAAGCCTTTGAGCTTGTGAAGCCACACAAATGGGTCGTGAGTGGAATTCCTCCTCAGGCCTGCTGACACAGAGTATGAACTTGGTGAATGATGTTGATTTTGGGGTATGATTTTGGGATATTTCCCTATATCATGGCAACTGTAGAGGGTAGTGCTGGAGCTTCAATTTGCTCTTATAAATCATTACCGCTAGTGGGAGGTGGACCTGGACAAAACAGGTCTTTCTAAAGTGTTGTCTAAGGGCCGGGGTCCCCAGCAGGGGATGGTGGTCAGTAGGGCTGTAGGTACTGGCTGCTGCCTGCATCCAGCTCCCCTGTTCAGCCTCCCACCAGGCTGAGGTCCCAGGCATGCCTGGGCTCCTGCACCGTGCTCTGCTGCTCCTGTAGCAGAAACCCTATGTAAATTGCTGTGTGACTGTAAATTGCATGTGCAACATGGGGGTCTTTTAATGGCCACCTCTGGCAAAAGCTTAATTTGGTTGGGGGAGTGGAGGGAATGGATGCTTTAAATCTACCTGTGCTTCCTGTGCCCAGCTCCATGTGGAAGCCAGAGATTTTCCACAGCACCTAGGGCCCAAGCAGTGGGATTATATTTTCAACTTCCTATTTAACAAGGCTATAAGATAAACAGGTTCCCGTTGTTTTACCCCATTTGTAGGTACGGGTTCATCATTGCAGTGTATTGGGTGGGTTCCAGAGGTGGATAATCAGCTGTACACTGTTGCAAAGATTTAGTTCCAGGTTACAGGCAAGTAATGAAAAAACAGCAGTCACCAAGGATTTGATTTACACACTGCAATGGCTACGTGATAGCCCCTTTTGTGAGAAGGAAAGTTTCCCTCTGGAGACCACATTCTAACCAGTAGCAAACATTCAAGCTCCCTGGTGCTTCAGATGTCAATTATACCAAAGCCTCTTATTGTATAATGCGGGTCTGTTATAATAATACTGTCTGGAACAGCAATAATAATGTGAATGAATTTCCAAACAGTGGAGATGGGAGGGGGAGATTGATCAATACAGGACTAATGATGGCCTTGTCTTTCACTGAAATAATTGTGATAGGGTTTATAGCACTTCCTTCCTACACCATGCTGTGTGGCAGTGTTGGTTTACTACCTGCTGTTATTGCTTTTGTATAAAAAGGTGTTAAAAAGAAACGTCTGTCAAGTTTTAAGGCTGTGAGTCTTTTTTAATGTGGTGGGATGAAGATGCTCTGAGGATATGAGAGATGCAGGGTTCTCAGGGAGAAGTGAAATCTTTTGTTAGGCACACTGACAGAATTAGGAAAAAAGAAGCCTTTGGAGTCAGAAACCAGTCATGAGGTCCCCATTTTTATAGGGGATTACTCATACTTAATCATAAAGATGCCATTGGAAGGACAGATTTTTTCAAAGTGGACCCATTCGGCTTGCTTGGACGTACAGAAGTCTCTCCTTTGAGAAAGACTGTGAGCACATGAACATGTAAGGGTTCAAAAGAAAAGCTCTCTGGCACATTGAGCATGTTTCCTATTTACATGACCCTGTTTCTTGCCTGATGATTATGTGGGTTTTTCTCTGTTATTCCACCACATGTATAACATAACATGCACACTGAGACCTGTTGGAAGAAATTTCCCTTGAATTTTCTGATTTTAAAAAAGAGACAATTTCTTTAAGAGAGTCAAATTTTTGTGTTGACGTTTCGATTCATGCAATGGGAAGCCATATCCTCATAATGTGTTCCTGAATGTTGGTGGAGAAAGCAGGGAAAACCCTGTTAAAGGAGAAAGATAACAGCATATTGGAAGTTATTTGATTGTTATATATTAAGTCCTAACATTTTCTGCAGTATCTCAGAGTTACTTTATTTCTCAATACGCTGGAATGATGGATTCTATACATTTTGTTTTGTGAAGTGAGAGAAATTGAAAGAAAACATAGCCTGAGTCTAATGATAAAAATCCCCTCTGTTGAAGCTCTTCATTACAGTACTTTTCAGAACAGAAAAGACAAACTGCTTTTGCAGTGGCACAGGTCCAATCTCAAACTAGAATCAATTGCTTTGCCAACGCTGAACACAAAGGATGTTCATTGTTTGCAAACTGATTTTTTTCTTAGTGCGTGCAAAACCAATGATCAGATTTTTATATTTTTTTTTCTTTAGAGAAACCCCTGCAGTGAAAAAAAACTGCAGCTGATTCTGTGCTTCCCTTCCTGGTTTGCAGGAAGGCTTCTTGCTTCACAGTGTGATTTCTTCATAATAGCTGCATGACAACAGCATGCCAATGTTTTGAAAAAAAGCAACAGCCAATGTTATAACGCAGTTGCTTATGTTAGCTACTTACTGCTGGTTTGGATTTTTTTGCCATGGGAAAATAAATTTGCCTTTGTGATCTTACTCTCCTGAGGCTCACCTTGCTGTCTATAACAAACGTGTTTCTATGTCTGTCTGTGTATATAAGTTTTGGCAGGAGTTAAGAGAGACCTTCCCAGGCCTGGCCCCTCCTGTCACGAGTAATTGCATTGTACCATGTTTGGTATCAACTGATGAAATTCCATGTTAAAAACGAGGAAGGTTTTTTCTTTCCTTGTTATTTTTATGCAAAATCTGCCTCAAAGTCACTTTTTTTTTCCCCTGAACCTTATGACCTTTTTTTCTAATAACTAAACATACTCCTGGCTGACTTCTCCCTATTGCTGTGCCAACATTGTCTTTATGTTCTTCTTTCCTCCTCTCGTATACTTCCTCCTTGGCATATTTGCAGAGAGTAATCGCATCCCTTTCCGTGTCTTTTGCTGCAAGCCAGCATTTGACAATATAAGGTCACTGTGGAGTGGCAAAAGCTCGCCCAGACATTCCCATTTAACCCCTGGGATGTAGTGGATGTGGCATCTACCTGGAGTCATCCTAACTGTGGCTACAGTAATTTCTACCTCGAGGACTGGGTGGAGGCTAGTGATGCTAATAAAAGCTGCTCCGTGCCAGAGCACAGGCTGTAGGGGTGCCATGGAAAACAGCCCTACTTGCTGACGGGAGAGCAGAAGCAATCTGGATGCTGCATTAGCTACTTATGTATTAAAGCTGAATCAGTTGCTGATTTGAATCTTGCCTATATGTCTATATGGCTCTACGCAACATCTCCCGGTTGTCTGTAGTTTCCTCAAAAGTCTTTGCAGCTGAATTACATGTTGTAAATTACTCTGTGGTTTGTGGAGGTGTTCAATATTGGTAATTCAAGCCATGCTGCCCTTTTGTTATTGGTCACGTGGCACAGTTTTTACTTCCCTGACTGAATGAGTTTAGCGGGTCAAAATTTTCTATGGAACCCTCACAGGAAGTTATTTGAAAACTTTCTGCAGAATATTCTGGGTTAAAGATTTGCTTGCTCTTGCACATTTGCACAGAACTTCTGGCAGGAAACTTAACAGGGGCTGTATTGGTTTGTTTTAGGGGGTCCGGCAGAAACATGTTTGCAATATTCCTGAGAAGTCATGTCAATATATCAGCACAAAAACTCCCTAATTTGCCATTTACTCATGTGTATCTCAAGCTGACACAGGTCTCTTCTGAGAATCCTTGCTAAATATTTAATAAAGTGCTGTAAGGAGAATTTGTTTCCTGTATGTTACATATTATTTTATATTTTCCAATATTTAGTATTACAGGACATTCACTGGTTCTCTTGGTAAAATGCTATACGGTATCAGTTATGACATGTACCAAATAAAACAAATGGCATACATTTTGTGAAGCATTCTGCTTTACTTCTATTTGCAGATTTTTTTTTTCCCCTGCTTGTTCACTAATTGGCAGCATTGAGTAATTTGTAATCTGTCTTCCCACTGAACCAGTGAGTGTTCTGTGTGCATATGCATATGTTTATAAAGTTTTAGGATTAATCTATGTGGTAACTAGAACCAAAGAAAATAACGGCATTCTAATTCATAATATTTTGATTAAGGTCTATTTGTAGACCCTGGTTTTGTTGTAATTTAAGCTGATAAAAGAAATCACATTAAGCTATACTGAAATGGCTCTGAAATCTGTGTCTCACGCTAACTACTGCTGAAATGCTAAGGGTGTGATTTACAACTGATTTAATTGGATTGGTTCCATTTACCATCTAAACAAGCCCTTAAATGTTGGAGTGTTTACCACCTGTTGTGACTCTTACCTTACAGAGATCTTTGTTCACAGGCAGGAGGGTGTGCACTATAATGAGAGGAAAAGGAGGGCTATAAATGTGCATCGCGGTTTATGCATGCTGTTAAGCTTGCCCCTGGAAAAATGTCTAGTATTTTCTAAAATTTACAATAGATTTCTTCAGTATATTGGTGGCAATCTCTGCCTAGCTTCTGATAAGTACTGCGTTTACTTCTCATCAGCTGGGCTAGTTAATGTGGAAAAAGGTTTCTTTGTTGTAGTTGGTATAATCATGCTAGCTCCTCTTACGTTGCTGCTGTACAAATCTGAGGCTTGCAACACTTTGTGAGCAACTCTGATAACCTGTCCTGAAAAAATATGAAGGATTTTTAAAAATTTAGTTGGGATGTTGCTTTTTAGAGCCGAGTCTTTGCTATAGTCAGTGGGAAAGGTATATTTAAGACAGAATGGTCTGTACTGGAGAAACCCTGTGAGATATTTTCACGTAACCATCACCATACAACATAGTCACCCTGCTCCTCTCACAGGCTTCTCTGCAAACGTAATAGGCTGAGTTTTCCTTCACTGGTCTTCTGCAATAGTTCTTATTTGCTCTCCTGGAGAGGAGATGGTAATTGGAGCTTGAAAAGAAAAGTTGCAATGGGACCGTCTTTGAGGATCAAGGACTGCAAGGAAAAGGCAGGATGGGGCAAAACCATCCTTGCCAACAAGCTAGGTAACCTGATGAAGAGACCTTTAAGCTAGGAATGAGAGGGGAGAGAAGACAGCATGACATACAGTCCAGTGAGGAAGTGATCCTTCAGGCTGGTAAGGAAAGGGTGCTGGGTGATATGGATGGGACAAGCCTTTTGAAACCAACAAAACAGAGTTGAAGGAGGCTCACCCCCGAGCACACAAATAAGAAAGTGCCTACAGGACTGGCAGGAGGAGGGAAGCACTTGTACCTTATCTTGAAATTCAACCCAACTGGGTGCCTGTCTGAAATGCCTCTACATTAACGCACACAGCCAGAGGAACAAAAAGAAAGTTGTAGGCTAGTAATCTCCTTTAGGATCACAACAATATGGTGCAATAATTCTCACAACTGGACCACTGTCATGGCTGGATACAGGCTCTTTCGTAAGGACAGGTCTGGACAGCAAGGACAGGAGTTATTTTTTATTTATATGTGGGAGAGCAGCAAGAACACATGGAGCTATTCCTAGGGATGGAAGAAACCAGCTGACAGCTTGTGGATCAGGTCTGGAGGGCAGAAAAACATGGGTGACATTGTGGTGGGTTTCTGCTACTGACTTGCTTGATCAGGAGGAAGTAGTGGATGAGGCCTTCTTCAGACAGTTGGAAGAATCATCATATTTGCAAGCCCCAGTCCTTGTGAGGGAATTTAGTCACTCTGGTATCTGATGGAAGAACAACACAGCAAGCAAAAGCAATCCAGGCGTTTTCTGGAGAGCGTTGATGAGAACCATCAAAGAGAATTGGTTGATTTTTTATTATTTTTTTTTTCAAGAATTGTCTCTAAGCTTGAGACTGGTCCATCCACGCATGCAGGAAGTCAAATAATGGTGCAAGGAGTCTGGTATGAATGAACAAGGATCATGGAGACTGGGGGAGACTCCTGAAGACCGGAAGAAAGCAAACGTCACTGGTATCCTAAATAAGGATAAGGAGGATCCAGGGAACTACAGGGCAGTCAGTCTCATGTCAGTCCCTGAGAAGGTTGGGGAGCAAATAATCCTGGAAACCATTTCCAAACATATGAAGGACAGCAAAATGGTGGGGAGTAGTCAGCATGGATTTATGAAGGAGAAGTCCTGCTTAAGCAACCTGATCTTCTACAGTGAGATGATTAGATGCGAGAAGAGCAGTTTATGTTGTTTATCTTGCCTTCAAGACTTACTCAAAAGATGGTGTCTCCCATAACATCCTCACAGACAAACTCAAGAAGTACAGGCTAGATGAGTATACAGTGACTAACTGAACTGCTGGGTTGTCATCAGCAGCTGGAGGCCAGTCCCTAGTGGTGCACCCTAGGGAAAAATACTAGGGCCAACACTGTTTAAGTTCTTAATTAACGATCCCATTGACATGACAAAGAGCATCCTCAGCAAGACTGCAAATGATACAAATTTGAGAGGAGTGGTGGATAGCCCAGATAGGTGCGCTGGCCATTCAGAGAGATCTCAAAAGGCTGGGGAGATGGGCCAAGAAGGACCTCAAAGTTCAACAAAGTGAAATGCCAGATCCTGTCCCTGGAGAAGAACAGTGTCATGCACCAGGACAGACTGAGAGTCAAATCAGTTGGAAAGCAGCTTTGAAGAGAGTTTTTTGAAGAGGATGAGCTGACCAAGAGCCAGCAGTGCACCCTTGCAGCAAAGATGGTCAACATCCTCCTGGGCTGCACTAGGTAGAGCATAACCAGGAGGCTGAAGGAGGTGATCCTTCCCCTCTGCTCAGTTCTGGTAACACCTATCTGAAGTTCTGGGCCCAGTTCTGGGCTCCCCAGTACAAGAGAGACATGGGCATACTGGAGTGGGTACAGCAAAGAGCTATGAAGATAATTAAAGTACTGGAGCATCTGACATATGAGCAGAGGCTGAGAGAGCTGGAACTATTCACCCTAGAAAAGAAAGAATTCACAGGGCGGGTCTTTTCAATGTATATAAATAACTGACGGGGCAGGCGTAAAGAAGATGGAGCCAGACTCTTCTCAATAGTTCCCAATGAAAGAACAAGAGGTAATGGGCACAAACTGAAATACAGGAAATTCTGTTTAAACATGAAAGAAAATGTTTTACTGTAAAGGTGTTTGAATACTGGAACAAGTTGTCCAAAGAGTTTGAGGAGTCTCCATCCTTGGAGTTACTCAAAACCTTATTGGACCAACCTACTCTAGTTGTCCCTGCTTTGAGCAGAGATGTATTTGACAATCTCCAGAGGTCCCTTTGCATCTCAGTGATTCTGTGAATCAATAATTTTTGCACTGTTCTCTATTTCAGGTAAATTTGATAGTGGATTCTGCTAGATATTTGCCTCTATAAGGAAACTAAGCTGAAGCCAAAAAATCACTCTGAACTTAAACTGAGATAGCTCAGGTCACAGCAACACCAGCATGTTGTGGAAATATATTTTTAAAACTTCATCAACCCAACAGCAGGAAGTCACCCTCCTTTTCTGCAAGGCATTTTTACTCAGGCTTCTACCAGCAACTTCTTTGCTCTTTGACCCCAGGTAACTCATTACCTTGACATTTCTTTTTGTCTTTGGTGTTCCAGACTGCTCTGCATGTTCTCTCTCTTCGATGACTTGACTTAAGCATTACCAGCCCATTAGGCTCACCATTTCCTGCTGGCCCAGCAATCACAATTAAAATGTCTCACATTAGAGTCTGATTCAAGCAGAATGCCCTACTGGGACATGAGCTCAGTGGCAAAAGCAATCATCAAGGTTTCAATAGGATTTGCTCACAACCTTATTGCTTTCCTGAGATACTGAGAAATCTGATGCCTTTAGGTGTCAAATTCTGTCATATTATTCAGGAGACTTTCAATTCTTTCTTTGCTCCTTGCATTTTCCCCACTGTTTAGCCCTAAATTCCCTGTGATCTCTAGGATGCCATAATCTAATATTGCCTTTCTTTCTAATTTCCAGAGTTCATCAGAACTATCAATCTTTCTGCCTATGGATGACTGGGAACATTAGGGTTCAGTTCTTAGCCACCTCCTCATTCCATCCAGCCTAATGATGCAAAAATGGAACTTATTATTTGGGTGGAGGTCTTTGTTGCTCATATGCTGTCATCAGTGAACATCTCAAGTTGCTTCATACATTGGTTTTCGCAGCATTCTTCTTTAATGGCTCCCAGCATCTTTGTTTTCAAGCTTTAGAAAATTCAAAATGCTGGATTAAGTCAGTAAATGAGTCTCTAAAACATGTGGGTTTTGACCTTCATATGCTCTATCTCATTAAAGCTATTGTTTGTCATCTTTTCTACTCAGAAATGTTCTGATTCGTCTATGAGGTGAAGAGTAGCCTAGATCATATCTACCCATCTTGGATGCGTTCTCTCTTCTGCCAGTCTAGCCCTCCTCTCTTTTTGCTTTCTTTCTAACCCTGGATGTGTATGTCATATTTTCATTTACTATTTTATAGTACTATATAGTTCATATTTACTAGTCCCTTTAAAACGCCTTACAATTTGTTTTTTTTTCCTCCCGAACTGACTCTCAGAATTTCAGAAAGCCAGGCACAGCTTTTAGGATGCCAAATAAAGTTCTTAATTGGATACCAAATTTGTGCCTGCCAAATAAGCAGGCTGATTCTCTGTACAAGAACGTACTCCTCTTATACATGGAGCCTGCCAAACTGTTAGTAGCATCACTTAGCAGTTTCACTATTTCTTGCTGGTCCAGGGACCATAAGCAACAAATCAATTCAACTTATAAATACATTATTTATTCTACTGAAAAATAACCTGTCCAAGCCCTCCTCATTTTCAGAACACTTAAATTTTGTGTTGATGTTAGAAAAATACTACTACTACTGAAAAAAAAAATAAAAATCCCTAAACTTTTGGGGAGCAAGACCACATTGTGTTTGTAAAAGTGTGTCTATGCTGATGGGTTCAAGTACTGTCCAGCATGCCCAGAGCAGTGTGCTCTTTCTATAAGAGAATATGTTCATATTTCCTGCTTTTAAAGGTTTTAGTAATGGGATTTTGTGCCTGGCAGTGTTGTCTCTATTTTGTGAGCGGAGCAAATGCCAGGATTCCTGGAACATTCTCAGAGTGGTTGGGTAGCTTCCCTCTACAGCAAGAGCCCATTGTCACAGGCTCCCTTCTCTAGAGCTATCTAGAAATAAGGATATAAATTTTCTGATGATTATACTTCAGTAGTAAAATCTCTTCCTTAGAGACAAAAATGCAGCTTCTCCTTTCAAGGTAATAATGTGTATAGTCTTTGACTGTACTTCTCGTACACTTTGACAAAGAAGAGGTAAGAAAATATTATTTTTTTTTTCTGATATTTCTAGAAACAGTGTGCTGGTGTTGGCTGAGGTAGAGTTAATTTTCTTCATAGTAGCTAGTATGAGTCTATGTTTTGAATATGTGCTGGTAACAGTGTTGATAATACAGGGAATTTTTAGTTATTGCTGAGCAGTGCTTACACAGAGTCAAGGTCTTTTCTGCTCCTCATACCACCCTGCCAGAGAGCAAGCTGGGGGTGCACAAGACGTTGAGAGGGGACACAGCTGGGACAGCTGATCCCAACTGACCAAAGGGATATTCCAGACCATATGACTTCATGCTCAGCAATACAACTACTGGGAAAGTTGGCTGGGGGGCTGCTGCCCACGGACTGGCTGGGCACTGATCAGTTGGTGGTGAGCAATTGGTTTCATTTGTATCGTTTGTCTCTCGTGTTTTATTCCTCTCTCTTTGTTTTCCTTTTCACGTGCAATTTATTACTAACCTTGTTCTTCTTTTATTTCAATTATTACACTGTTCTTATCTCAGCTCACGGGTTTCCTTGCTTCTACCCTTCCAATTCTCTTCCCTCAGTCCTGCCAGAGGGAGGGAGCGAGCGGCTGTGCGGTGCTCAGTTGCTGGCTGCAGTTAAACCACGACAACAGCAAGGATTTTGCTTTCATTTGGTAGTGGCTTATGCTGTGGGAACCACACCCGCTCACTGAATTTATGAGAAATCTGTACCTCTTCTTTGAATTAGGTTTTGCTACAGTAAGTCATGCAGTTAAAAGTCATGGGGAGACTCGTGTCACCTCAGAGACACAGGTGGAGCATGCAAGTTTTCTAGCGCTGGAGGTAAAACCCGAAGAGCAAACAAGTCTTAATGATAAAGTTCACTGAAACAAAGGATAAAGTTTCCTTAGACTTAACATAGGGTTTTGTATCAGGCTGCTGGTAGCAATTAGATTTTTGCATACCTATCACTTTAGAGCGGATTAATCTGCATCTTTTTTCTTTTGAATGGCAGGTGTAGTGTATAGAAGTTGAAATCAAATACTATAAATCTCGCTCAGACTGAAGACCCTGGAGATGGAAGAGCGCAATCATGGCATGGCTTGGCATATGTAGCTCGGTAAACTTGTTTCTGCAGGCTCCTTTCTGAGATCCCTCTTGGCTTTTAGTTCTCCTCTATAGGCAGCTCGTAAACGTTTCAGCAGAGATTATGTTGCAGTGAATCTCTTGCAAATTAAGTCTGATTTGTCTGAGTTAAATTCAGATTCCAGTACTGTTTTAGATTTAGGAGAATTTTGCAGTAATGACAAAATCAAGGGAAATTGCATGCAGAATGGAAATATTAGAGCAAAGAAATGAACACTATTGCAAATATTGGAAGAATACCTTGCCTGGCATATGTAGCCAGAAATCTCTTGCACTAGGATCTATCCTGAGCAATGTACTCAGGTTCCCTAAATCTTTGTCAAATCAACAAGTTCTGAAATTGCAGGAAGATTTGAATGTTCACGTCATCTTTGTAGCCAATTAATTGTAACTGACTTTCCTCTGAAAAAAACATACTGTATTTGTCAAAAAGCTTCTCCCTTTCTCAGAATATTTCTAATTCTATTGTTGTTAAAGCTATTTAATCACTTTTGCAAAATCAACAGGGAAAAATGAACAAGGTCTGTGAATAGAAAGATGACTTAGCGGGAAGAGATCTATAGAGAATGCTTTTGCAAGAAGTATTATTTGTCTCCCGCCTTTTGTCCTCTGCTAAAAAAAAAAAAATAATTTAAAATTTATTTCAAAAGCTGAATAGAAATAAGAGAACAAAACCAACCAGTGCTGCCTGGTATGTTTCTGTTTGTCTATCTCATAATTATAGCATCATTATCTGGATTTTAGTAAACATCTACCCAGTGCTGAACTTATCTTAAATGCACAGAGAACACACAAATTTGTGTACAGGGAAAATGGCATTATCTAAGGTATATCTATACCTTGTGGGTCTAAATATTAGGTTAAAAGGAAAAGGCAAAATACCACCTGTAAGCATATGCCTCTTCAGTTTTCAGTATGGTTGCTGATGTATCTTCTCTTGGTATCATCCTAAAAGCTATTGCTACACTGCCAAGTCACACACAGACAAGTGTACGTGAAGTCCTACACATGAGATGCAAAGTAAAGTGTGGGGGGGGCTTAATTGTTTTTTTAATATTTATTTTTATTTTTATTTTCCTTCAGGGTATCTTCTGCTAAATCACTATGGTTGTTTCTCTGGGCTGATGGTGTTGAGAACCTCTGCAAAATCATTCCTATGATTCCACTCCTTCCCCTTGTTCCTTCTACCTTCAAATCCAACAAAGTCACTCATACTTCTGTCTGGTGAGAGGATTTATGGTTAAACAGTCCAGCTCTATGGTCATCTGGTCCAGCCTTTCATGGGAGAGGGAGCTTGGATGAGTTTATCTAGCACACTGTCCAGTCTCCTCACACAGCAAAGCATTCACGTTCCCTATGCACTGTAAAGGGAAAGCTGAGTAGTACTTCCTAGCCTGCCTCATCAGATTGCCATGTTGGTGGCTTCCGATCTGATTGTTAATTATTCTTTTTTATTGCATGTTTTTGTATTAGACGCTTAGCTCTTCTTTGTAATTAGACATAGCAATTACAGTGTCTTTTTATATTACACGGGAGTGTTCCTTTAATTCAGACATCAAATAAAACAAAATACATAAAATACAAAAAAAAAAAAAAAAGATTGCAACAGTAATGCCTGCGTCCAAAGGAGTGAAGAAGCAGGGGAAAGCAAGTTGCAGTTATTGCTTTTGGCTATAGCAACATAGTTCTCTGTTTGTTGGTTTGTTTTTTTTTTAATTCTTCTCCAAATTATGTTTATTCATTTATTACAAGTCACTGGATGAATTAAATATAAAACAAATCCAGATTTTTAAAGACAGACATTATGTGTTGTATCTAAATGCAACTTTGTTGATGTTGTTCAATTGCTCGGAAACATTTGTCTTCTTAATATAAATGTTTCCTGAAGAAAGGGTTATGTGGGGTAAGGAGAGAACAGAAGAAGAGAGAAGAAGTAGTAGAGTATCTAACAGCACAGAGCAAATTCACGCTGTTCCTTCATGGCAGCATCCACACAGTGATCAACAGTCTACTGGCTTCCCTTTATCTAAGGAACAACACTGGTATTCCAAGAGTAATGTTCCACACAGCCCCATCTGGGAGTTTGTTTCAGAACAGGATTACCTCCCCCATGATAAGAATCTTTGCTTGAGGAATTATTTTGAACAGAGGCCATCTGCTAGGGAAAAAATAAAAAAAAATATAATAAAAAAAAGCATGTTTCAGCGAACAAAGCTTTGATTACTGCTCTCTTAGGAGGATGCATGAGGAAGCAAGGGTCCAAAGAGCTGTTTGGGATAGACTGTAATGTCATGCAGAGGCATGTTGTGTGATACACCAGTCAGTGACTGAAGCAGGTTTCCTTCATTAGCCTTGGCTCCAAGTGGTTCCTCAACAGTGCATGAGTAGTGAGGAAGGAGATCCCTTCCTGATACAAGCATCGTCAGTGCTTGGTGCTATCTAGTGGGACTGGCATGATAAAGTGGGATAGAGCTGCCATGAGGAGGCCACTGGTGAGATGTTTATCTGGAGAATATCATTAGGTGTTTGCTAAACCCAAGGCAGTTGAAACTAAAATTGTTTTAAAGTAGTTCAGCAGCTAATTCTTCAGTGCCTCAACAGAGACAATAGCAGAGAGATGACATCTTACCAGTCAAGTATATTAGTCATACCTTCCACAAAGTCCCTGATCCTGTTCAACTTAGAGTTCTACGTACTATAAGGTTGCCGTTCAAGAAACACTAAAGTTTGAGTGAACTCTCTTATTTGTACATGATTTTTAAAACTGTTATGATTCCCCCAGTTTCTTATACAAATATAAAGCAGAAGTAACTTCTGGAGTGACTGCATTGCAGAGGAAGGCCCACAAATTAAATACATCATCCACTTTGTTGGAGACCTGGGTGGAAGGGGACAACCATCTTTTCTAAGAGCTGTGTTTGAAATTGCACAGAAGATAAGATACACCAGCTGTGTTAAAACAAGCCATTTTCATCTCACGCATACACCCTGCAATTCTACTTTTTAATTCCTGGGCAATCACTGCTGGAATCTTATTCAGCCATTGAGTAAAATATATGTTTGTCTTGTAATTATGTAAATAAGGTAAGTGGTTAAGATTTAGACCTGGAATAGTAATGTTAACATCATTCTCTCTTCAATAAACAGCAAGCTTTGGAGGTTGGGTTTTATATATATGTTTCATGCCACAGAAAAACACAGGCTGACACAGAGATGATGTGGTATTCTTATTGTATTTAAAACAATATTTAGTCAGGGTAACTCCTACTGCCATTTACATGTATTTGAAAGAAAGCCCTGTTTCATCAATGGGAATGTGTCAGAATTTTGTAATAAAGCATGCTGTGTAATATATTTTAACACAGTCCAAATTAATTAAAGTGTAGTGGACGTGAAAGATACATACTCAATGTGACATTTCAAATAGGGAGAAAATATGATAATGAGCTATTTCCATGTGTTGCCATCCTTCTGGTTAAATAATACTTCTGTTTTCAATGAAGCCACTGAGCAATAACATTCATTTTTGGAGTTCCACAGTGGTTAGAGCTGATTGTATACAGGCTGTAATCATTATTCTAATTCTGCCCAGGAAACCCTCTCTCCCCACCATGGAGAAATTTGGAATAAAAAGTCTCGTTCCAGGAAAAAGAATTTCCAAATAATCCTGGGCACCAGATCAAAATATGAGCTCCAAATCCGTTCCTTTTTCTTAATAAGAATCAGCACTTTGAAAAATGCTGCTTCACAAGGAAATAATTACATTAGTCAGCCTCTTGGCACTGGTGTAGGCTGGAGTCCTCTCTTAAAATAAGGCCCAGCCTCGCCCTGCAGTGCATCCAAATCCCCCAAAGATGCAAATAGCCCCAAGACCCTTCATTAACAGGGCTGTTCACTGCTGGAATTCCCATAGCCCTGGTGTTGCAAATGGCTGCATTCTCACAGACAGAAAACTAAAACATGGGACAACAGGACAGAAGGGGATCTGGAGACATAGCCTTTCTGTACTGATGGTTGAGGCAACCTCGGGTAAGAAAAACATCCTCTTGTGTTCTGAAAAGTAGAGGCCAAAGAAGGAGCTAGAAATTAGGTGAAATTCCATGCTGTCCTCTGCTTACAAAGGATCTAACCATACAGATGTCAAATTTAACTCTTAGATGTAGGGCCTTTGGGTAACTCTGTAGCCCAAAGGGTTGGTGATATGTGACTATGTATTTGACTCTTGCTAAGTCTCTTCTTTGAATTTTAGTACTTACAAGCAAGACAACTCTGATTGCTCTAGACTGAAAAGATCCTGCATTTAGTCTGGAGAGTAAACCTATGCGCCTTTCACTTGAGTGAATTTTAGAACAATGTCAAAATATTCCTTTTTATTAAGCTTCCAATTATCTGTTTTTCAGTAGCGAAAGGGTTCCACATCATTGGTGAAGTATGAAAGGCAAGCAGTACTTATTATTGAATCTCAAAGTGGAATGCTGGAGCCTCGATCTACAGGAATAGAGACAAGTCCTGCCTAGTATCAAGACCTTAAACCACCCAAGGAGCCATCTAAGCTCACCAATACCACTGATGTCAGTAGAAGGTAGGTGCTGAAGTACTTTTCCCATACTCATGGCTTACATCGTCTTTATGTTGTTCCAGCTTGTTCATTTGAGCCCTCCATCCCATCACCAACAGGACTATTTCTTTCACAACTGCCCTTCAGTTACACGAATAATCTGTGCCAGTTTTAAATAATGTGGTAGAGCCCGTATTGGAAACTAGTAAGTTTGGTGTGGAACAGAATGGACAACTTGTCTCTTTTGTTCAAAGACTACTAGGGAAGGGATCTAGTTCGTTAAGTGCTGGGAGAGTAATTTATTTTTAAGGTAGTTGTATGCACAACTTTGCACGCTAGCTCTGCCGAGTTCTACTGAATACATGAGAACCGAGTCCCTCAGTGAGGTTGATGAACAGGGCAGGCAGGCAGGTGCCCACCCCATCCCTGCTGATGATTGTTTTGTTGGTAGTAAGATTTGGGAGCTCTATATTCCTCCCTCTTTGGGCTAACATTGTACCAGTTGTTTTCTCCTACCCAGCTAGATAACCAGGAGCACGTGCTCCTCTGTTGGCTGCCGTTGACCTAATGGGAAAACACTACGCAGATGTCACTTTCAGTCATCATTTGAATATAGTTAGAGAATAAAACATTGTTAACCTGCTAGTGTTAAAACTAAACATAGAAAAGAGCATGTGTCAGTGGGGAAAGCATGTAACCCCACCTTGCCAGAATCCTCAGCACCTGGTAAAGTGATGGATGGAGCTGGACCCCATGTGTTAGATAGAGCTGTACTCCTGTGTTGCAGAAAGAGCGCTGGAGCACATAAGAGGAGGAGACTTCCAAAGGTGCCGATGTAAATTAGTTACAACATTTTTACAGGCATTTGTGTGTCTGCATGAGGGGGGAGGGATCTGCTACTGGATAGTTTACTTTGTGCCATTGCCAAGGTACTACAGAAATGCTGTGTCAAAGACAACAGAGGAATCCAGACTGCGTGCTCTGTGCTTTAACCACTAGACCATGAAGGTTTTTCTCCGTTTAGCTTTAGCTCCTCTGTCTCTGGAGTATTCTAGCATTGTGGTCTTGGTGTACTACAAGGTGCCTGAATAAAGAGAAAGACTCTTCCTCTGCCTTGGAGCTGGTTGTCTGAAAAAGGAACGCAGTGGATAAAGTCTAGACCTATGAGATCTAAGCTGGACTTACTGCTCTGGTGTGTCCTGGTCCGCCTGCAGCCCTGCTTTTGGCAGACTGGCAGTGCCCAGCAATCCCACCATGGGGCATGGGTGCTGCTGGGCAAGAGGCTGTCACATTACGTCCCATCCTGAAGAAGACAAGGTTATCCTCAGATAAAAATACAAGGGTGGGGAGGGGAGTGGGGGGTGGGTGTATTTGGAAGGAAATCGTGGGAGAATGAACCAAAAATAAAGGTCATGTCTTCTATCACTGAAGAAAAGGTAAGTCAGGAAGAGTTTGGAAGGGGGCATTGGCATTGCAGCTGTCAGTGTGGGATGTTTATGGCATTGAAGGAGACAAGAGATTAGTGCTGGTCGGAAATTTTCCACAAAAATGTTTTTTCTTAGAGGAAGATTACTCATTAGTTTTAAAAGGGATGGGTTTTTTGTGAGAGAGACTCTCATCCTCTTATTCAGAGTGTGGTGAGTATGAGAAGGGTATGCGTGTACCTGTCCATCCCAGTCTTCTCCTGCTTCCTAGTACCTGATGCATGAATCTTGAGCTTTAAGTGCTGCACACTCACTGAATTTCACTGAATTTTTTAGAGTTGGAAGGGACCATAGAGATCATCTAGTCCAACTCCCCTGCTGAAGCAG
>JAOQGH010000012.1:60940083-60983222 GCA_025769975.1 Gallinago jamesoni
AGAGTTGGAAGGGACCATAGAGATCATCTAGTCCAACTCCCCTGCTGAAGCAGGATGGCCTAGAGCATGTTAGAGCACATCACTCTGGACTGCATCCAGGAGGGTCTTGAAGATCTCCAGAGAAGGGGACTCCACAATTTCCCTGGGAAGCCTGTTCCAGGGCTCTGTCACCCTCACCCTAAAGAAGTTTTTCCTCATATTTGAGTGGAACCTCCTATGTTCCAAGTTGTGCCCATTGCCCCTCGTCCACTCAAGTCCTCTTCTTTGCCTATTCCAGATCAGACATTGATAATTCAGTCCAGCATCTGCTGGATGATTCACCTATTGAACAGGAGCTTCACTGTCTCAGTCTGAGTAAGGACAGTTGTCCGTGTGGATTTGTTAGTTCAGAGATCTCTGTTCTTTACCAAATGAAAAATAAGAAAAACCTGCAAAACCTGTTATGGAGTATTGGGAAAACCAGACTTGCTTGTGATCAATATAGTTATCACTGGCAGAGGGATGGTGGGAGTTGATTGTCTGAACAGCAAGAAGAGAAGATAGTGGGTTGGAAGGCAAAAAACAAGAAAGCTGTTTGATGCAGCGAAGGAGAGAGAGCTGATAGAATGATGCATGGAGGGAACAAGGATGTAAGAGTGGAAATAACGTGTTGGGTAGCAGCATTGATTTGAGGAAAGGACAGAAGTGTCAGCTCTACAGATCAGCATCTACAGAAACTAGTCCAGAATAGGTTTAGATGGAAGCAACTAAGTTCTTTCACATTATGCTCCCACACAGTGCAAGAATGGCACTGAATGGGATCATCTGGCTCTGTGGAAGCCCAGAGGGCAGCTAAAAGGGCAGCTGTTATTGATAAAATAACAGTTAAAATAAAGCTGCTATTGATAAAATAAAACTGTGCAAGAGACACAGATGAGGACCGGGGGGGTGGAGGGGGCACGTGGCTGCTGGGTTTGGAAAAGGGAGGGCTGAAGAGGAGTGCCAGTACACCCGTTAATCTGGAGCATTCTGCACGTGGGGTAAGATATAGAGACTGTTGTAAGGGCATAAAATGGGTGTGAGACTGTAAGGAAATAAATCTAGTTGGGAAGAGAATGGGAATGAAATAGCACATGACTTCTGGTAAGTAAGGGAGTGAGAGGACACGATCTCTAGAGAGCAGGCAGAAAGGAGACAGAAGGAGGGGATTGCCTTTCTAATTGTGGGTATCTGTAACTTTCCTGAGATATAATGGGCAGAGAGTGACTAACAAATGGCTGAGTCACAGAAACCGTGTGACTGTGAGTCTAAATTTGGCTGCTTAGGGGCTTGAACATTCACATGAAACTTGGAAATTTTCCTCTGATACTATTCTTGTGCAGGTGATCCTAAACCTCCTATAGCAAAACCACTTTCCAACAGCTGTTTGGAAATATCTAGCTCAGTAAACAGGTCAATATTAATGCTGGCAGGCAAGTTTATTACCCGATTCACCCATTCCTAGTGGAGAAAGCCACTTTTGCCCAAGTGAACAATTGCTTGTCCATTTTTCTACCCATAGAACCATTTGTAGGAAACTTTAATGGAATGTTGTTTGAGCCTTCACTGTAGGAATTTGGTGAATGATGTTTTTAGATGTTCTTAGAGTCGGAACAAGGCTTTGCCAATCTTCATAAGCCAATTTATTACCACTAACCTTCTACTACTAGAAGAACTCTCAAATATTTGATGCTTCAGGAAGTACGGAGAACATGTCCTCAGTTTCAAGGTGCTGACTATTGAAAGCCTTTGTTTCATGCATCGTTAATCCTGGCATAAATTGGTAGCACCACCAAAAGAAGTGACCTGTGCCTTCCACTTACCCTCCTCCTCTCCTTCTACTTACCCACTCCTCTTAGAGTGGGGAAGTGATACACGTTAAAATTATCTGTTGTCCTGGTCACCAGCTGATTAATCAGATCATGGTTGTCTGAAGTATTTCAGATAGTATCTTTAAGGAAAAGATATAAATGTGAAATACTCAGCACCCCTCAAGAATGGGATAAATTGTTTTCCTGATGGCAATTACTGAAGAAATGCAGGCTGATGGAAACCAGGATTGATGTCCCTCCCCAGCTGAGCTGGAGTTTCTGTGCATGCAGTAGGGAGATTTGGGCAGCAGCGGGCTTTTGTGGGTAGTGTAGATTAATGGAGTTTACTTTCTTCTGACTTGGCAATCTTTAGTTTACTTGAGTTTGTAGTTTACTTACTCCTTACTGTTTTGTCACAGGGAAAGGGCAATAAAACAAGCAAGCTTGCTACTGAGGACAAATCTAGAGCAAGCGAGCTTTTAGCCTCAGGTCTCAGATATTAGTCACATGCAAATCAGTGATAAATCAGTGCCATCTGGCTCACGAAGCTGCCTAGGAAATCACCAACTAAAAACATGATCTTTAAAAGTACACAACTAATCCTTCTCTCCATAAAGAAACAGGCCTGACCTCCCTGTTCAGCAGTGTTTTCCAGAGCAGGATCTGGACTTTTTCACAGGGTTTCCCTAGAAGTTCCACATGGGGAGAAGGAAATCAAGGAGCTACGTGACTCCTAACCCTTCCTTGGTGCTCTTCCATCCCTTCTGCATAATAGCCAGAGGGTCTCAGCAGCTGATACTTTTATGAAACAGCGGAGAGGAGGTGGCTCTGATTTTGTTTCTTTGTGGGAAGTTTCACTCTCACAATTCCCTGGATGGTACCCAGTGCTCTGGGCTTCTGCCTGCACAATAGCTAGTTTTAAACAGTCTGTTTAATCAAGAGTGAAGTAAATGTCAGAGATTCAATGTTCTAGATCAGCAGTTTCCAACACTGATACATCTTAATCAAGCAATTAGGTGCCTTTTCTTTGTTATTGTTTGGTGTTTTCCACATTGTGGAAGGGAACAGATTTGCTGCTTTGCTCTGATGACTGCTAGCAGCAGTGTTTGTTGTTAACAGAGACATTTACACCTAACCACCAGTTGGCAGGTGTTAACACTTTGTTACTTGCTATTCCCACATGCTGAGGATTGTGGGAAAGCTGTCAAGCTCTCTGTCTTGTGTAACGCTTGGCTTTTACAACAACAACAACAACAACAACAACAGGCTCTGAACAAACGCAGAAGCTCTGTAGGAAGGCAGCGCAAGCTAGGGGAACAACACGACGGATTCCCAGACCTCTCTGCTTCGATGGGAGGTAATATGAGGCTTTGTAGGAAGTTTGAGATATTTCTTTATCTTGATTTGGAAACGGGTAGGTGGAGATTAAATGTTTTTTTTTATTTTATTTTATTATTATTATTTTTAATTATATTTTTTTATTTATTATTGATGATATGGGCTGATCTTTTGAAGAAACCAAGAAGGTGCTGAATGCACCCGGACATTTCTGGTCTGTCTCTGACACTTGTACTCATTTGTATTCTGCAAAAAAAAGGTATGAATACAGCATACAATCTGAGAAAATAACATGGAAAGAGGATAGGAATGCTTTGATTTGTTTGGGGGTGACTGGCAAGCAAGAAACAAGGATGTCTATTGGTACTGCCCTTCTGGTGACCTCAGATGTGGCCAGAACAAAAAAGACCCAACATCTTTCAACCCACCCTTTAGATACTTGTAAATGTAGATAAGGTCTCCCTTCAGCCTTCTCCTTCTCCAGGCTAAAGAGTCACAGCTCCTTGAGCCTTTCCTCGTAAGGGAGGTGCTCCAATCCCTTAATCACCTTCGTTGCCCTATGTTGGACTCTCTCCAGTAGTTCCCTGTCCCTCTTGAACTCTGTGAACTATAGCAAATACATATATAAAAATAGTTACTTCTCTCTTTTGCTTTCTGTCATCCACATGTACTCTGCAGTCACAAGGTCATTGTTTTATAGTTGAGTGATCCAAGTGATTGATTTATTACTGATGAAGCGAGGTTTGATTGATTTTTGATTTACATTAAGACAGTAAAGGAGGAGGAGTGGGAGGTGCAAGGCAGCTGCAGAATTCAGTACAAAGCAGAAACTTGCTAGAGCAAGTGGGCCAAACACTGGCCTGTGATGACTTACATCAGGGATCAGTTTATATGGCTGATTTTAATAGGGCTGCACTGCATAATTGCACCCCTTCCTTTGATACAGTTTTATATTTATAATTTCTTTAACCTGCAGAATTATGCCCTCTGTGAGGAAGGATTTCATGCATTTGCTTTTTTTTTGATGGGAGGGGTTTAGACAGAGGGAACATGATGAAAGGCGTGATGGTGGAATGGTGGATTTTCTTGTATGTGGACTATGGCTGGGCTACCTTTTGAGCATGGTTCAGACTGTAGGGTCATTCTCCAGTTCATCTCATGTCCAAACTGAACACTAGTTTCAGATCAGCTTTATGGTGTGGTAGGAAAGAAACTTATCCTTGCACTACGAATAGGCTGGGTTCAGGATAGGGCATTTCTTGAGGTGCATCCATACTGGCTTGAATCCGCTAAAGCCCATCCTGTCAAACCTGAAGAAATGTCCCCTGGCAGGTAGGTTGTCCAGGTTCTTTCCTGGAAAGATTCCTACTGCATGACAAGATGCCCCGTGGGATTTGGAGGCAGCTGAGCAGCAGGTTGTTAACAATATGGTTGCACAGTCATGCTTTAGCGGCCTGCCCCCAGGTCTGTGTTACACAAATGTTGACATAGCCTTGAAGTCTCTGAATTTAAGTTGATTTTAATTCTGGAAGACATGTTTGAGATTAGTCAAAAGTTAGGGTCTTAATGAAGGAATTGCTGGGCTGTGTTTTGCATTGGGTGGGATCCCAATGGTCTCTTCTGTCTTCACAGGCCTGTGAACCACTGCAGTAAGCAGGATTTTTTTAATGGAGTTAGCAGCATTTTCTTGACATGAAAAGCATTGCTGTACCTGTGCATTGCTTCAAAAAGCCTTCTTGTTTGCAGAGCCACCTCCTGCAAGCTGGTTCTGAAGGATCTGCCTGCTAATCTTGGGTCTGTGGGGGAGGTTCTGGCTTGCATACATCTGCATGATGTATTTCCTAACTTCAGACTTCTCTTAAAAAATTATTTGCTCTTGCTTGGCCACTGGAAGGAAGTCAGGGGAGTCACTAATATTGGTAAAATCAATATGTAGAACAAACATTCATAGATACATATTGTGTGTAGGCATGGTCCTGAATTTGTTCCTGTATGTATTAAGTGCTATTTGTGCGTTTTGAAAGCACTAGGTGGAAAAATCTTGTAGCTTAGGGAAGCCACAGTGAAAGTAAGAGGAGGGAAGATGGGTCATCTCATGAATAGGACCCAGAAAGTGGGTTTTACTTCTGCCACACACCCTGTGTTTACTTAATTTGTTTGTATGCTGCTTCCTTTTTGTGAGTGGGGACATGTAGTGTATTACGTAGATTTTGTAGGGCTTGAAAAGTATGTGCTGATTATTTTTTTTTTTTAGATGCTCAGGTGGAAAAATAGGTGATTTAATGGGATGAAATTTTAGACTTGGTTTGAGGGTAGAGCTACAGGCTGACAAAAGACCAAGTTAACAGGCAAGAAGGAGGAGAGACTTTCCTGAGAGACTGGAAGTCCATCCTCTCACCTGAAGGCCAGGCATATCTGTGAGCACAGTCCCATCCACTGCAGTACTGGGCAAAGTGGTGAAAGCTGCTAGCCATCCTCCGTATGTTCCTTTGTTGGGGGCCGAGATCTCCATAAAACATGGCAGGGGCTTTGCTGTAATAATACGATCTCACCTGCAGTCGCTATTTTCTACTTGTACTGTGGAGGTGACTCAAGGTCTACAGTGAAGACTTGGATATAGCTGGTTTGGGCCATAGGCATACGTAAGAGTTTGTTCCTCCTTAAGGAACTGTCTGTCTGGAGTGCTGATACTGCAGACATGAGACCTGTCGATTAAGCTACTTGCTTATATGAATATCTGAAGGACTGGAGCTGAGCTTTGTGGTTTCTCAGACATTAGCTGCCCTAGTTTGAGCAGAGTCATCACCATTTTGAAAGGGGATTTGTATTCAATTTGGATTATTTCATCTCCAAAAGCAAAAAAAGGAAGGAAAGAGTCCCTGAACTTCTGGCAGAATTTGTGTTCTTTTTTCCCCCTTCTTTATAAACTTTGTTTCTTTTTTTTTTTTTCCCCCTTTCTTTCTTTTTCCCACCCCACCCAGCCTTAAACAGTGCCGGGAAATTCTGTACTTACCCAGCTGTGCTGTCTGAGGAAAGCCAAGTTGTTGTTTTTTTCTTCCATGCATCAAAATCATACTAGTTTGAAATGACTTATTAACTCACTGAGTTTCCCAGAGAGAAGACATCAGATGCTTAACTGATATGCCCCTTGTCCTTAGCCAAAAGGCCAAACAAAAGTTAGGGCAAGTGGATACGCACGACTTCTTTATTCAAGTCCTTGAGGATTTCCCATTAGCTAAGTCAGAGTTCCTTTCTTCAAGCAACAATAATTAACATGGATCAAGAAAAATAGGTTGATTTTTTTTCATTGCAGCCCTCTTCCTGGTGCAAACTCTGCAGTCTGTGGACAGAAAAGCTGTAGTTGGTTACTCAAATTGTTGTCTTGCCTGAAAAAATACACCTCAAATAGCTCACCCCAAATTGGGTCATTGCTTAAGAATGCATATTAGGAAATAGTTTTAGACAGAGTTGATTTGTGTGTTAGCAAACAGATCAAATAAACATTTCCTTGTATATAACCACTGCTTCTGTATTGATGACAAAATTGTTATGTGTTTTTCTCTGTCACTTCACAGCAGTGTGACTTTTTTCCTTGCTACTATTAAATGAAGTTCTTAAAACACTGCAGTTCTGTAGTTCAGCTAGCAACAGAAAAATGTTTGTTTGGACTGGCAAGAAACACTGTTATCTTATTTACTGTGCTTTTTGGTGGGCACGTTGTATGTTCTGGGCCATGGCAAGTGATTGCACAGTACATAATCCTGCAAGGTTCACAAGCATTCGGGCCCAAATCAGAATGGTGAAACCTGTATTAGGAAAAACATTGTGACCTAGAACTCAGTGTTATCTGTGCCTGGAGTTCCCAAAAGGCCCAGGCTATCCTCATGCAACAAGAGATGGTGCACCAAAATAGAACCCCGCATGAGAAAGCCTCCAGACTGCAATAATATTTCCTCAGCCGCGCTCGCTGTTAGGCCCTTTCTGGCAGAGCTGGACTGCATCCACGGGTCATGTTGACTTTGACTGGATTGATGGGGTTTCAGCAGCTGTCCCCTGCTGCTTGCAGGAAGTCAGGTTGGGAGCTGTCAGGTGAAACAGCCCTGCAAGATCAGGAAGGGGTGCCGGTGCCCACCTGTGAGCGGTGGTATGGTTTGTGTCTGAAAGAATAGCATCCAGCAATTAGTACTGTGTCCGTACCCATGTCTGGGTGTGTCAGGGACTTCATAGGAAGAAACATGGAATCTGGGGGCATATCTGGGGCTAGTTCCCTTGCTCTTTTGACACCCCGTAGAGAGCTCCAGCTGACGTGGTATGTGACTCCTGTGTCATTGTCCAGCTGTTGCCTTGTGACTGTGCGGGTCCCTTGTTGGGATGAGATCTATGTCCACCACTGCTAATTCTGGTGGCACAGAAGCTGTCTTCCCTAATGCGCTGTTTGCTGTGTTGTAGGTTTCTGGAAGGTATCAGAGAAGAAGAAATGGAAAGGGGGTCTGGTTGTCATAGAATGGTTAGAGTTGGAAGGGACCTTAAAGATCATAAAGTTCCAACCCCCCTGCCATGGGCAGGGACACCTCCCACTAGACCAGGTTGCTCAAAGCCCCATCCAGCCTGGCCTTAAACACTTCCAGGGATGGGGCATCCACAGCTTCTCTGGGCGACCTGTTCCAGTGCCTCACCACCCTCACAGTAAAGAATTTCTTTCTAGTATCTAATGTAAGTCTTCCCTCTTCTAATTTAAAATCGTTACCCCTTGTCCTGTCACCACACTTCCTGACAAAGAGTCCCTCTCCAGCTCTCCTGTAGCCTCCCTTCAGATATTGGTATGTCCCCAGAATAGGCAAATTAGTGCAACCTGCTGAACCTACAATAATGCCTAAGAAATCTTTCTCTTTTTGCTGTGTTCATTGATATCTTACCTGCACTTTGCTGCCAGACTGGCGGGCCTTGGAGCTGGTAAGAGACTTCTCATGGGAAATAGTTTTTTCGAGCAGTTAAGTCTGAGCTGGGGAGTCAAGGAATGGTCTTCTCGCATCAAAAGGTCACTCCCAGAGTGCAGATGTTTGGCAGAACTTTGGTTTGATACTAATTAATTATGTAGATTTTTGAATAGTTGGATCCTAGGTGGGAAAATAGTTGGATCCAGGTGGTATCTGGTACAGACAGCAGAAAGTGAACAGCAACTTTGCTGCCTTTTTTTTTCCTTGGGAACTTAAAAATTCCAATCTTGCTGCAGTAAACTAAGTCATGCAGAAATGCTCCAGCTGTTCTTTGCATTGTGGAAGCCAAATTCAGCATTTAGATGGGGTTTTTCTCCTTTGTTTTTGAGAGACCAGTTGTGAAACTATTTTATGCGTTAGGTAACAAAAATCTTACCTGTACTCTCCTTGCAGTTATTTGGATTTTCCTAGCTATCTTACTTAAGCTGGACACCTCCCAGCTTATTGTCTGAAAAACCAAGTTCACCAGGAGGTAAAGCGGCCTTTGCATTATGGAACATCTAGTGGTGCTGGTGGACTATTAGCCATTTAGACTCCCTCTTCTCCTTCACTGAATGCTCTGACAGCAGCTGAACTCACAGGAATTTTGGTAAAAAAGGGTTAGAACACATCAACAAATAAATTCTGTTACATGTTTTCTGTTTTAAAAAGAGCTTTATTTGCTACGATATATGGTGAATCAGCTCCCTCCATTTTCAGGAAGAGGCAATCCTTCTTTTAATAGTCTAAGGGAAAATCCACTGAAGTACTTTTATTTTTTTATATATTTTTGAAAATGCTATTTGTGTCCTATTTTTCCTAGCAATTTTCAAGTGTGAGCTTCCTCTGAAACATAGACAATCTTCATTGTGGTGTTTTAATGAAGGCCCTATGTCTCTGCTAAACAATGAGTTGGCTGCCTACACACTCAGTGTGTGAAGGGACAGGAACTCTGAGTTCGGGAACACTCATCCCATGGCACAAATCCCTAGAGCAAGGGGACTCATGTCCATTTTGGGATGCTGCTGACATATTTCATTTCAGAGTCCTGCTTGTGGCCTTCTGCTTATGCTGTGTTTTCTGGATCAGGAGAGCAGTACATGCTGGTGGAGCAATTTGTGCCTGATCAGCTCCGAGGATTGGTCTGGACACTGGGTAACCTCATGCTTAAAGACAACATGGGGTAGTCACCCATCCCTCAAGTAAGAATGGGCTTTCAGGGCTCAGTTCCTTCTGGTTTAATGAAAAAGAAAATAATCGGTGTCCATTATCAAATCATGCAGAGTCCTTTCCACAGGACGTGCACTTTTAAAGCGTTCCTCTTGTTGTTTTCAGTGAAGCTGTCTGAGCATTTTCAGGATTACTAATATTTTTAATCTAAGCCTTTTTAACTTAAAGCATAGTCAACTCTCATAAGGCTCGAGCTGGGTGACTGGTGTGAAGGTCATAGCAGAGTGACAGGTAATATGTTAACTAGCCTGTTATCAGGGATTGCAGCAGGTACAGTTCTGTACCTGACCATATGACAGCACAGTAGCTTGTTTTGATCTTCATTTTCTCCCTTTAATTGGGTGGCCTTTCTTGTGTCTCTCTGTGCCTGTAGTCTTATTAACCCGTGAGCACGGAATGGACTGCCCAGGATATCAAAAGACCGAATTCTTAAAATGAACAAAATCATATTGCAGTTTATAGCGAGTCAAATAATACAAAGGCATTTGCATTTCTCATGCCACCTGCTTTGTGTGCCAAAGTTTGTAATGGGAACAAAAACCTTACAAGATTCAGGGAGGAAAAAAAGGCTTTTGTGGAAAAAATAATAAAAATTAAAGGGCAGGAGAAGTTGTCTTGGGATGCGATTAAAGCAGAAATATTTGTCATGAACTGAGTGAATGAGGTGGATCTAATCACTGTGTAACAAAACAAAGGAAGATGGCTTTGCAGCCATTTAAATTTCAGATTTAAGTCTACTGCGGTGCTACAGATTTGACAGCTTTAGGTAAATGGGGAAAATGTCAGTCCAGTCCTTTTTCTGAGGTTTGACAGGATCACAGAGGTACTTATATATAAATCCATCAAATACTATTACCTCCATATTGTGTTAATAAAATTTTTAATCTTCATTATATTTTCTCTTGAGCCTATATGCTGCACAGATATTTCTTGGCATGCCTACAGATCTCTAATTGTTTGTATATTTGGCTTGCCTCAGGCCAACTTTAAATGCATGTGTACAGGAATCTTTGCTGTGTATGGGATTTTTTAAACTACCATTACTATACCTGTGTGGTACTGTTGATCATGTGTCATCCCATTCAAAAAAAAACCAAAGAAAACACAGACGGAAAATCCTGATGAGCTTTTGGTCAAAGTAATATAGTGGGGAATATGGCCAGTAACATTTGAAGGTGTTAGGGATACCTCTGCGCATCTCAAACTTCTGATGGTAGTAATAACTGTTTATACTGAACCAGAACTAAGTTCTTTTTTTTTTTTTTTTGTGTCTCCCTCAGCAACCCTTCCTTTGGATCCCAGCATTAAGTATGTTGCATGGAGCTCTCTGTTTTATGTGGACTGGAGTGACCATATTTTCCTCTGTGGATGGGCAGCCAGTGACTTGAACACACCTTGAATACACGGTGGAAACTGTGAGTTTCTGAGTAAATGCCAGTGAATGGGGAGGCAGAGGCCAGCATAGGTCAGGGAGTTGGCCTGATCAGATAGCAAGAGAAGTTAGACCATGCAAGCACCTGCAGAAACCCAGCTGATTGTGGCCAATACACTCTGATGCAGGGAGAGATGTGAAGCATGAGGCTCAGTGCTACACCAGTGGCACACTCAGAATTGTTTGGCAGTTGTCCTGACGGCATCAGGCTGTGCCAAAAAAAAGGTACTGAGCTGCATGAATTTGCCCTGTAGACCGTACATGGCCCTTGGGCCACCAGCTGATCCACCTGAATGAAACCATACCACGGTTAGCATCCCTGACTGAGTTCCTATTGTGTATTCTCTCTGGTGGGTCAGTGTGGACAGATTTCCAAACTGTTACAAGTGGTCTAAGCACTGTGATGTGTTGAGGGGCCTTGTCTCAGTCATGCTGAGGAGCTGTCATAGTTCACTCCTTCTGCAAATAGGAGTCTCCAGCCCTAAAGCGATGAGCAGACTTCCCCACAGGCAGGGAGGCAAGCCAGGAGAGCGGCTGCTCACAGTTTCTCTTTGGTTCATTCAGGTTAAAAAATCAGCTTCGTGTGTGGAGAAAGAGTGGGGGCCTCTGGCTGCCTTTCCAAGAGACTTGCACCTTCCATTTTCTCAATTCTGCAGCAGGGATTTGTCATTTCGTTTCCCTTTCACATACCCTTACCCCATCACTGATCTGCCCTGTCTCTAAGGCTGTCACGAGGAACTTGTCACCTCTCTCTCTGCCCTGATCCCGGCACCTTAACCCCCTCTCCCTGCGCTCCCTCACTTTTTGTTTTCCTCATCTCTCTCTGTCTCTCCACTTCCCCTCCTGTCAGGCAAAATCTCCCCCACAGAGCTGTGCTGGAATAGAGGCTGGAAGAGCGGGCCAAGAGAGGAGAAAGGAATTTTTTTTTATTTTTTTTTTTTAGACACCTCCAAGCATAGCACGTCATCTTGACAAATAGCCTGGTTATTCTGGGTGAGGAAAGAGAAACAGATCCAGTTGTTAGCCACCACCACCACCGAAGCCTGTGCTGCTGCTGCTCTCCAGGCAGCACTCAGTTCCCGTAAGAGGAGCAGGTCGATGGGGAAGGTTCCCGGGGCCGCGCTCCAGGAGGCTCCCCAAGAGTCCCTGGGAGTGTCAGCAGATTTCTAGCCCGGCCAAGAGAAAGGCCCTCAGCACACGGCCTGCCGGGCTGACGGCACCTCTTAGCTATGCGTAGGGTTAGCCGTTGTCACGATGCACGCAGCCCTCCCCTACAAACTCGGGGTGATCAGCTCCATCAGCTCCTTCAGAGCATGGGACAAGGAGGGCTGGGGGGAGCATTTAGTCTGCAGGAGGAGGTGGGTGCAGCACAGTGGTTAATGTGGTGTGTCCCCCCCTCCCCGGGTGGTGGGAGAGGAGTGGAGAAGTTGGGAGAGATGCTTTTTTGATTTTGCTGTTTTCTTCCCGCACCCCATGTCCTGTCCGTGGAGAGCACTTAGCAGATTCATGGACCTGGACTGCCGTGTGAGTTGAAAAAAAGAAGGGGAAAAAAAAGTGAGAGTGAGAGAAAACCAAGGGAATCCATTAAAAATTGCCTCTGCTACCTCATTAATCTTTTGCAGCAAATAATACATGCGAAACTTGGGCTAGCGAAGTCTCCAAAGAATAACGTTTTTTTTGGTGAGGTTTTAACAAATTAAAGAAATAAATTAAGTCACTAGCACAGCAGGAAAGTGCTTGAGGCCTCCAGGACTTGTATGTTTTACCATTGTTCTAAAAATAAACTGGGGGGGGGGGGGATGGGGAGGGAGGAAAAATAATTTAGGAGTCTTTCGGTTGAAAAATAATATTTACTCTCAGTGGCCGTGTTTGGGTTTTGCTCCCGCATGGGCGCTTCACCACCTTCCCCAGCCCCGCGGCTGATTTTTGGAAACAGAAGGCGGAAAATGGTGGGGAGTGAGTGGAGGCAGCGAAGGAGAGCGGCGAAGGGAGAGGCAGGCTGGGCGTTAGCGGGAAGGATGGGAAGCAGAAATCAAAACCCCCCCGTGCCTCACCCCACTGCAACTGCTGAGATCACGCATGTGTTAGACATTAGCAATCAGCTTTCTGCTCCCCCCCGACCCCCCAGGCCCAAACCCTTGGGAAAATTGCTGGCAGCTTTGGTGAACTTTGGAAGAGGGGCAGCTGGTGCCCAAAATAAATGGCCAGGCTAGTCCCCTCCTCTCTTGCTGTACTTTAGACTGGTTTGGTTGTGGTTTTTTTTAATGAGCAGATCCCAGGTTGCCAGAAATCAAAGGAACAAGGGCTGCCCTTCTTATTTTTCCCTTTTCCGTGCTCCTTTTTGGAATTTGCAGTAAAGTGCCTAGAGAGAACAGCATTACCTCTCTATTTTCTCTTCTCCCCTAAAAGGGACCACTTCCCCTCTCATTCCAGCTGCTACTTTGGTACTTACAGCCACTGCCTCTCCTCCCTGGGCTACCTCCACTTCCCATTCACTGACTGCTGCCATTTCTTCCACCTCCACCCAGGCCTTGCCTTGGAGAAGAATAACCGCGCTCTCCCTGTCTCTCTAGCCTGTCCCAGAAATGGGAACAACTGGGTTTTTTTGTCAAAGCCAGCTGAGCTGCGTGATCTGCAGGCAAACAACATTCTGGAGGAGGTTTTTTTTTTTTAAAGGTATGGATGATGGGTAGGTGTCTAGCTTCTCACTAGAGATTATCACTAAAAGTTAGGTATCATGAATTTCTCCTACTCCAGCCATTGCTCACACTGAAGCCAAACGTGTGCACATGAAAAAAGAAATCAGTTAAAGGGTGCCTTCAGAGCTGCAGAGGCAAGGCTGCTGTTTTCTGGCAGGTGACATGCAACTTGCCTGTAATCTCGCCCCTTTACTCACCTAAATCCTGCAGTAGCGGGAGTTCCTTCTGTGCAGTGTAAGGAAATGTTTACTCCGACGTTCCACACAGCTTTGTACTGCTGGAGCTCTGGCACTTGTTCCTCCAGCCTCAGTTCCCTTCTCTGCAGAAGCCTCTCGAGGGACTCTGCCACTGATTTTGGGTGGATTACCTGCGCGCGGGGTAATCGAGTGTGCGCAGCGTGTGTACACACAGGCACTCCTACACACCTGTGCATGACATCTCCAAGTCGGCGAATGCCGGAACTCTGGTTACCCCTGGTCTCTTTGGTTAGTCCCCTTGTGAATGTTTTTTCTGCTGTAGCCTTTAATTAAATATGCTTCTGTTATTTTCCCCCTCTTTCATCCCTGCCTTATTTCATGCTCGGAATGGGCTGCGCTCAATTACTGAGCAGCAACTTAATATTTAGTTTTCTCCTTACTGCTCAGTGTGTGGCCCCTAGCCTTATTTACTGCACAATATTCAAGCCCTGCTCTGATGACAAAATGGTTGATTTCCTCATGGGATTTTCTGTGTCCTCATCATTGCATGTGTACCTGTGGCCACGCAAGTGATTTACGGTCAACTTGTTCCGGTACTTGTCCCCAGCCTCCTGATGGTGCCCACTTACTGCTTTAATTCTTGGGATGGTTTTAGAGTGGAAAAACATGCCAGGGAAAGCTGTGTAATTTGCTGTGAAGGGAAGTAGCTACTTTATTTTGTTCATTTGCAGCTAGTGCGTGTTCCGTTTTGTTATAAAAGCTGTGGGTGAGCAGCAAAGGGGAAGGCTACTTTATTCTGCCTGCGTTAATTTTGAAGAGAGGGGAAAACTGCTACTTCTCAGAAGGCTATGAGGAGGGCAGAAGAGCTTTTTACTGAGGGCGGTGTGGGGCATCCCGTTCTCCCTGACACACACCCCCAGACACAGAGCAGAGCTCATGGGGAAGCTCCTGAGTACATTGGGCCGTGACATCCCCACATCTCCCCCATAGAAGATATTCTGGGAGCCAGTGGGAACAGTGCCGGGCTTGGAGCTGAGCTGAGCAGAGAGCACTGAAAACGGTGGGACTGAGGGAAGGACTGGGAGCTCCCTAGCATGTGAACACAGCAGCCGGGAAGGTGCAGTGGGGAGGGAGTGGAGGGGACTGGATTGTTTTTTTTTTTTCTGTTCTAAGGCCTGTGTTCTCTCTGTTTTGAGTAGCCTGGATGCACATCTGTGCAGGTCCTCACCCCTTTGGCACGCTTGGGCTGCTCGCATTAAGGAAAAGGTGTGAGAAGACCACCCCAAAGCGCTGGCCAGCTTGAGACCCAGTTGCACTCAAAAAGCAACCAGCTTGGCAGCGGTTGGATTTCTTTGGCTGCATCTCCCTGTGTTGTACACTGTTAAATCCTAGTGGTAGTCCTGGCTCTGGGGCTCTGTGGAAAGCTTTTGGCTCTTGCTGATTGCTGTGAGAACTCTTGAGTGGTTTGGGAAGGTAGGCTCCTTGTGGTGCTGGCATTTTCCCCTGAGGAGAGAGGAAGTACGTTTGGTTCCTGTGGAGCTGCAACCCACATATGGGTTCCACTGCCTAAAAGGAAGACCTGAGGCATTGTATGGTGTTGGACTTGTGTGACTAATAAGGATAGTGTTTGCTGGGCTGAGGATGAAGAGGAATAATCCCCCTTTCCCTGTGAGTCAGTAAGGTGTTTAAAGGTATCGATGGCTGGATGGGACTGAGGCTTTAGCATTTAGCTTTAGTATTTAGCATAAGCGTAGTATAAGCATAAGCATAAGCATCCAGCAGGCAGAGGAGAAGGTCTCTGAGGCAGTAATGGACTGTTACAAGTGTGGGGCTTATGTGTGAGGATGGATGAAAGCAGTAAGGAAGCTGTCAGGTGCCAATTGAAGGAGGAGAAGAAATGTTTTCCCAACTATCATGTTTTATTGAGGTTCTCCTTTACATAACCTTAGGAGAACTTTGTTTTTTGTTTTGAAGGCCAGCAGGGGTATCCAAACCAAAAGATAGCTGGCCTGACCAGAGTTTTCCGGAGCAGGTGACTAGACAAAGAGGTGCTCTCAGCTTCTTGAAGAGTGGGGGGCATCCTTTAACAGCCATCATTTAAAACATGGGGAAAAATGTCTACATGAATGATGTCTCAATTCCACCACTGTGGGAAAAAAATAAATCCTTCCTCATTGCCCCAGTCACAGTTGTGTGAGGCCCAGGCTTGGCAGGAACCATGATTCAGTCTCCTCTGAATTGCCAGCTCTCTAAACAAACTGTATGTTATTGAAACGGAAGAATCTGTTTTCCACTGGGATTTAAAGTAATTTGTATTGAGCCCTGGGAGTTTCCAAGCTACCAGATTTTGAAATTGTCTTTGTGAAAACAGGAAAGTGATTCTAGGGCATGGAGATTTGGAGTCAGTTATCTGGACCCGCTCGTCATGGGAGCAAAGGGGAGATCTGCAACTTGTTTCAATGCTTGGACACCAACGTTTATCAAGGTAGGGACAGAGATGCCAGTAGCCTCCCCTTCAGCGCTCGCGTGAGCAGAGAGCAGCTGTGTTGTGTGTGCCCCCCTCGTCATTCTGAAGGTTGACTCCAGCCATGATTACCAAAAGTCTGCAGCAACACCCTCTGGCCTTGCAGGGAGAAAGCTTTGGGGAGATGGGCTTGCAAGAGAGACTTATAAGGTCATGTCACACTAGAAAACCAGTGTTTGCTTTTGTTTCCTGAACAGCACATACTAACTCCAGGAGGAAGAAAGTATGGAGCAACAGGACAGGTTCTCTTGAAGTGACTGTGGGAGGGCCTGCAGGGAGCAAGGCTAAACCAAATCTAAGGAATGCCGTATGGGCAGCAATTTTAGAAAGAGTTTTAATTTTATATATTTTTTTTTTTAAAGAGGGCAGCTTGGAAGCTGTGTCTGGTTCTGAACCAGGGCTTAAGCACTCTGATGGGCAGTCTTGGGGTTGAAAGGGGCTGACCCAAGTGGAGGATATTCCACATTCTAGCCTTGGATTTGGGTCTGTTTTCTGTGATAAGAACCATCTATAACATAAAGCTGAAAAGATAGCATGAAGATGAAACAGTTGGAAATCAAAGAAGTCTGGCCAAAATTTTCATTTACATGGGCTATGTAAACCTCTCTCTCGAGCTGTAGTTACTGATCTATTTTTACTTTCTTTGCTTCCCAGAGGCAAAAGTAATAACTCCATGCCAAAAAGGCTAATTTTCCCAGCATTTACCAAAACCAGTGTGAATTCCTCAATGGCCAATGTCACAGAAGTTGCTTGTCGAAAAATGTAGAGTTTTATAAGCATTGATGTTGTGGACAGAAAGAGGCCAACTAAACCTCAGTCCCTAGGTAAGATTGGAGCTTTATCCACATTTGATATCTCATTATTGTGATCCAGGTTCCTCTCTGCTTGATGTCCTTCCAAGATTCCCCTGTATTTGTTTTATCCTTGACAGGCTAGTGAACATCTACCAGCACTTGTATCAAAAGGTTTGGAAAGGGAACAGCTAAACGTAATCTTCAGATAAACACAGCATACCATGACCACAGATAGATGGTCTCTCCCATGAAGAGACAAGCAATGCCTGTAGCTCTGAAATGCTTTCCATTTGGGTTTCTCCCTAGGGAATAGTGAGGATCGTGTTATCACGGTTGTGATCCTGTATAGTGTGGTGAGCTGGGCTGTGGACACTCTCGAGTATATATACCTGTAGCTTGGCTACCCAGAGAATTTTGTGGCTTGGGCCAGGAATGCCCTGTCGGGTGGTATACTGCTGTGGCTTAGTGTCTTGAGCCTTCACCAAATTAGCCAAAAGAGAAGAAATGAACCGCATATTCCACCCCTGATCCAGTACAAGTATACAAACAAATGTATCTGTCTCTGCTGGGCCACTTTCACATACATGTGGTGGTTCCTCAGTGCCAGCTCCTGCTATGAACAGTTCTGCATGCTGTTAGAAATGGCAGAACAAATGGCGGAACGAGATAGATATCTGTATCTCTAAAAACGCACATACTTTTTTTTCTTTTTTTTTGACCTGCAGCATATGGTGATGTTTGCTTAATCCACGGGAAACTCACATGCCCATACATGATGTGATATATATTTTCTCCAAAAAAAGGCAAACCATAGTTTTGTACTGGGCTGTATTTTTTACTGGATCCCCAAGTCCATTTCTGCTGCACAGCTAAGCAGGTATGTTTGGCATTTCTGTCCTTTTTTTTTTTCTTTTTTCCCCTCTCTTCCAGTTAAAAAAAAAAAAAAAAGGCAAAAAAGCTAAACAGAAAAACACAAAAACAACCCACCAGAAAAGACATAAATAATTCAGAACACATGCTTTATGTCAACTGTTTGACTGTTACTATTTTATCTCTATAAACAGGGCAGAGGCAAATTCCATCCAAACAAGGAAGGGGAGGAAGATGCATTGCAAAATTATGGCTGAGTCACGTGAGTCAAGAGCACAGGCACAGATACATGCCTTTGACTGGAAGGCCCGGCTCAGGAACGCAATGTCTGCACTTTAGTGCTTCTGCATTGTGAGCTGCTCAGTGCATTTACAGTAAGTTGCGCACTGCATCTGTTGACTGCATCTGACTTGTCATATGTGTACCATCAGTATTCACCCATGGCTTTGAGTGTCCAGGCTTCCAGATGTTCAGAAATCCCACGCAAATGTGCTGTAACAAGAGACTCCATTGGAGGGTGCTAAACTTCTTGACATTCCCTAGGAATTAAGCCCCTTAGACAATAAGAAGTTTGGGTCGCTTTTTGTAAGGGGGAAGGCAAGTCTGAGCTCCTGAAGACAGATGGAAGACCTGGGCTGGACCCATAACAGATCTCATCTTCCATGCAGATGTGGCAGTTTATTTGCTTCTCCATCCTGTGGGTGATTCTCTGCTGAGAGAATTCCTGAGAGTTGCTTTAATTTTCAGCACACCTTACATACTACCTATAGTCCACGCCAAAGACGTAATGTCTTTATATGGGAATGTTCCTTCACACTCCATTTGCTGTGGTTCAGCATTGTTGAGAAAGGCTGTCCCTCGTCCTTTGTAGCTGCTTGGTTTGTTTTAATAGTTTGATGAGGTAGAATTAGAATTAGACCCATCCCTATTTTACTGCTGTGATAACAAATGTCACCATTACTTGTCTACCGCTCAAGTTCTGATATGCGCTGCAAAGCTAAAGATAGTGTAACAAACTAGGTAGTTTCTTAGGCTGTCATGTCCACAGTGTAAAACACCACAGGCCAGGTCAAGGCTTTCAAAAGACCCATTACTGAGAATTATTTATCAGACATGATAAATTTTTAAATTTTTGAAATTTAAACACACATTTTTAAAAAACATGTGTGAAGGACATTGCTCAGAATATCCTGTCCCAGTGCTTCATTTCTCTGCAATTAGAAGATTTCCCTGATGTCCAACATAGTTGTCTGATGAAAATCAAAGCAACCAGTAACAACCTTTTACATATGTGGATGGGTACATAACATCTATACATAGATGCTTGTGCTAAGGCTATGAGGAACCCGAATTCTGGGACCTTTCTCTGCCACATGTTTCCCATCTGACCTCAGACAAGTCTGTTAATCTCTGTATTTTGCTACCTCAAAGGGCTGCGATGAGGGTAAATTCACTGTTGTTTCCAGGGGTGTTCAGATACTGCACTGACAGGGACTATGTAGGTGAATAGAGAGAGAGAGCAGACATACATTTATTAGTCTGGTAAAGGATGGATATTTAACTCAACAATGCTCCCAAACAAATGTCAAAGACTATATTATCAGCATGTCTGTTATCTCTGGAATTTTGTTTTGTGGTGTGTTACTTTACTTGTTGGTTTTGTGGTTTGTTTGCAGCTTCCTGGAAAAGAGAACTTTAAAAGCATGAACAGAAAACGCCTGGTAAAAGTTGTAACCGACTCTGACTGTCTGTGGTATGACAGCCAACAAATATCACCTGCTGATGATTTACAGATTCCTGGGTGATGTGGTGTTGAGTCTTAAAGAACTGGAACAAGAACAACTCACCCAATAGACTTCTCGGGAAACAGTGTAATGTATCCACCCACTTCATGCTCTCCTAATTTAGGACATATGTAGTGTGAACTGGTCAAGTGGTTATGTTCCTGTGATTCTCATTCCCCACCTTACAAAACACCCTTGATTGACCTCTTCTTTCATAAAAAAGCTCAGCCCGGGGTTTCCAGTCCACCTCTTGGGAAGGAGACGGATCCCACTAGCCATTCGCAAATGCATTTGAGAGAGAAATGCAGAGAAATGAGAGAAAAATGCAATGTTTTATTATTTTTATTTAATTGGGCAGCCTTTTCAAGTTCTGTAACCCACTTTTGCTTCCTTTTAAACTGTGACCAGTATTTATTTATCCTTTTTAAACACAATAATTTAATTAAGAAACTAATCAGCAGGGTTGAAATGATCTTTGAACTACACCCCTATCACTGCAGGAAATTTATGAATGCATTATACAAAAAAGATTCTATTACCTAAAAGCCTTCCACTAAAAGGATTTGGCATCTGAAAAGTAAGACTTGAAATTCTGCACTGAATTTATAATGCAGAGATGTGAACATTATTTATAGAGTCTGAAAGGTATTCCAACTGAATCTGACAAGTTTGTCTGTATTGTTTATTAAAAATAAAACTGTTTCAAGTTCAAAGGATTTCAGAAGTGAGTTGGATATTTAGATGTCTGAAGGACAGATTGTAAAGGTACCTGTGTAACAGATAGAACTTTAATGGTCTAGGCTGCCTCTTCAGTCAGTAGAGAGAGATTGTCATGTTCCAGATATGTTCAATTTTCTTAAGCTTTTATTTTTTGATTGGAATACATTGGCCGACCATCTCAGCAAGGCATTAACAAGGTATCTGTAGTTAATCATTATCGTCATCTTCTAATTCCAGTTCCCTCTGCTTCAGATCGATGGAACTTTTCTGAAAGCTACCTAGGATGTAGGCATCTTGGGCAGAAAGTGACCGCATCCAAAGAGAGTCCCACCTGTGCAGTCTCGCTCAACCCCAGAAATTGAGCTGTTGCTGGTTGTGTAAAAGGAGAGATTCAACAGGATTATCTGCTCTCTGCCAGCCATATGCTAAGTGAAAACCAGCACTAGAGGACCTCCCTCAAAGTCCAAAATGGCTTCTGGGGCATGAAGGCCCCAAAACATTTGGCCCAACGTAGTCAAGACAGGCTTCTGGACATGCTCAACAGAAGAATTAAGGCTGCCTCAGTAAGTGCTCTGGTGGAGGACTCAGTGGTTAGGGGAGGGACAGAAGATAATTTACGTGCTGTCAGGCCTCTCCACTCCATCCACGTGGACCTGTGGACACCTAATTGCAGGTTTAGATCCAGTCCTTTGTCCTCCATGGACTTGAAAACTAACAGGTGGAGATCACCAATTCATTCTATCCAAATGAAGGTCTGGAGTTAGGATCCAATATCTGGAATTAATGAGCGGCCTGGTTTTCTATGGCTTCAGATCTTGCAACTGAATTGCCCTGTGTCTAAGAAGGTATGAGGTCTATTTCAAGGTTTGGCTGTGGTTGGGAAACTCCTCAAAGTGCTTGCCTCTGGGGATTCTCTGGTGACTGACAAATACAATCAAAGAGTTGTACTTAGAGGTGTGAAAATTACTGAAAAGAAAATTGGTTTTGTTTTACCTCAAACCAGGACATTTTTGTTAAGAGCACTACAATTACTTCCTGTGCTGCCTTCTTACTTTCTCAATGTTTGTGGAATTTCATCTTTTATCTCTTAGCCTCTAGTAGGTTGACTTGAAATGTGCCAACAGGTCCAAAAGTCTTCTGTATGGGGAGAGATGATAGATAGATAGATACAGGCTGACATGTAGCTCTTTCCTGAGAAAAGTAAAATTAGAAGGCCATAGTGTCTGTCATATGAAGCTTACTGTATCTCTAAAGGATGAGCAAAACACAAGAGGTGGGGTATGGTATATTAAGGACTCATGTCAGAGAGACCGGGGAATTCTTTTAGCACCTTGATGAGGCCCCTAGTCAAGTTTGCCACTATCTCTACTGCTGGGGCCTATTGACATGAGTTTGCCCAGAGTATGATGCAGGAATTAATATTCTTGCACTTTCCATTGCCTCATTTGCTTGGTTATGTATTTTACACTCCACACGAGTTCTGCAGGGAAAAGAGAAATAAAGATGAGAATAAAGATGAAAAGAGAGGACTGCCATTTTTTCCATAAAGAGCAGATTGCAAGAGTGTGGCATTTTTCCCACACATCTTGAATAGTTTTGGGCTCAGGCTTTTTGAGGAGTTTTTAATTAATTTATTGTTTAAGTAACTGTAATGAAAAGAGCCCCTGCCACGCTGATTCTAATGAGGATTGTATGTGCTCTGTGTCTTTCTCATTGTGGCCTATATCATTTAAATATCTTAACCAACATGTGCTGTGGCAGATTTCACTTATATCTGCTTAAATTAAAGCTTGTCAGTTTAGAAGCTAAGAAACATGCAAATATTTGAGAGAGATTTGACATTCGCTGCTGAAATCATTACACTAAATATCTGGCATCAATGACATTACTTCAGAGGGTTAGTAATTCTTGCTGTGTTATACAGGCTGGACATTCTGGACTTAAAGAAGAAAAATGTACTTCACTTTCTGTGTTTTTAATTAGGATCTCCACCGAAATTTCAGCTTGTTTTTCTTCTGTATTTTCTCTGAGCAGTATGTGACTGTTCAAGTTCCTCAAAGTTGCTGCTAGGAGAACAAACAGTACCAATATCTCAGAAGTAGTTGGAGTAATAGCACGATTTAGCTGTAAAAGGAATGGTATTTCCTTATGTTCTCATCCCCCAGAAATGCAAGGGAAGATGGCGCCGGGCTGGAAGAGTCTGATGGATCCTTGGATGATTGAACAGCTCCAGCAACGGGAGATGAAGCTTAATTTCCCATGTGCATGTATTCTTTCTTCTTATGGGTCACTGTAGCAAGACGCCGTATGTAGTATGTGTGGCAGTGTACAGCATGCCGGCTTCTCTGCGCTGGAAGTTACCTGCTTGTTGATGCACTGAAGTCAAACTTGGGTATTAGTACAGAGGTATTACACATCAAAGTTTAAATTGTAATGTAATTGTAGTGGTACTTAATTGGCCATTACAAAAGGGACCAGAACCAAAATATTGCAATACTGAGAGAGAGTCCTTGCTACCAAATGTAGACTTACTGGATCAGTGAATATGCAAACAATTTCAATGCAGGTGGGATCATGGGATAATTCAGATTGGCCTCAGGAGGTCTCTAGTCCAACATCCTGCTCTAAGCAGGATCAGCCATGAGATGAGACCAGATTCTCAGGCCTTTATCCAAATGGGCCTTGAAAACCTCAAGGATGCTGCACAACCTCTGGGCAACCCTGGGTGTCCTCGGGGGGAAAAAACACAACAATATCCTTATAGCCAGTCTAAACTTCTCTTGTTTCAATGTATGCCTTGTCTTCCCACCATTCACCACTATGAAGAGCTTATCTCTGTCTTGATGAACCTCCTCACTCAGCAATGGAGTGCTCTGCTGACCACAAATTTCTGGTGACTGAGATGCATGGAGGAGGTCCAGGTGGTGTTCTGCCATCTTAGATGGTATAAAGACAAGTAATGGATGTTAAATACAGTGATACAGTGTTTCCTCTCCCAAAATCTGTGTTGGCCTACTCCCCCAGTTCTTCTGGGAGCATTGCTTCTTTCAAAGCATTTTTTTTTTGGTTCAGCCTCAGACTCGTGTGTGTCCTACTGCTCAAAGATTCTGAGAGTTGGGGGGAGAGAACATATTGTTTGATCTGTATTGATTTATCTTGTTTGCGATTAGGCACAGAAAAGAACATCGCTTCCCACAGGGTCTTTCAGTGTCCCGTTTTACACAGTTTATTCCCTATTTCCTTTTGGATCTGACTTCTAGGCTTAATCATCTGTAGCTATAACTTGGCAGTTTCAGGCTGTATTCCTTTAATGTTTCTTACTTATTGTCAAACTTCGTGTGAGTGGTGGTACACACCCTGAGCACATCCTGCTCTGCGTAGTCTCGTCAGAGCCATGGGAGAAGAGTCATGAACTCAGGTCCTGGCTCTGCTACCTGTTCACTCGCAGTTGTGTCGGCTTCAATTACTGTCCCTTGCGCCTGACATACAGCCCACTGCCATGTCCACATTACTGGTTTTGAAGGAGCAGAAACCTCCCCGTTCACCAACTGAGGTCAGCCTAGGTGAAGGTCAGATTTGTCGTGCAGAGCTATTTATAATTTGAGTGAAGTTGCAAAGGAAGCGGTGAGGGAGCTGGAGTTGATAGGGCTGAGGGAGTTTTTGTAGCATATGAGCTTTCTTGGTGTTCGAACTCAGGAGAGTCTTATTCAATCCAGCAGAAACTGTATGGAGGAATGTGTTTCTTCACCCTGAAACATTGTGCAACTCAACCTCTTTGCAGTCTTCCACGCTGTGGACTCACCTCCGTGACCCTCTCCCTTTCCTCCAGCTCACCCAGTTTCAGGCCCTGAATAATCCCTGTTTGGCAGACTCCTGTAGCACTGGAATGCTGAGTGTGTCAGGCCAATTGTTAAATCTTCACTTCTTGGGCTAGAAAACTGATATATAGAAAGATGAAACGGTACGGTAGTGCTCCATGTGCTTTGCAGAACTGCTGTTTACTGTTGCCTGGGCCCCTGTTAATCAAAAGGGCTCAGGAACTTGACACAATCAGGGTTCCTCTGCATTTTGTTCTCACTGATTGTATTCAATTAATTTGTTTCCTCTGAAGAGCTGGTCGGACTTTCTCCAGCTTTGGTGCTGCACATTAGTACTTATGCATAATATGGCTTAAAGAAAAAACAAATTGGTGAGTAGTTTGGAAACCTGAGGCACGTTGTCCTTTTGAGTAATGATCCTGCATATGGAAGGGGGAGGAAAATATTGCTGCAGGTCCTCTATGACCTATTCATGGGTAAATAATTATTTAGAAAACATTGACTTGGAATGAAAAGTCAGCTCAGAGGCCTGACAGTCCATGGGGTTAATCTGGGAAGGTTGTGAAGTCAGCCAAAAATCAAATTAATCCCTGAACAAAAATGCCCTGTTTAAGTTTTTATTTTGGAAAATAGAGAGAAAAACAAAGCAATGTTGATGGCTGTAGGTGGACAAAAGCATCCTTCAGGCTTGTGACATTTTTAAGGCACAAAATTGTGTACATCAGATGGATCAAGCCCAATGCTCTATATATACACATGAACAAATATCCTTTTGAGTGATGAGCACATAAGCTCTTCTAGAGTTTCCAGCACATGAAAGACTTTAAAATGGACTCCTCTGATTTTTTATGGCATGCTGTGTAAGCCAGCAAAGCAGGGTTGGAGAGTCAGACAAGGCACCTGGAAATGCAAAGGTCTCCCAGTAATCCTTATTATCTTGAATGTCTCCCTTTCTTGAATCCCATTTACCAACTGGAAAATGAGGATAATGCCAAGGTCCAATGGACAGTGTCTGCTTTATTTGTTCTATATTGTGTATAGGTTATCTTTCTTTTTAAAAAGACATAATTGGCTCAATTGCAGCCCTTGTGAGAGGAAGATGAGACCTTCTGTCCTTTATATCTGTGCAGTGGTGTCAAGGAGGAGGTGATTTCACAGAAGAGGTAGGGTATGGCAGACAGGGAGGAGCAACCACTTGTTAAGAGAGGCCTCCAGCCCAGTGAATGCGTTGGCATATAGCAAAGATAAGCAAGAAGCAGACACACAACCAAGTGTCTTTGGGATGGGAAGAAAAAATTTCATAAGGACCAGAAGGGACTGTGCATGGCTTGCTGTGGTCCTAAATATTGACTGACTTGAATGAAACCAAGCTAGAAGGCATCCTTGTAAGGATGCAGTGAGCAGGGTAAAATTTATTTATGTTATCCATTTTGTTATAATAGTGTTTGACCTAATCAATCCAGTTTACAGTGCTTTGAAAAGTTAAGGATTCTAATTTGTTTTATGTTAAAAAGCCTGCCTTTTCTCTTCTGAGCAGCTCTGGATAAGGGAGGTTTACCTGCAAAATTGGGATCTCATAACATAAGGATGTTCTTTCTTTGCAAAATGATTTGGGGTTCTTGGAGTGAAAAGTGCCACAAAAGAGTGAAATCGTAGTTACTGAGTTGTCAAATACTCAGGTCCAGAGGCTCATTTTCTGCATTCGTGCAGCTTCTCCCTGCTGATGGGAGCCTTACTGAATTCTGCAGAGGTTGTAAGAACTTAGTCCTTGAAGGTATGCTGTTCTCTGCTGATAGTGAGCACAAGCAAAAGCAGTGAAGATTCTGCTTGTCTTGGCAGAAGTGGGAGCATCTTCAGCCAGTTAAACCATTAAAATTATTATTGTTCTTTGATCCCTATTTGCCCCCATCTGAACCTTTGTTATATCTTTTCTGATGCTGAAGTGAAGGCTTTTTGGAGACAAGGCCACCTCTGCTTCTATGTGGGCAGATCACTGTATGGTGCTGCTATGGAATGGTTTCCATCAACTCCAGGTCCTGGTAGGGTGTAAAATTCTCCATCAGTGGAGAGGCCACTATCCAGGATTTACCCAAAAGAAAATGTGGTAAAAATGGTTTTATTTCTTTTGATCCCTTTTTCCATAGATAGTGCATGTCAAATTTAACTTGAATAGTCCCAGTGAGATCCAGTTTATTAGCTCTAATAATTTATGTTTTACATACATGACCCTTCATTCTTGCCCATTTCTGCAGAAGTAACTATACTAAATTCTGAAAATATAGTCCGAACATACACAGACATCAAGATCCTAGTAACCAGAATATGTTGTTTAAGTCAGTGGGAATTTTGGAAGTACCTTAGCACCCAAAGTCAGCTATTAATTGTAAGTAATAACATTCATTCTTATTAATTATGTCTATAGAATTATGTTGGACTCTTTCCATTTTTTAATGTTTTAGGCAATGCTCCATGACACTTTGACCAACATTTAGAAAAATGACCTGTATGTCTTTTTCTCGGAGCAAATAAATTAATTTTTATGGATGGAAGTGGAGGGTAGAACTAGTTGCAATGGAAATAGCCTTTCAAAACATTGGAAAAGTTAGACACTTGCAATAGCATGTGGTCTAATTTCCTGAACCTGTGAGAAAGGACATGAATTATTATATGGCTTCCTGCTGAACATATGCTTGCTTCCTCATGTATGTAAGAAGGCAAGGGTGGAATACGTGCATGAGTCAGGTCCAGCATTTCTCATTCTGTCTTTTATAAGTTGAAAACCAAAGCAGACGTTGTGAATGACAAAAAGGCATGCCAAAAAGTGAACCAGACCAACATAGTGTAGTCTAGATGCTTCTAAACTGCAATGGACAAGAGGAAAAGCAACTTTTGTTAACAGATACTTTTCTAATTTGTATTGTGTTTTAAAAAATCTTGTTAGAAGTTTTGGAGCTATATTCTTTTCCAAAATGGTCAGTGTTGTAATTTTGCATAAGAGCCATACCCATCCACAGCTCCTCTGGCATGGCAGTCTTTTCCCCAATATTCCTGCACTCTTTTCACAACGTTTCCAAATAAGTTTACTAAAATCTTGAAGTGAGGATGGAGACAAAGAAAGTGCAATGGGAATTTTTGGAGTGTTTTGGGGTTTGGTTGGCTGGTTTCTGTTGTTTGGGTTTGTTTTTCAGGGTTTTGTTTGTAAGTTTGTGGTTTGTTTGTTTTGGTTTTTTGTTTGTTTGGTTTTTTTATTAAGAAATAAACATACCCCTGAGTTTAAAACTCAGAAGGAACCTTTGAGGCAGCATCAGGGTGGGATCCTGCAAAAAGAGGTTTGGTTGCCATCTAGGGAATGTAGCGCATTCACAATTCATATTAAATTTACTGCCTTTATGTGAAAGGATTCTGGATTTCAGAGTCTGATGGTGGGGTGACATTGAATACAAGATTGTGTAGTATTTTATAGAACTTTTCTTTTATTAGCAGCTCTATAATCACATTAAGTTAGACTGAAAATTTGAACTAATTCTTTCCCTTGAGGCACATGCTCTAATAATGGTAAAAATCTGTGAAATAGGATAAATACAATTCAATAATTATATTGATAAATAAAATGAAAATCAACTAATTGTGTCATTCAGTCAGTTGCCTGCCTCCGTTGTTGCTGCCTTTCTGCATCAGCGACTGCTAAACTTTTTCTGTCACACTTCAATAAATTTAATTGTGCAGAATAAATGAGCTAATTTTTGAAGTCACAGGCTCTGTTTGGAAGATAAGGATGGTGATTTATTGACCTCCTCTAACTGTGTAAGAGTGTCACCCTCCTTTTTACTGACAACCATAAGAAGGGTTTTTGTCCCTCTTCACCCAGAGCCTTGCTAAATCCTATTTTGAATATTTACCTTCCCATCTCATTTTCTTGAAGTCACATAATACACCACAATAGACCAAAGATCCCTGCTTCAGTTGGTGGCTATACAGACTATTCCAAGCGATTAGCAGAGCTGTGGCATTTTAATCTTTCTTTTTAATGCTGTTTTTTTTTCTGGTGATCATTTATTTCTCTGGATTTTGGAAGGATGGCTGCTAAGGGGAAGTACAAGTAAAGCGGCATAGATTAATACCTGTTTTTTTCTGGAAGCTCTGGTCTAATCTCATTCATGAATCATGAGCTCATACACCCTACCAGCATGCACACTTATTTCAGTGCTCATTCCCATTGATAGTTTGACCATGAACCCAGGAAAAAGGCAGGTATTAGGCATTGGACATGCCTCATGAAAAAATTGCCTGCTTTTTTAACTTTTGTTTCTCTCTCTTGGTTTTTGTGTTTAGAGAAGACAAGGAGAAGATACTATCTTGTCTTTTCATTACTGCTGCAATTTTGACAGCAATGGTTAAACTTGAATGGAATAATGGACATAAAATGGTAGGACTGAATAGTCTGCACCCTTTCTTACCCCTCTTTTGATTTACTTTGATTATGAGTCAGGTTTTTTTTTAGCAAAACATCTATGTGACAGCCACAACTACCCTTTTCACAAGGCTGGATCTTTTGCTCTATTCTTTAAAGCCATAAACTGACCTATATGCATATGAAAAGGGATTATTAGATACTGTGCTATAACTAACATCTCTGTTATAGCAGATAAATCAGTTATTATGCTGTAGCAATATGATCCCTGAATCAAAAATCTTGGTATTCTGTTGAGTCAATAAACATCTTTATAGAAAAAATAAGACCAGCGTCAACACATCAGGTATTTCAAAAAATTGGTCTCAAAGTTCTGACTTCCTGCCTCTGGCAAACAAATCCAGTAAATTAGAAGGATGTGGACACCTTCTTTGTATTACTAAATGGCTGCCTGCTGAGGTGCATAGGGCTGTGCAAACCACTTTTCCATCTCAGTGTACACTATGTTTGTTCTTCACAGTGATATTGAATCTACTCTTCCTTGACTATGATGCCAGGCAACATAGCAAGTCAAATATATATGAAAGCTAGCTAGGCTTTGACAAACTTGGCCTCCTAGAAGTGCACAGCAAAAGACCAGTATCTCAGCTGGGCACCTAGAGCACAAACAGTGAGAAACCTTTTTCTCATGTTTTAGTTGTTATATTGGACCTCTTTCTGCTGTAATGTTCTTCTAAAGAAGACTTATAACCCTCTAAATATTTCCTGTCAGGTGTTGGCTAGGTGAAATGCATCCTAGAGAATTGCAGCTGGAGGAATCACAACATACCACATACAGAGCAGTCCAAATTTCTGCCAAACTCTTCACCATGTCTTTAACTTAAACCACTTGCACTCTTCGTGATTGATGCTTGTAGCAAAAGGCAGGCCTAACCCAGGAAAGCCTTCTGCACCACAGCTCTGTCTTCTTTCAAACAAAAACTTAAGTCCAATTTAACAGCCTGCCCTGGGAGACCTACACGAGCCTAATGGAGACAGCCTTTGCATGAGATGATAATTGTTGTTCCTCCACGTTTTCACTGTGTGGTTGGTGTTCGAGCATTGGTTGCTGTGGGTCACTTAATTTAGATTATCTAAGGAACCTCTCAGCGTGCACCCAAGCAATTCCATTGATTTTGGGGGAAGTATGAAAGTAACTTAAACCTGAACAAAATTTACTCTTTGGTGAAAAATCTTTGCCAACTTTAACAGGATAAAATTCCAGCAGCATGTAACATTTTATTGGACAGTAGTGAAATACTTTGGAGAAAGATTTCCAGTTCATGTAACACTTTCAAAACATCAATTCACCTTACATTTTGTGAGCCATTATCGTTAATGCTCTTTGCAAACCAAGTTCTGGTTGTTCTGCAGATTACTTGCACCAAGAATGAGAAAATAAGATTTGTACTGAAGAGCCTGAACCTTGTGGGAAGTACAGGAGAACTCCTGAAAATGGATCCAGAAGTGACCTGGCAAAATGCCACCATCTGGTCACTTCAACTCTGATTTACAGACCAGCTGAAAGGCGCAAGCTTTGGTGAAATATGCAGTCTGTGGATGAAGGAAAAGTTAGACAAATGAGGGTTCTTCATGAAAGAAAGCCTATCTTCTCTACTGCTGAATGGAGAAGCTGAACTGCCCAGGTGCAGAGATACATGAGAACGGTGTATAGAGATGAGGTGAGACTTCATACTTCCTTGTGGAATTCAAGTGTCTTCCTAAACTACAAGGCTTTTGGTTCCTTCTGCTGAAGAAATGGAAGCTGGCCCTAGTATTGGGGCAACGCATGGCTGATTGCCAGGTTGAGATTTGAGATCCTTCTGGTTCTTTGATGTTTGAAAACTAAGGAGGCAATAACAAAACCATCCAACTATGTAAAAATGGGGAGCTTGAGGGCAACTGAAGCCCAAGTAAAAACAAATGGAAAACAATGTCTGGAGACAGGAGCCATTCTCTGTCCATGGCTTGCTTGGGTTCCTTGTATAGCCAGACCTCTTTCAGTCCTCAGGACAGACCTAATATGATTAGATCTGAGCATCTTCTACTTCACAAAACGTGGTTACTGCAAGACACTTGTTTCCAGTTGAGATTTTTTTTTTATGTTGTAGTTTTGAGACTGCCTTGGAATATTTTATATAACATCAGCCACTTTGCAGATTTGTGTATTGTACTGTAATTACTTAAATAGGGGATTTTGTATGCTACAGCTAGTGATTCATGAACTGCAGGGTATCTGCAAAAACAGACTTTCATTGGGATTATGGGATGTAAAATGCCTGAAGGTTTTTGCCTTTGATAGCAGACCTGCCATTGCATCCACACAGGGTTTGTCTAATAAATTTTATTAGTGCTTTCCAGCATCCTGATATCTTCCCTCCCCCAACTCCTTGCTATTCTGAAGTGTTTTGAAAGAAAACTGGTTCCCTGTGAATTATTGCTGTAGCAATCATTAAAGCATATGTTTGGCATGTTTGTTGTTGACCATGCAGTATAACAGAGAAGAAAGTTGAAAAGGTTCTTCAGGAAGGACTTAATATTGTGATATTTGCAATTACGTGATTTTTAACTAGAAATAAGGGAGTCGTGGAGGATGTGGGGAAAAGAGGAGAGTTAGATGTTCTGAGGGAACTACAAGGGGATGTAGCCAGTTATCTTCCATCAGCTTAGGTTTATATATCTAAGCCTGCTTTTGGAAATAGTCTCAGCCACTGAAGAAAATGGAGCCTACTGTTTAATTTAAGGCATTGTCTAACTTGGCATGTCAAACTATTTCAAGCCCACGAGAAGGAGGAGGACATGCTGATGACAACATGTGCATGCCTATGTATCCAACCGATGTGTTGGACTAGGAATCTTTGCAGAAACAGGTAAGTCTACAACTTTTTTCCTTCTATGAGATCCAGCAAGAACTGTGCAAGGGGAATCATAAATGTATGATAGTGGCTTGCTGCCTTATAAAAAAACCTAATTCATCCAGGAGATAGCAGGTTTCTAGTGAAATTTCCTTACTGACTGCTCTGTTAGCCCATTTCTAAATATCTGCAAGTTTTGTGTCATAAAAACAGAAACAGAGTTGTTCTGTAGTTGCTTGTGAGTTTTAATTATAGTAGGCTATTTCAGACAGGCCAATACTTGTTTTTATGCTGGGATCCACATGGCTGCATTTGCTTTCCAGGGGTTGGGAAAGATAATTTTCTTAGTCATATTTCTCTCAGATCTAGAGCTGTGCAGATAAAAGCAAATCCAAAAAAACCCTTACTCCTACTAAATCCCTTCCTTCTGAAGTCATCACAGCTCAGGTAAGAAAGCTCATTAGATAGCAAGTGCAAGTCAGGGTAAGTAAAATTACAGTGCACGTTTGATTTCCGTGAGATTGCTCACTGACTTTTATTCCCATGGATAAGAGTCATGTCAGCCATTAGCAGCATGAAAATCCAAGGCCTCCCAATCTCCACCCTTGTGGGCTTTTGGCTGTGCCTAGTTTCGAGCTGCCTAGTGTGCAGTGCGTTGCTTGCTATTTTAAAAGCTCACTAGAAGTATGAGGGCAGCAAGCAGTGTATAGCTGTGTATATGCTGTGTGTATACAGACAGAGCAGTACGTTCTTGGCTGAGGTCCTCTGTTCAGCTGAGGTTCTTTGGGGTTAGATGCTTTGTAATGCTTTGGGTTTGTTTTTAAAAGCCCTGTGTGCTTTTGCTCTTGCTATTCTCGTCTCTGTCTTCCAGTGCTCAGCTGTGCAAAGTGGTGCGCCCAAACAGGGCATTGGAGCAGACTCAGCCCAGCAAAGCTGCAGGTAGAGCAGAACTCGCTGCTGCTGGTTTCCATATGTTCCTCTCTATGGGGGCCTGACTGGACCTCGACCTGAGGAGGAAGCAGAACAGAAACTTAATGGAGAAGCGAGTCCTGCCCCCAGGTATATGAAGCAGCCAAACTCCGTCATTCTCGTTCTCTCTGTTTTTAGCGTGTTTCTGTCCTGGGGGGTGGCGTGTGTGTGTACTAGAGGCAGCACTTTCAGCCCTCACCCTGCCCGAGTCCACAAAAATATCTCCTAGGGCTCAGCCTTAATTTGCAGCCCTTCAAAAGAACCTTCCCCTATTTACTCTTCTTTTTATTTTTTTCTTTCTTTTTGTTTTAAGCTAGTTCACACTGATTAATCATTTTAGAAATGTTTAGGGCTGAGATTGTGAAACCTTTGCTGGCAAGAATTTTTCCCCTGGAGTCAAGGAGACTACTCATTAGCATGACTACTTGCCAGCGTGAGGGAGGGATTCACAATCTGGACGTTTGTAGTTTTAAAAATATGTCTCTATTTAGCTGATTTGAGCAGCTGAACGGGGCTGGTTATGGAAATCAGACTAACAGGCTGTCGCGCTCGGGTGTTTTACTTCAGAGCGCATCCACGGTGAAATAATGTATTTTTATATAACACACACATTTAAATACTGTTTCATTTGTCCGACTGGTGTCTTCAGTCTTACAGGTGTGAAACGCTTTCAGCATAAACCAAACCCTTTGTTGTTAAATCCCCCCTTAGCTGATGCACAGCGTAAAGATGCACGTGGGTCAGTATTGACAGGAAAGCCATGATGGGCCAGTCCAAGGGGCGGCTGGTTTCGAGCCCCCTGGGTGGAAGAGGTAGAAGGTGAGGAGATGGGTAAGGTTATGTCCGCAGGACATGAAGGTGGCATGGCTGTGCCTCTTGTTCCTGCTTGCAAGAAACAAAACTCTGAGGAAAGAAGCCTGGCTCTCTGACAGAAAACCCTGTGGTTTATATTACACTTGTTCCCTGCAGCGAGTCAGTCACTCCCCCCCTCCTTTATTTTATTTTTTCCTGAGTACAAGTGAAGCAGTTTTGCCTCTGCTCTGCATGGCTAACAGCAGCAGTGACCTTCAGGCTTGCCACCTAAGAGCGGTGTGGGATCATCCCAGTGAAAATTCAAAACAAGGCTATCTTTCCCTCACCCCCCACGTACTCCGCCCCCCTCCGCCGGGTGGGCTCCTCTGTGCCTGGGTGCCGGGCTGCTGGAGCGCCGGAGTTCCCTCTTCTGTCTGCATCTCCCTCCACCTTGCACAGGGCTGACAGGGGGATTTTTCACCTCCTCACTTTCCTTTTTCCTCTTTGATTAACTTTGGACCAGATGGCCAGTCCCCAATCTCTCAGCATGCATTTGACTGACAGGAGCCTTTGATAAACCTCATAAGAATGAAGTCATCTTCAGGTCACCTCCTCTGCCTGGCCTTTAGCATCCTGCGCATACCACCATTATCTGCTGAATAGGAGACAAAGGAAATTAGCTCCAATTCCCTATCATCCCCATTATTTCCACACTGATTTAAACAACGAGGCAATGAGATGCCCTTCACTTTCCTTGGAAAGGTACAAATGTCAGCTGTTAAGAAATGCAAACAAGAGGGTTCCCATGTTAATGGATGGGCTTCTTTGTAAAGCCATGAAGTGGTAAAGTGGATTTATTCACCGCCTGCCTGGAAAATGCTTAACACACTTCTAAACAAATTCTTTAACCACTTTTATTTTATACACAGTGCAGAGTGCTTGAGAAGCCTAATTGTTTTGGTCTGGATATAGATAATGAGGTGATATACCACTCTTGTTGTTTTTTCCATATGCAGTTATCTGAACTTCATTTGAGACAGTCCTGAACTGAAAGCTTGGAATCCAAATTCCTTGGTATACAAAAAGGTTTAGCTGTGTGTGAATCCAAGTACTGAGATGTAGGAAACTACCTCCAGTTTCCAGTGAGGAAAGAAATTTGGATACTGTGGACAGAGGACACAAGAGTGTGGATCAGAACAGAATCTCTCCAGAGATTTTTAAGTAGTTACTTCACATCCACTTGGCTATTAACTTTTTATCTGAGGAAAGAAATAATACACCATAAGAAGTGTTCCTCCAGGGGTATTTTAAGGCAGGCATGCTAGAAGATATCTTGAAAAATATTTATTTTTATGAGATTTCTTTCCCAAGATCGTGGTCTTCCACTTGAGTTGACTTGACTGGCAGTTAATTCTGTTTTTTTGGCAACTGAAAATTGCATAAAACCATTCTCCAGATCACTGGAACACCCACATACATTTCAGGAGATCAAAACAGCAATGATCTCCAAATTAACTCTTGGGAAAACTGGTCCGTAAACTGCGCTTTACATTAAAATATAACTTGGCTTTTCTTCTTTGTTTGGTAGTCTCTCCCTAGTACAGCAGTCAGGATCTTGCCTCCGAAACACGGCTCGCTACAGAGTCATCTCCTGACGTACAGTTGAAAGGCACCACACAAGAATGTGTCTGTTTATTCCACTGAGCAAGGATCATGCTGAGAGCTAGAAACTGTGAGCTGTGTTCACATAGTCTGCTATGAAACAGGGGAGCAATGACAGCATGTCAGGTCAAGAGACTGGTGAGCAATTCTGACCCCCTGTTATGCCAAGTTGCTAGACCTTGGCTTCCTGTGCAGTCAGTGGGGGGAAAAAAGTCATCTTGGTGCCCAAGCTAGGCATGTAGAGAAGTCAGTCCTGCCTGCTTGACGCATTGTGACTGCGGCTCACAAAAGTTAGGAGTCTGAATCGCTCTTTGCCTGTTGATCTGAGATGCCTTTGTAGCAGGGGTTTCTAAATTAGGCTCTTAACACTGGGCAGCCTGAGCATGGTACTGAAAGTGGTGGTCTGTGAAGACCCTTCTGTTGTTTTAGAGTCATAGGTAGTGTTTGCCATGTACCTTGGCCACTGATGACGGCTGATCTTTTTCTTTACAGTGTTATCACAGATACCTGCACTTCACCAGTCGTAGAGAGAATTCAGATAATGATCTGGGCTGATTTATGCTTCTGGGCACACCAGGCTAGCCTCACAGAATCACAGAATGATATGGGGTTGGAAGGAGCCTCTGGAGATAATCTAGTCCAACCCCCCTGCCAAAGCATGTCCACCTAGAGCAGGTTGCACAGGAACGTGTCCAGGTGGGTTTTGAATGTCTCCAGAGAAGGAGACTCCAGTGCTATGGGAGCAGCCTCCCTGGGCAGCCTGTTTTAGTGCTCTGCCACCCTCAAAGTGAAGAAGTTCCTTGTCATGTTTAGGTGGAACTTATATTCAAGTTTGTGCTCATTTCCTCTTGAAATGCCTCCACCATGAACTCTGTGTCTAGAGATGGTGGCAGAACTGGAGTGTAAGAGGACATCTAAATTTTAAATAAAGACCCTGTCCCTGTGAATTCAAATATACCCTTGCTCTGCTGGAGGAGCAAGTGGAAGTCAGGTAGCACCTTTCTTTTTTTGCTTTGGGAGAGTCTTTTTTACGGCTTCCCTTTCTAATATGAGAAGATCCATACTGTGGCACTGCAGTAAAGGATTCCCGTTCAAAGCTGGGTGTATAAACTCGACAGAAGCCTGCTATTTGAGAGAGGTAAGTTAAGCCTAATTAATGAAAGTATTCATTTTTCAGCCATTCCTGCAAAAATCAAATGAAATGTTTTGTTTCTTTCGTCTTTCCAGCTGAAAAGTTTCCAGCGTGGCCTGCACCAGTAAAGAACCCCAGCCACTTTGCAATTATATCCTGGTCCTCTTCACTTTATATTGCATCTTACAGTGATGAATCTTCAATCACCACAATTTTGTTGGTGCTGACACTGAAAAGATGGTTTTCTGGCAGCTCTGGAGAACCTGTAATTCATGTTACTTTTTGAACTATTTGACTAGCTAACACAAAAGGCCAGATCCTTGCTTCCATTTATCAAGTATCCTTTTTTCCATGCTGGTGTTTCTGTCTTGATAATGACTGACTTTGTCACCAACCTGCCTTTTTTCTGACCCCTTGTCATCCAGCCAATGAACTGACTGAAGGTGGGCCCTAGGCTTAGCTAGCTAGAACATGGTCTAGGTTTGGAATTTACAGGAACAGTTGGCTTGTGCCCCTGTGATCAGCAGCCTTGGTAGTATTTTTAAGACAACACGTTTCCATGCATCCTGCTGCATGCTTTCTGATCAAAATCTGGAGGAGGAATTGACCTTCTGGCAATGGTTATGAGTTTGGCAGCCACAAAGCTTCTTTTAAAGACCCTTCTGTGTCAGGGTGCAGATCAAGGTTCAAAAACATTCCCCTGAAGAGCTTATTTTCCTTCGACAGGGAAGACTGAGTTGTATGGAGCTAACCTGTGGCAGGGATCAAAAGCTGTCTGCAGTGCTAGGTGTTTTTTTAAGGACAATTCTCTCCCACAATTTGTTTTCCATATACAGCCTGTCACTACTCGGGGTCTCTGCACATAAATGTACACACCAAATAGATGGACAGATATACTGGCACCAACACAGTTTGACCTAGGTCACTTTACATTAGATACTGAAGTCAGTCGGAAGAAGCAAGAACATGGCAAAAACTCTAATATCAAGGTTTTGATTATTTTTTTTTAAGCAAAAGTATCAGCTATCTGCAATTCAAAGGGAGAGGTTGAGGGTGGGGGACTTATGCTTCCCATTTTGCTTTTAAGAAGGTCACACTGAAAGCTTGTGATTGAATATTTTGCATGGAACTGCCTATGACAAAGACAAAGACGAAGGGTTTGTCACAGTTCTATGAAGAGAGAGTGAGAGAAAGAGAGAGAAAGATCAGTGTTAGATTTTTAAGGTATATTTGAAAGAATGAAATAAAAAAAATGCTTTCAAATCCCCAGGGACTTTCCAATTTATCAAGAAAGACACATTCTTCCTAATGAAAGGTTACTGACCTTCATGAATGTGACAGTTCAATTACAGCCCATTCATATGCAGAGCAGCCGTTGATAAAGGATTTAGGAAATGTGACTAGCATAGCAAAAATAAAAGGGGGGGGAAATGTCTAGAAAATTATTTTTTGTTGTGGAGCAAGAAATATAAATAAGATTCAGTCAGGTAGTAGAACCTTTTCTTCTCTGGCCCAGCAACCCATTAGATTTGCTTCAGTGAATACATTGACTTTTCGCTCTTTTTTTCCTACTAATATTTCTGTCTTTTTAATCCTCTGAACTACTAAACCTAACAAATCATAAAGCCCTTGGGGTGCTGAGATGCAGGGTTTCAAACATTTTTTCCCTCTGACTGGCAGAGAAAGCTGGAATGTGTCCTAATGTTATTTTAAGTGCTTGACTAGTATTTAAACTCTTAAATGGATGGAAAGTTAAAGCTGCGGCAAATGCACATGCACATACATGTACCCCCCCTTCCCTTTTCCTTCCACCTTCTACTCCCCCTTCTTCCCCCCACACACTGAGCTTGGCCTCTCCAAGGCTGTTAATAGCCAAAGCAGATATTGGCTAGACTCTCTGGAGCCAGCCTTCAGCCAATGGAGGGTGACACCTGTGAGCTGATGTTTGTTGAACTCCTCCAGGTGTAGGAAAGATGCTTAAATTGACATAAGGCAGGAGCTGTAAAAACAGGCAAGCGTGTCACTCATACGTACAGCTCCCTGGAAGATCCCAAGGCCAAGTTGTCGTGAAACAACTAGAAAGAAAGAAAGAAAAAAAACCAAAACCTTTCACTTGCTTTGAAATAATTCCAGATTATCTGTTTATCTATCCGTACACACACACGTGCTGATGGATCTAGGTCTATGTGCGCTGTGTGCACGTGAAGTGTGTGTGCATAGAAAATAACATGGTGCGTATGTCCCCTCAGACACACCTACAAACCTATCATGTATTTTAAGGCGATAGCAGCCTGAGCAGTTGTGGAGTTAGATGAGGACAATCCTTTGCTTACTGTAAGCTCTCACAGGTGGTCCCAGATGGAGCAACTGTACTCCGTGGAAGTTTAGTGCTCACCTATATTTATGTTAGGGCATGATTATATGGAAGGTGTATATGGACGGTGTTGTCTTCCACAGGGCAGCAAACAGATTCTTGACTTTTAGCAAGTGCTGAAATCCAAGTGCAGTCAGATGGGTGTGAAGAAGTGCTAAAACTGTCTGCAGAAGTCAGAGCCAAAAGACATTTCCTTGACCTCCACTCACTCCCTCCCTCCATATCTGTGAAATGGCATGCATGTTTCTGAGAAATGAGAAGCTAGGTTAATTGGTGCTACCTCCTCCCAGATACAGGACTGAAATGTTCCACACCATCCAGGCTAGGAAGAACTGCAGGGACTGAGACTCTGAGATCTCTCTTCTTCCTCATGATACAACTGCAGGGAGAAAAGGCCAGCGCAGAATGTTTTCTGCTTCTGTTGTGGCTGATTATGGTTTCTGGGAAACCAGAATCACTCTCATTACTTCAAGCTGCTGCACTAGATGTCTGTCTTCCCTTCTCTGAGTAAATTTCAAGACTTATCCCTAGCGGGTTTTTGGAGCACCTTGCTTATTGGCTGCTGAAATTTGTGTACATTCTCAGGAAAGTCCTGAGGAGCCTGTTCTTGAGGTCATGAGGTTTTTCATCAGTAATCACCCGTTGGTACTTACTGCTTTGCAGACTCTGTTGGCTCCTTTGAGTTTGGGTGATCATTGTAGAGGAAAGAACACTTCCGTGCCCTTAGTCTAATTTTAGATCAAGGGCTGGCATGGAAATGCTGGCTTTGGCAGCATTGAGTGATAATGTCTCATAGTGATGTATGCAAATAAAGTAATCAATCTGTCTTTATTGGTTCTGTCAGATGACAGGTATTGAATTATGGAAATCATGGTAGAAATTACTGGGTTCCCTTTGGAATGGTCACATTCTCATTTCTCTTTTAAGCAAAAGTTCATCTGATCAAAGGGCTTCTTAAGGCAGAATGCTTTGTTCTCCCTTTTGTTCAGCACATACCTGAGACTTTAAGGAGGGTGGCCCTGAGAGAAAAGAATCCGCTACATTCCCACAAGATCTGTTTTGAAGAAATCTGTTGAGGCAGTGTAACAAGCAACCCAGACTCTGCTTTCGACACCCTGAAATTTTTTATGTGCTTCTTGCTTTTCCTGGTAATATGCTGCCCACGCTGTACTAGAAGCTCTGGGCAGGCTCTAATAACCAGATGACCATCTCCCCTGTCATAGCTTTTAGCTGTCTCATAGTGTGACAAGATTAGAATCAAGGTCCTTTGAGCACTGGAGAAGAGCTTCCTAGTAGCATGCTCACCATTTGCTTTTAATGTTGAAAAGAAAAAAAAAGGGATTGAAAATGTGGACATTTTTAAGTGCAGAAAAACTCTTTGGAGTCTGTCTGTGCAGCTAGATTGATTGTAGGTAGGATCCCAATCCAGCATTATTTTATCTGAACTGAGGACTGAATCAATTATAGTTAACGTGGAGAGTGTACAAGAACCAATCCAAGTACATTCTATAAAATTCCCTATGTCGTTCCTCAAATATTTTTTCTGCAACCTGCTGTAGTCTATTTGGCTTATGATATGATATAAAGGGTTTACTGGAATTCATCTGGGATAACACTTCAGCAATGTTTTGTCTTTGCCTCTTGTAGATAATACATGCCATCTAGTTTTTTTTTTTCCCCTGTAAGATCCACAAAACAGGATTGTAAAACATTTCATACAGAAAATCTTTACTGTCTTTTGAAATTCTGCTTACTTTTCACCACTAGTAAAATGTATTTATGGACAACTTGATCAACTCTAATTTTTTAGATAGCTTCATTTTCATGACAGGTTTTAATATTCAAATTCAATTAAAAGCTATCTTCACTGAATGCGAAATAATAAGAATAATTACCAGTACAAGCACCATGAGAACGTTTCTGATCACATTTGCTTTGGTTAAAAAACACAGCCTTTGCTTTCTGCTTGCATTTAATTGACAGGGTTCCTTTAAAGTTTTACTCTTGGCCCTGAGACTTGAGAGAGTGCAGTCAGGCATGTGGCGGAGAGCAGCCCTAATAGGCAGGCTGCAGAACCCCACCAGCTAAAGCCCACGGGCTACACGGGGGCTGCTCACCAGGGGAAAACCACAGTCCGCTGCCGCTCAAGCTAGCATGAACTCTACATGCTGCACGCCTTGCTGACTGATTAAAAACGTAGTCAGCCTTAAAGGCAAATCACCTAAGGACTTGCAATGAGTCACAAACACAAAGATTGTTTCATGCAGTGGACTTTTACGTAACATTTCAGGGTGAGGACTTTGTTTGCAGTTGGTGCGAGTCGGTTGGTGAGTCCTCTTCGCTTGCCGGTTGAGGCAGGTTCTCCTGAATCAGTTCATGTGGAAACCAAACTGCACCTGAGCAAACATCGGAAGATGGGGAAGGAATTGCTTTCGGTCCGCAGCCACAAAAGTTAGAATGAGTTATGCATGTTCCAGTAGGGAGAACTTTTTCTCATTGTTTGATAAGATATGGCAGGAATTAATTTTAGTGGGGCTAGTAAACATGAATTATTGTATGGCTGGCTCCCTTCTTGCTGGACTTAGAGGGGTATCTGGAGGAAAAATAGTAATTGGGCTCTGTCTCTCAGTTACTCTTATGCCCTGAATCAACTGATATGGGATGGCATACAGGAAGACATTTGCATATGTGTTCTCTAGATACCAGAAAGAGTAAGCAGTGACAGTCCACGTGCTTCTCACGGTCGGCTTAATGGTTTGCAGCCACAGCTTCAGCTCAGCCTGGAGAGCACCAGGAACAGAAGAACAGGCACGTTGTGGCTAGCCCAGCAAAATGGCCTCTGAAAGAGTACTCGTTCCATTGATGGTCATTCACTGGATCAAACTGTCGACAGATTTCCTTGTGTGAAGGAGGGAAAAAAAGTTCCTTTTCCAAGCAGATGTGATGCTCTGCCAGTGTGTGCTAGCAGTCCTCTTTTCACTTAGGCAGATTTCAATATGGGCAAAAATTGTTTCAGGTGCTGCTAATTAAACTATAGAGAAGAAGATAAAGGCACAGCAAGTTGTCTGTCTTACTATTATCTGTCTGGCCTAGCATATACTCTACATGTTAGGGTAGAGACCACTCTCTCTAGTGTCTCACAACCTTTTGATAGTAAGGACTGGATCCAGACCGGCAATGTTGGCTCATATCCAGAAAATGTTAGAACTATATGTGTATATATCAAACCTGAAGTATTTAAACAGACCCCAACTCTGGCGTATCAAAGTGTCCAGAAAACATGTTTCTTCAAAAGAGCCTTTTCTACTTTGAAAGAAGCAAGAAAAATAGTAACAGGCAAGATATATTACAAAATCTGGGCCACAGTCCAGGAAAAGCACAAGTTTCCAAGATCCTCACATTTTTACATTATGGCCTATATTGAGGTCAAACATTTTTAAGGTGCAGGTTTTTCTTCTGGGTACTTGAAGAGGAAACAATGTGGGCTCGTTTCCGTTTTGTTTCTTTATGGTGCGTAAAGGAATCCGGTGATATTTGTTTTTTAAAAGGTTGCGGCTTCTTTTTTATTGCTAGATTCTATTCTTGTCTTGTCTTCTGGTTTGCAGTGAGTCTTGCTGAAGCTCTTACGGCTGAGGATTGTGGATCCGTCCTTGAAGAGGAAGGATACTGAAACTCTAACAGACTTTCTCCAAGATGCTTTTTAGCAATCAAAGAAAGCCCATGAAAGCTTGAAACTTCTGAGCCTTTGTTCGTTTAAAACGGGTTTTACTGTCATTGAATCTCAGAACCCTACCAGTTTTCCAGTCCTCTAGAGCCTCACTATAGCAATGAGATAAATAAAGCATAAATTGCTGTTGTCTGAAAAGAAGGCGCTGGGAAAAATATGTCAGAAATATTAATAAAGGAAAAAAAGCTGAAAAAATATCCTATACTTTTGTAGATGATAGGGATGGCCCTTAAAGATTTTTGTGGGGTAAAGAAAAATACCATCAGTGGGTTCAGCAGCTCATCTCTTCTGACCACAGTGAGGGAATGTGTAGCCAGGGGATTGCCCTGCTCCAAGTACCATCCCCTTAGAGAGCAAACTGGCATTGGCACGGGCCGGTATCCAAGGCTGCTTTCTGATCCCGCTCTTGGGTTCCCTTGAGGGCAGTGCTGGGGTGACTCCAGATCCAGACTGTGTTCAGCCTGCTAGGGCAGTCGGTCCTGCTCTACTGGTTTATACTGGGTAAGAGGTATAGCAGGTATATTATATATTACTGTCTGCCCTTGGCCTTGCTGTGTAGACACTGATGAAAATCCTTTCCACTTATCCCCCTGCCTGCCACAGTTAAACCTATGCACCCATCCTTTTTAACGCTGCATGTGGATACATGCAAATGTCTTTAGTAAGATGCCTTGTTTGGGTTTATCTTACTTTTTATTTGCTTTTCAATGAAAAGGAGTGCAAGAGATTTCACGCTGGGGCACTTACTGATCATTCAGCAGTGCTACTAAGAAAAGACAGGTAAGATATCATAGAATCATAGAATCATCTGGGCCAGAAGGGACCTTCAAAGGTCATCTACTCCGACCCCCCCTGGCAGTCACAGGGACACCCCCAACTAGACCAGGTTTCCCAGGGCCTCATCGAGCCTCACCTTGAATGTCTCCAGGGAAGGGGCCTCAACCACCTCCCTGGGCAACCTGTTCCA
>JAOQGH010000012.1:60983322-61007560 GCA_025769975.1 Gallinago jamesoni
GAAGGGGCCTCAACCACCTCCCTGGGCAACCTCTTCCAGTGCTCCACCACCCTCATAGTAAAGAACTTATTCCTAATATCCAATCCAAATCTGCTCTTCAATATGATGGAGATGCAGCTCTTTCTAGCCAGTCAGCTGTGAAGTATAACCCTCATGCTACTTTTCATGTTTTTCATGAATCACTGACAAAGTCGGTATCAGTCTTACGAAAGAAGGTAACAGTTTCAAATGTTTTCTCTATTACACGTTACTAACGTGTATGTCCATTGCACAGGTTTTGTCTGCACACGGACAATGTTTGAGTATTTGCATGTATTGACAGTCTGACAGATGGAGCACACGTTAGACCTGCCATGCATGTGCCGTGCAGACGCCTGCGTGTCCATCCTGAGCTGATCCATCCCGCTGTCTCTGTGGGTTGGCTGTTGGCTCAGTTGGCCTGACTTGGCATGGGAAGTTGCTAGGCTGTGCTCCTTGGTGTGTTCAGCATAGCTGGACATCTGTGGCCTTGAGAGAAGCTCTTGTGTGGACCCGTCTGTGGGGCAGCCAGAAAGCCTAGGCAAATGTCCCAGTGCTTCTTTTTGGTCAGATTTCCAGACAGAAAAAGAGGACATGTTTGGTGAAACTGGCCCCTAGAGTGGCCTCAATAATCTGTCAGTTCTTGGCCTCCTGTCTGCCAGTTTAATTCATGATTTAGGGCGTCTTCTCCTATGCAGTTCTGGAGTGCCAGAGAAGTGTCTGCCTTTGCTCCGTGCATCTCCTCTCCTGCAAGGAAGGCCAACAGAAGGGGCAAAGCTAATAGAAAATGGGTTGTCTTATAATCCCCAGTGACTGGAGTAGCACTGCAACCTTGATAAAGACACCATAATTTATGGTGAAAGCTGAAGTGATACAGGAGAGTCAGTCCTTAGGTTTCAGTTCTGGGCACTTTCCAGGGTAAACTGTGCATTTCCACAGAGACCTCATCATTTCCATGTTGTTTTCTGGCCTGTTCTTGAATTAAGTGGAAGCCACTAATCTTAGTGTCTCATCATGAAAAACCTGGAAAGTCCATGCCTTCTGCTTCTGCCTCCTATAAAAGCTTTCTTCGTATACAATGAAAGATAAGGGCTTTATTTTTTTTCTGCTAGAGAATGTGTGGGTAGGAAAACATCCAATCTGTCAAGCTCCTCATGACTAATAAATATTAACTGCTTCAAGTCTTCTAATTATCTCAATTTTTTGAAATCTGTGGCCAACTACTTAAATATTTAACCATCTGCCAAAAAGCACTCTTGGAGGTTTATTCTACAACATACAGGCAGTGTTGTTGAAAATGGAAACTTATAATGTCTAGATGAATATGGCATTGATTTTCTTTTAGGATGATAAAGTGCGCTAAATTTTATCAGGGTCTCCACATAATGATACCCCCGGTCTCCTCAAAACATTCGTCCATTTGAACATGCCTGAAGATCAAACCAGCACAGAAAGGTTGAAAAACTCCCTGTGTTAGGATATTGAACAGTTAGTTAACCTGTGTTGAACACAATGGGGCTAGCCACAGGATGTGCCCATTGCCTCTTCTGTGTGATGCAGTAACTAATCACAGTTGGATGCGTGCAGAACAAAAATAATGATACTCATTTTCAATTCAAGCTTAGCAAAGCAGATGTATACCAGCTGGGCTCCCAACTTCTGGTCTTCTCACTTTCACTTTCTCTTGCATTCTTTGCTTCTCTTGATCTGGCAACGTCTGTAAGACTGATGCCTTGAGGGGAAAAAAAGGGAGAGAGAAAGAGAGACTTTGAAATCCCAGGCAGCAAACAGCAACAATCCAGACAGCAGGTGATATTTCAAAGCTTCAGGTCATGACGAGTCATCAAACCCTGAGGCCTTATATCCCTTCAGATCCCCAGAAGTCTTCTGAATTCCAGAAGCTTACTGACCTCTTTAAAGGTAATAATGAATAATCAATACTATATTTGATCCCTTGCATGAAGGTATTACAACAAATGACACTAGATCTTTTGAAAGGAAGAATAACATTTTGATCTTACATTGTAAAATTGCCATACTCAAGAATACCTGCTGGCTCATATGCTTAATTATGTAATGACATCCAGCTGGACTACAAAGGACTCTTCCAGAAAGCCAGGCTCCTCTGAGAATAAAGTATCTGATAAGAAATGTTTGGACTCTGAGATCCTCTGACACAAAATGATGTTTCTGAGAAGGATCCAATGTCGCATCATTTTTATGGTTAGGACAGAGAAACTAAAACAAGCCCATTCTTGATGCAAAAGACACTGATTTTTTGGGGAGACACAGCAGACTTCAGGGGCAGTTTCACCAAGAGATGAAGAAGAGATGAAGAAAATCACATTTAGCGAGATCTTCCAGAAGGCTATAGAAGTGACCTATGTAAAGTCAAAATTACTTCCCCCCTTTTCCCTTGTTCCTCCTTTCCCACCACTTACACCGTCCCTCCGTTGTTACATTAGAACTGTTTTCTGAGACACAAAGGGTGAGTGACATCAGCTTGAGCCATTCCCTCACTAGTCAGGGAAAGTAAAAATGTCTTTTGGCTATAGAATAAACTGTTGTGTTACAGATGTCTGAGCACACATGGACTTATGAAACTGTATTTGCTATCCAGCCAAGGTAAGGAGCCCTCCTGAATTCAGGAAGAAGACCTGGAGAGGTGACCTCCTCCTTTCAAGATGTTGGGGTAGTATTTAATTTCCCCGTTTTTTTTCTTTTCTTTTTTTTTTTAATTTTTGGTGAAAGCACTGAAATGCTCATTTTATAACTTAGGATCCTGGGATGCCTGCCACATTTGCTAATGTTTCAATCTGAATTACATGTGGGGCTTGCGTGTCTTTCTTGTCTTCTGGGTTGGGATATATATATCTTTATTGGTTTATATAACAGTTGTCTCTTGTACATAATGATGTGAAACAGTATGTTTCTTGAGCTTGAGACTGTATTTCCACTAATAGTACACTGAGGGCATACTACCACACAATGTCTCTCGTATCAATCCTGATAGGGACGTCACACTATCCCTGTCAGTAGCAAAGTCCATTAGTGGAGCTCTGACTCTGGTTGTGTGTTGTGTTAACGGCTGAAAGCTCTTCATTCTGTGAAGAGGCAGAGCACCTTTGCTTCCCAACATTTTTGGCTGAGAACAAGGATTGAATGATGCTTCGCAAGCCACAACCTCACAGGTTCTCCAGATGAAGAGCCTTGCTTTCATTCTCTTTAATGTGACTAACGATTCTGTGCTCTGCTTATGAGGTACAGCAATTACATGCAGGTGATTGTCTTTATTTTCTGTTCATTGTGCTGGGTACTGACTAGCTGAAAATGAGAATGTGTTGTTATTATTCTTGTAGACATTCCTAAATTCAAATCAACAAGAGTATTTTAAGATGATCAGAGACCTACTGTTTTCTTAAGTCTTAGGGATGGAAGGGCTGACACCAACTCTGATGGAGTCCTGTTAAACCAGGTTTCAAGCATGCTCTGCTCTTCCAGTCCTACCCCTTCCTTGAGCAAAGTTTGCATCCATATTGCTATTAGAAACAAGTATGTATGGAGGGAGGTATTACATGATCAGAAACTAATAGCACGGGAACAAGTCCTAATTTTGGACCAAAGACAGCTCTTACGATTCCTCACTGACTGTGCTGTAAACTAAGCTTTACTTTAGCCTTGTTCTTTTCAGTCACTTGATTCCAAAGTTATTCTTTCCCTCTGTACAAACTAGTCAGATCATCTTCTGGGAGTATCCCAGTCCAATGGGATCTTCCAGAAGATTATAAGATTACCTACCTGCAGGACAGTGTGCAAGAAGAAAACATCATAATCATAGACACAGAATTTAGACAGAAGGAGGAAGTGTGAAAGATAGCTCTTATTTAAAATCTAAGCTGTAATACTTCCTAATCGAGTGTTAGTTTTCTTCTGTTTCTGAATATGTTAATTTTTTTCTTGATTTTCAGTAAATTCTCCTATTCGCTGCTGGGATTTGTGTATGTTTATGTATTTGTGTGCATGTGTGTATATGCACATGTGTCTAGGTATATATAGTGACAGCAGAAAGTTCACTTTAAGGTAAATTTATAGTAGTTTTTGAGAGCTGAAGTGATAAAAAGAGGGAAATGAATATATAAAGGAACAGAGTTCTTAATGGTTCTATAAGGCAACAATAAAGGAGTTTGTATTGTCTTTCTGTTTCATAGCAAAGCCCATGACTGTGCATGTAATAACCTCATGAAAGTTGGGACACCAAAGTGGTGGAATGCATAGACAATGAATGCAGCCTCTTTCGACTGGTGATGGATTTTCTGTAGATGGTATCAGTAGGCACAGCAGAAATGAGATGCAGTGTATTCCTTCCCTGGAAGGCAGCTGCGGCTTCTGACTTCTGTGCCTGGAATTTTTCACTCTCTTTTGCTTGCTTTGGTAGTCTAGTGATGCTATCAACTTCTCAAGAGCTTTTGTTTAGTTTCCACTCCCCACCCACCCCTCCTCGCTCTGCATTACTTCCCCCCCGCCCCGCCCGCCAAGGCCCACTGTTTCCTTTCCTTGGCTGAATGTAAATGAGATTTTCTGACTGCCAAGAGCAAACCTAAAAATAACCATAATCAAAGCAAAAGTTCATTTAAAATGTTAAAGAAAAGCTCTGGTCTAACCCTAGCTCAGTCATGCCCCCTGGGATTATCAGGTTAGTAGCAGTGTGCTAGTTTTCCCGCGTGTGGCAATCAGAGTGACAGCAGTCTGGTACAGAACACCCAGGAAGGTTTAAATTAGTTGAAATGCTGGTAGCAGTCAAGTAATGGCAACACCATACCTGGCACACATTAGTTAGCCATACCTTTTCATGCAGGTTTGCTGAGCTCTTGTTGACACAACTACTGTTGGATCGCAAATGTTTTTTTAGTCTAGGTTGGGGTATGGACTTCACAGCAGCCACCATATGACTGCAATTTAGACATAATTTCAAGTACCATCAGCAGGCTTGCACTGAAAGGGTCTCACTGTTCTTCCATCTCCCAGGGGAGATCAATGAAAAGGAGGCAAGGTCACAAAGTGGGGTCATCTTGGCCTGTGACCAGGGAGGATGTACAATGCAGTCCTCTTCAAGCAAGCTTGCTCATAAAGCCTGTTTAAAACCTCTGTAAGTGCAGATTCAAGGACTCGGTTATGATTAAGGCCCTCATCTTCTGGCTGTTAATGACTTCCACTGACTCAGTGGGCAGCTAGAAAAGTGAAAAGCCAGAGTCTCCAAGCTTTTCCATAGATGATACTGTTGATTTCAATATTTACATCCTAAATCACTGTTAAGCCATTTGAAGGGTCTGACCCAGATGGCTCTACCTGGCTTGAAGGACTCTTTCCTGAGTCTGTGACTAACTGTCAATAAACATATCAGGCTTTTCTCCCATGTTGCCTTGTTGTCTCTCTAAAATCCTATTTTGGATTTTGCTAAAAAAAATATTAGCAAACAATGGACTGAAGACAAGATTTTCAGTAAATAAAAATGTATTTCTTAAGAAAAAGGTTGAAAGAGTTAAAAAAGTAAAACAGAGTCCATTCCAAGCCTTTACATTTTGAAAACATTGATTAAATTAGTTTTCCACTGTTTTACCAGCACTACTTTCAAGCTTCCTTCCCACGCTGTTGTGCAAGTTACTTGCAGATACTCAGGGATACAAGTCTTCTTTCTCTGACAAATGCTCATGCTGTGAAAGAAGAGGCATTCGGCTGCCCTGGATTGAGCAGGCTGTCAGGCATCCCCAGAGAAGTTACCATGAAAAGAAGCTTCTTCAAAACTTTGTTTAAAGTGAGGGCTGTTAATCAAGGCCTTGGTGCTCTCATTAGAGAGGGAAGGAACCATTTAAAGTCAGGAAGCTGCAGTCTATGAAAGTCATGAAATTGAAATGAACGCATCTTTTGCCAGCTGGTTTCACACCCCCAGTTGGCAATCCACAAAGGTTTAGAGGGGGAATTAAATCCATTTTTCAGCAGAAATAACTATTTTTGTGATTATCATATAGATTCCATGAACTACACTTCGATCCTATCAAGGCATGCAGGCAGCTGCATGAGAGGTGGAAAGAGAGAAAATGATTGAGATGAAATCACCACCAACAGCTCCTGCAGGCAGAAAGGCAGCGTTGGATCCCAGCCACAACACTTCTGCAACCTGGTTTGAATGGGCCTGATGGGATGCCATAATGTAACCTACGCTGAACAAGGTATGTGAAAAGCTGTCTGACGTGGGGCTCTATTTCAAAGAAAAAATACAGATTCCTTCCAGGCTTTAATTGCTTTTATTTTACTTGTTTTGCTCTTGGGGCTAAGATTGCCTTCAATAAAATGAGATTAAAAAAGCAGAGTGCAATAACACTCTAAACCAGAGTCAAGTGAGAAGAGCTTGGAGAAGAAAGGGTTTTTCTCGGTATCAGTCTTTAAATCAGCTGAAAGCCCTGAATAAAAAGGGTGACTGAAGTCTTGCTCTATGGGGGTACCGTTCTGTTCTTATTTGTGGGGTTTTTCCCCCCCAAATCACTGGCCTTCTAAGTCCATTAAGTGTCATTAGGGTGGAAGCGATTTTGGTCAGGAGGTTACTGCCTTACTTCAGAACTGATGACTCGGCTCCCACCTTTATCAGCTCGGGGCACAATCGTACCCTCCAAGCCCAAATGCTGCCACTGAGTTTCCAGCTGCAGAGCAAATCTGGTTCGTGTATCAAAGGTCAGGATCAAGTCCTCAGCTGTGAACTGCAGGAGTATAAATACTTTCTGGCAATTGGACTTCTGTTGTCTGGCATGTCTTCCTAGCCAACAATTGTGGTGCCTGCTGTTTCTGATAGCGATTTCCCCATCCCCTTTTGGATTACTGGAAAGTCATCCCTGTGCAAAGAGCACATGTATCTCTTGAAGTCCCAATTTATGTCCCGTTGTGATTATTTAAGAAGTGTCCGGGAGCCTTGTAGGGACTCAGCCCTGGGATGAACTAAAGATTAGTTTCTATTTACTGCAAAGTACCAGAAAGTGTGGTAGCCAAACATCCCTGGCAGGGAAGCAGAGAACAGCTAACTGTAGCACTCCAGCTACCTCGCCGCTTGGTGTGACTTGAGTGCTCAGAATGGCTCTGGCTGCACACCTAGGTGGAAGGCCAGAATATTTCTGTTAGAGAAAAGGGAGGCTGAGAAGGAGAGAATGAAAGAAGTGACATTCTTGAGCTCTCTTAAAAACCACTAATTTAGACAGCAAAAAGCGAGGAAGACTATACGTAAACTCTAGGCATTGGCTTAGGCATTACTAAATACTAGGGAGAAAAGTTGCTTTTCTGTCGAGAAGATGGCATGTCAGTTCTTGAAGGCTTACTAGCAAGACTCCCTTGTACCACCCCGTTCCTTAAAAGATCCCACCTGTGAATATTTGTTCTGTTGTGAAACAGAAATAAAAATGTGCACATCATGGTTTTAGAGGCTGGGTTTAGGGACTTCTTTTTTTTCTTTATTCTGTCTTGAAGACTCCACTGATTTATCCAGCAAAAGTGAAGAGAAATATCCACAGTCTCTTCTTGTTTTTTTGAATACTATACAAAAACCCCAGATCAGTAGTACACAACCTTTTCAGAACCCATGTGTCATTCTGACAACTTTCCAGGACCAAGGGGGGCAAACTTGATCTGCATACATATTAACATAAATTTACATAGGGATTGAATCAGAGATGAATGTGTGCAGTTGTTGTTATTGTGTATTTACAATAAACTTCACTGTAAGTGTTGACAGCACTTCACAAAACAGAGAGGAAGACAAAACATTCTTTGAGAGTCAAAGAGTAAATGAAGCACCATTTTCCTGAAAATGGTTCCTCATGTATTCCCAAAAATTTGCTATGGCCACAGGCATCAAGGAATGCAACTTTGAGGCTGTCAGATGGCTACTGCATTTGCATGAATGGCAGAATAAATCTGATCTTCCACAGAGAGGAACGTGCTGGGGTCTGTGGTTGGAGGGCCTCTGATTATTGTCAGGGATGAAGACAGGGTTTCTGGAATTTCTGCATGCTCTTCCAACATTGTACCTCAACACCTCCCTTTTCACTGATCTACATGAGTTCCACCTCTCTGAGATCTGTACAGCAAGAGGAAAAGTTTCACTTGCTTATGTTGCTGTCTACTTGCTGATTAACTATTCACCCACAGGAGCTGGCATAAGTCAGAGGTGCGTTCTGAGCCTGTGCTGGAAGAGGGGTTGCAAAACTGCTGCGGATTCGAGGGCAAGACAAGGAAAAATTGCTATCCCCTGGTATGGGAAAGTCAGTAGTGCACAGTAGGGTTACAAGTACAACTCTTTCAAGCTATTTCATTCCAGAAGAAAGGACCCCCTCTGAAAAGACCGTTAAATAGATGTGCTTTTGATGTGGAACAGAAGGAAAAATAATATTCTAAGGCTGATTTTTTTTTTTTTTTCAAAAATTAATCAGCGATGGGCATTGACATTTAATAAAATGGCCTGTAGCATCCCTAGCCATAGAAGATCCTGGGAAAAACTCCAAACTGCCAACACAATTGCTGGATAAGCCAGCCTAAGGGACCTGGAGGGCACTGCCAGAAGAAATATCCCCTTTAACTTTCAGCCACGGTGATGCTGTTCATTCATTACCAAAGAGGTGGAAGAACAGCACGATGTGCTCTGAATAAATTGTTCAATATACTTGTTTAGATCTTGGAGTTAACTCTTATTTAGATTATTATATTCAATGGCTTTTCTCTTAAGAAAGTGCAAAATAATAAGGAAAAGGATGTAAGTGTCCAGCACAGGTGTCTCAGTACTGTGTTTTTGGGGGTCATGTTGTTCAGGGTAGGGAGGGAAACGAATGAAACCTTAAAACCATACACCTGTCAGTTGAGATAAATCTGATTTAGACCCAGGGTTGAATGTGGCAGCTTGGGAAACATCTTGTTGGGAACTAAGTGAATCCCAGCAATGGTTTGAGGGTCAGATGTGGTATAGGTATAAATCAGAGTAAGTCCCTGCAGCCTTTACGGGAAAAGTACCACTGTGGGAGTATGGTGCTGTTCACAAGGTCTTTTAGCAGGTCTGACCTCTCTTAGGACCTTGGGAGTGAGAGAAAAGTGGCTGTGATTTGGGGCTCGCAGTCCAAAGCGGTTTGCCATGGCAGCTCGTAGCTTGTGGCAGTTTATCCTAATCTTTTTTGACTCTGAGTTACCTCTGTGAGCCTAGCTCTGAAGAGGAGAGAGGAACAATGCCCTTTTTAGATACTTCTTCAGTGGGCCCAACCTCGGGCTGCAACTGCACCTACAGGAATAGGAGAGTGATTTGGTAGCACACGTCTCTTCATTGAGTTTTTCTGGGCTGTTTCATTCAAAAGCTTGTCTTTTATATGGTATGAGTCACTTTGCTATTGGCACTCTAAAACAGGAGAATGAAACAATCACTCTGCAAATCTTGGGACAATTACTGGCCGTCTTAAAACATGTTCATGCTTTATGTCTGAACAAAAAATCATAAATAATGTTGTCCCTGTGAATCAGAGTAGCCCAACTCAGGGCTTTTGCTTACAAATCATCTCATAAATTATTCAGCCAGTTCCAATTTTGGGTGACTTGCTGAAGAGAATCTGGGTCATAAATTGATTTATCCTAAATTGGGCCAGTGACAGGATGGATTATATAAGGGCTTTCACTGTGGAGCCCCAGGTGCTATCCCCTGCTGCAATAAATATTTAATTTTTTTATGGAGTATGAGATAAATCCAAGAGACTGGGAAAGTTTTGGTTTAAAGCATAGTATAGCCTAGTGGTTCGAGACATTTCCTGGGAGAGACAGGCTCGGTTCTCTGGTCTAACTCAGGCAGAAGAGGAAGCTGAAATTAATTTCCAGCCTCCCAAGGAACAGATCCAGACGTCAATAGATGGGAAGGTGGTCGTGTTTCCTCCAGGTGCTTTCTGTGAGGCAGCCACCTAAGAGATGAGTTCTGGGAGCGCTACAGTCAGGCAGAGGAATGGTTAGTTTGTGAAAGTGCAGATACAAGCATCAAGCTCCTTAGAGCCAGTGTAATGCACATCTCCAGCAACTGAAACGTAAGGTAATTCCGTCGGTGTAACATTAAGCATCTGTAAACTTCGTTGACCAAACGGGAGGGGTCTTGAAGATCTAAATTTGAATTCAGGTGCCTAGCATGGCAGCCCATTATTTTAATCTATTTAGAAGTTTAGGATCATGTGCTTTTATGTTTACTATAATCTTTTCAGCTCTTTCCCCAGATTGCTATTTTGAGCTAACCTCAGTGCCCACAGAGGGCTCTGTGACCCGTCCACCGACTGCTGAGTTTGCTATGAGACCAACTGCAACTCCGAGCCTGGTTTTCCCTCCCATCTGGCAACAAAAATGAGCTGCTGCTGACTGAATGACCACTGATTCTCTTGGAAGCAGAGCTATGCGAACAGCAACAGCCAACTCTGTCACCATTTGTGAGGATTTGTAGCTTGGGCCCTGAGACATCTGGCTGAGATATTTACGCCGTCCCGTATTGCACTCACTGAGGCTCTGCGTTCACATCTGGAGTCTAGACTGAGTGACTCTATGGGCTGGCCTTCGAGCCTCCAAACAGCTCACGTCGTCCCCCCCCTCCCCTCCCCTTGTTCTCTCACTTTTGTCTTTTTATTGCTTTTATTGGTTTATTTATTTGCTGGAGGTGCTTCTATCTCGTTTCCTCAGACGTTCCTGTCGTGGCCGTTTGAGCGCTTCGGTGAGGAGTGGCAGTGCCTGAAAGAGACGGGGTGGAAGCAGAGGGGACGGGCAGGGGAAGAAGGCCGCGCCGTGGCGAGGCTTTGATCGCACGGTTATGGTGATGCCAGGGGGATGCCTGGGGCTTGATTACGCTGTTTCTTCTGAGTTCCACGGCTCTGATCATGGGGAAACGACAGCGCTCGGCTGCACAACAGTTTGCGTTCAACACTAGTGAGAGGGAGCAGGGTTTTCTGCTAACGGGCAGAGGTGGCCACGTGGTTGAGCCAAGCAGGGAGCTGAGCTGCCCTGGGTTAGATCCATCAGCGAGCTGCAGGTACAACCTGGGTCATCACAGAGCTGTTCTGCCTGGAGCTGGTTGGAGCTGGTCCCCGTTTGTTGTCCCGCTTTGAAGATGAGGAGCAGGGGGGGTCAAAGCCTAAAAAAGGACACAGTGGTTAGTATTTAATAGCCTGAACATAGACATCTGAGGTGTCTGAGATATTGGCACAGGGCTGGTAGATGCATCACAGGTCCTTTGGGAGAGACTTTGGGCATCTAAAGGAGACATCTGGGTTTTGGAAACTAATCCTTTCAGTTAGTCACATGCTCTGTCTTTGTGCTTAGTTGTGTGTTGTTTTGAACACGGGATGCTAAGAGCTTTAGCCCCATGCTGGTGCTGTACTGTTGTGCCAGGTGGACTCCTTGATTTGACACTGTCCCTAGTGGTATCAGCGGCTGATGATGATGATGATTCAGGAGCAAAACTTCCCAAATACTGCTGTCCTTATTCACAGCTTCTCTTCACTTCTTTCCCTTGGGTCTTTAGTCTGTTAGTTCCACTAGCTCCTCTGCCTGTCCCATATTCTCCTTGTAACAGTTTACCTTTGTTTTAGATTTCCTGGTTGCCTAACAGCCCTGTCTGCCACTGCTGAAGAAATACTGCTAGGGAGTCAAGGGCTAAGTATGGCTGACAACAGTGGGGTTATGACCTGGAAATGTAGTGGAGAAACTGAATGGACTAATAGTGAAAATGTATGTAGTGCTTGAAAAGATGGGTACTATGGATGTATCTCTTTATGTAGGTAGATCTGTATGTATTTCGATATAGAGAAGCCAGAATCTACATTAAGAGAATGTCACAAAATCCAGAAATTCAGGTACTGAAATACAGTTCAGTTCACTTTTTAAAGAAGAGTAAAAAAGATTTAAGATATTCTCTGTGCCAAGATACTCTCTGTCTTAAAGTAGCCAGCAACAGCATGATGGCAGGTCTAAGTAAAGGGCCTTAATCAGAGTATATAAAAAGACTGGAATGATGTTTGAACAACATGTCCAGCTTCCAAGCATTGTCTCTTTCCTGCTATCAATGACACCCATTGTGCAATAACAACATTTGCACAGAGATACATCCTGTTTTGCACATGGAGAATATATTGAAGCAGCCATAGGGCTGCACTAGCCTTGACTGGAAAAGGCCCCAAGGGCCCGTCTGCCAGCTGCTGGCTGATGTAGAGCTGCTGCTGCTGATAATAGGGTACATGTGCTGGCTTTGAGCTGAACTAGGCAATCTGGGGCACAGTCAGATGTGCTCAACAAGGATCAAGTTCAAACCTGTTTAAGAAGTTAGTTTCCGTCAGTGGTGATTTAAGTTAAGTAGTTTTGCTGTGTATTGGAAAGGACGAGGAATGCTCACACAGTCAGCTACTTCTTCTTGGCTGTCACAGCAGTGATTTCAACACAGCCAGGGGAGTCAGAAAGACAACAAATAGCTGAAATCTGTGACATCCTAAATCACGTAGACACAAGCTGGTAGAGGTGTATTTCCATTAGATGTTTGCCTGCTTGCATGAAGCAGAATTATGCTGCGGGCTTCACTCTCCAAGTAGCTAAAATCAAGAGGTGCCTAGGCTTCTTTGAAGATGTAGGTCATTGTTCCACACTGGAAATGGCTGGTTTTGGTTGAACATTGCTGATCCATTCAGGAGCTCAACTGCAGCAGGCAAAATGTCAGTGTGGATGAAGCTAGAAAATGCAGGTTTTTACTGTAGAGATTGACATACCGTCATGGGGGACCAAATGTAAATTGCCCCACTCGACTAAATGCTCTCACAGGAGAGGAAATTAAAAAATGATCACTGCAAGATTCAAGAAACATACATACACTATTAATTAGGCAAAAGAGCATTGTACATGACATCTGTGTTAATGTCAACCAAATTTATCATCAGCCACATTCCTTCTAGGAATATCCCACATGTGGTAAGCCGGATTTACTTTTGTGTGAATAGTGTTTCACACCATCCGGTATCACAGAGATTGGCTATATTGTTCTCCAGCTTGGGAGCCAGAGTTGGCCTTGTATCAGAACAGTCATATATTGTGAAGTTCCTGAGCATGGCTCCTCTGTGTTTCGCAAAATTATTCAGTTCTTCTTCATCAGAAGACCATGCGTTGCACAGCAGGAAACACAACTAAAGATCTTCCTAGTGATTATCACCTCCTGGAAGTATTAATGCCATATTCATTCTGATGGAGAAGCTGAGCTCTGGAGCAGTAGTTCCGCTGTAACTATTCGGGTTTTTCCTGAAGAGATGACCAGAGAGGGCACCTTCAGGAAGATCCACAAAAGCATTTAAGCCCTTGATAGGCCCTGAACCTGTAAGTAAAACACAAAGTCAAGATTCCTGCTGGTTATGTCAACAGGAGTTTAGATATATCTATAAAAGGGGGGCAAAAAAAAAGAAGAAAAAGCACAGTAATTAAGTACTTTTCTGGCTTTGACAAACTATGTTTGAAACAAAGATGACTTCTTTCTGGAATAAATTGTTCTGTTTGCTAAGCAATTACTTTATTTTATAGTGAAATGGCAGGTGAAGACATGCAAGGAAAATGGTTTAAATCTTGTTACCCTGGCAAGGATCCTACTGACCACAATAGTATTTTACCTTTACATGGATTAAAAGAACAGCAGGATCTGAACAGCTGGTCTCTTAGTTGGGTTGCTGGTATTTCTAAACCTATAATAAGGCAGTACTGAATGCAAATATCTTATAATCTGAATGCAGAGATCTTGTAGCATCACACAAGGCCTCTTGAAGGCAATGCATACAACATACAAATGGAAGCTGTAATCTGTAATGCCACAAATCCTTTAGGAGGATTATCTCTGTTATCTCATCTGACATCAGAGAATTACATGTAATATAGACACATAAATGGCTTAGTCACAGAAAGATCCTTTAGAAAAAAAAGGTAACAGAGAGGAAGTTTTGTTTGTTTCTAAGCTGGGGAGAAGAGGGAAAGCTCTGCAAATCATAAGTGGATCGGAGGTAAAGTCCTGTTTGGGTTCACTGCAGATCTTGCTCACTTGGGAGAATTATCTGAGGGAACTGAGTCCCCAGTGTCTTGATTTGCATCTAGTCATTTACCCTTTGATTTACGCAAAGGGTGGATGCCGAATATGCTTGTGCCTCCGTTTCCCTTTAGCTAGGGTCAGGCAGTCTGCATGAGTGTCAGGGGCTATGGGAAGTGTAAGACAATCAATGATTAAACCCTGTAGCTCCACGTCAGCCAAACAAAAGCCTTAGATTTTAATAAATCTAAGGTGAGGATAGGATTGCTTGACTTATGAGGCACAGTTGCATAGCTAAACAGAAGATTTACTCATTGCACAGCCAGCCTAGATTCATCTTTGATAGTTCTACTGCATTCACTTATTTTTCTTTATAGGACCTTGCTGGTTTCTTCAAAGAGGAAACTGATAAAGTATGATGACTGTGCTGCTGACTGTGACTTTCCTTATGTGTGCTACCTGTCTTGTCTCTTTTTCCATCCAGATGAATGAGATTCTAAGGTAACCCTGTACATTTGCTGTAGTTACCTCATTCCACTCTCCTTCACATGGGTGTATCACCCTATTTTTCTTCTTAAAATCTCACTCTGGCCTATTTTTATTAACAATAAGGCAGATTTGGTATTTCCCTTCTTAAAAATACTTACCTATAAGCATCCCTTCCCTCTCCAGTTACCAATTACCAACTCTCTCCTTTCTTTCATCTCTAATTGCATCTCTAACAGCACTGAATGTGTTGTTTATTGCCTATAAGCCAATATCAGAGGTGCTGTCTTAGACCCTCTCCAGCCCAGCCTCTACACTTCTCATTCATCTCAAATCACTCTCACCAAGCCGTCTAATGATGGTAGGACAAAAGGAAAAGAAGGGAAAGGACATGTTGGCATACCTTGTAATTTTAAATACCTATTTTGTATTCTCATGTTTTGGGAACTGAATAAAACCCCACTAAAATTAATGAAGTCTTTCCATTGATGTAATGACCCTTAGACCAGGACCAGCAAAATCATGAATTGTGTGAGTCAGAGTTCAAGAAGGATTTCCAGTATTTTCATTCATAGATGGCTCATTTCCTGTAGCTTTCACACTGTCCTTTCCACTCCACTGACCTCTGTCTGATCATGTACAATCTCTTTCATATTCCCTCTTACAGGATAAGTAGTTGGATGTGCATAGAAGAATGTTCCATTTTCTGAAAGAATTTCTTGGATTCCCTGAAGAGATTAGTACAAAATTTTAATTAGGGGCATTGGCAGAGTTCCCAAACGCTGGTATATTAGGTTGTGGTTTTCATTTTTATTGCCGTTTTGGTTCCTATACAATGCATAGGATTTCTGATCAGTAGTTTAGTTTACATGATGCACGTTTTGTTCCTCCAGTTTTTGTCCATCCCATTGACACAGATGAGTCATGATTAACAGCAAAGTCTTGTCTTTTCCTTCCAAAGACTAGGGAGGCTGCCCAATATTCTGAGGACAATTGTCCAAAAGATGTCAGAGTTTGAAGTGACCAGCAAAATTTCCACTAAAACTCTGGAAGGCATACAGGATGCAAGTGTCATTAATTAAGCTCTAAGAACCTACAGTGCTGTGGGAACCTGGCATAAAATACACAAGCTGAACTTTGTTTGCAACTTCCTTCTATTTAGGAATTCATTAAAAGGCTGAAGCATTTGCAGAGATTTCAGGACCCAGTGCTAGAATGGCTAATTGCTGGCTTGGTCTTTTGTATACAGTGTAGCACATAAAAGCACTGTGATCAAAGAATGCAGGTGCTGCTGAGGGCAATGAGAAAGCAAGTATGGTGATTGCTTGCCGGATACAATATATAACGTTTCATTTAGCCGCACTTTGCTTTGCTCCATGATAGGATTTTGTAGGAATTGCTGAATGGTCTTGACTGTGGTGATTTAATAAATGTATTATTTAGGCAGGGCTAAAAGTTTATGCTTCTTTCCTCTTCCTCCTGTTTTCCCCCCTCCTAGCACCTAAGGGAAACATAACCATACTGCAGATCTAACTTAGATGTAGGCTTTAGTAAGTTTAAGTTGGTTTCACCTTCTTTAGTTCACCTTCTTTAGAATTGACTATCACAGTTAATTTTTTCTGGATCCATGCTGTTGTAGTGGAGGAGAGCCAAGTTACACAATACAGCTTAGCTTACATATCTTCACAGTGAGGGCTAAAGAAACCACGAATAATTTTATGACTATACTTGCCATACCTAGATTTTCTTCAGTTCCTGCTCTAACTGTACTCATCTTGCCAATCTCTTCATATATTGTTCTTATCAAATAGCAATGAGAAGTCTGTGGTGAAGCTTTCTCCTTTTTTAACAACCATCCTATTTGATCACCCCCCAAATATAGCACAAGCCATATGAAACAAGTGGAGCTGAGGACCTTGTCTTGGAGAGCATGCATGAGTAATTAAATAATATGCCCTTCTGTCACCAATTTTGCAAGGAGGGGGATTAAAATCTGTGTTCACAGGCTGAGAGCAGGTGTTTGTGATGAGATCCCATGCTGTGACATGCATGCAGCACATTCTTACATGAAAAGCCCTGGCTGATGAAATGACCACAGGAAGACAACATGGAACCCTCCCGGCATGATCAGAAGAAGCTTAATTAAGCTCTGTGGTTAATTTTAAAGTGAGTGTGTACCTATTTTAGAAGAATATTAAGAAAACTGGAAACATGGTTATTTTTTTATTATGTTCTGGCCTTCCTGACATTCCTGAAGCAAACTGTCTTGCTTCTTGCATGGTCAAATGATACAGTGACTCAGAAGTGAACACATATCTTTACGTAGATGGGATTTAGTAACTTGTCAATGTGGTTTTAGAGTTCATTTCTTAGTTGTGGACATTTGTTTCTTTGGAAAGCAGCACTAAACCCACAGTTTCTGCAGTTATTCTCAACACAGTTGTTTCAGTTGTAATTATATGACTGAACGCTTACATAGGCTATGAATTCCGTATAACCTTGCTAGAACTTTCATTAGAGAAAGTAAAAAAAAAAATATTGGGCAAGGCTCAGAGAAAAGATGAATGTTTGTGTTAGAATGACTAAAAAAGAAAAAAAAAGACAGTAGTACAGATGGTAACAGTCCTTTCCTTGTATTACTGTGCTTTTCCACTACAGAACTTAAAGTGCTTCCCTGAATTTTGTGAAGAAACTTGAGAAATTCTTTACATGTGTGTGCCTACTGCAATAGTGGTGAAGCAGAGGTTTGAAAAGTGAAGCCACTTGCTGTAACAATGCAGTGAGTCAGAAGTGAAACCAGAAGGTCATGTCTAAAGTACCCTTGTCCATCTTAATGCAGGATATGTGCTGAAAAACTGTAGTCTAGTTATATATGGACTGATGGAGTGACAAAGAAAAGTTTAAGGCTTCATAAGTACATTTGCTTTTCTCAATGGAATAATTTGTTCTCTCTTCATGGTCTGGTTTGGGTTTATGATTTGTTTGTTTGTTTCTTTTAACCTCAGTACAGGCTAGGTCCTTCTCAAACATGAAAGAATACTCTGTCTGAGAAATTCATTAGCCAGATTAGACATAAAATAATGAGGGGGTGAGAAGGAGACAGCAAGGGGTGGAGGTGGGACGGGAAACATGCACAAGGATAGCTAGAGACTAGCTTCCCTGCAAGGGAAGCTGCTTGAAACAATGGTAGAGTACCTTGACTAATGTAGAGCTAATTAAAACTGTATAGGACAAAGCACTTCTAAATATATTATAGGGAACAATCTTTGTATGGGAAATACATCTCCAGTGAAATTTCATCGACTTCAATGGGTTTATTTCTGGGATGAATTTGGACTGATAACTTAGTAAGTCTTTTCTGTCTCTTTTCTAAAGACCTTTTGTCAGAAGCAGAGCAAGGAACTTCAGTCTGGCTTTCAAAAGTGCTGAACACCCGAAGCTCCTACTGAGGTCTCCAGGAGTTACAGGTACTCAATACCACTGCAAATCAAAGCTGAATGAACTGTTCTGTCTTTGCTGTGACTTTGCTTTCTGTACAGTGCCATCCCATCTGCAAGATGACCCTAAGTTTGCTTCCTAAACTTTTTGAGGAAGAAACTTCTTATGCATAGGTACGCCACCTCACACAATGCAATACAGAGTTTAGCAAAGGCCTCCAGGCACTAATACAATAAAAATAATTAGTAAAACCAACAGTAGATCATAGATTCACACTAGCTGTGTTTGCAGGGCAATGGGGAATATGTATTTGGGCTAGTTATGTATAGATGGGCCTACTTCTGTTACCCTCTTTTCAACTGACCGTCTGTGGCCTGACTTATCAGATAAATTATGTCCAATACGTTCATAGTTTTTGTGAACGTAGAAAAATTGTCTTTCTATGACTCGATAAAAGCCATATTGAGAAATAGTCAAAAATAAATGAATGCATCTTATTATTGCTTTCAGCACAGAATGAGTGTCTCTTTCCTTCACTGTTCAAGTGCTACAATTTCATGTACTTCTAATAAAATCTTGTACCCATTAAATTTACAGTGGAAGTTACTGTCAGCATCTTTGAGATGACCAAGACTATAATGTAAAACCATATCAGACTTGTTTTGAAAGGTTCAGGCCAAACACAGAACATGCTCTTTGGAACATTTTTCCTTTTACTGCACTGCTAATGTAAAGAGTGGTCTGCTTTGGCTTCCACTGCATGGAAGATGTACATCATATAGATAATGATAATGTTTTAATAATGCACTTCTTTTTTCATTTCTTGGTGTTTTTTTTTTCTGAGAATAAAACTAAGCAAACAAATTCCCAACAACAGAAAACCCCACCATTTAAAGACTTGTGCTCTGTTTTTTTTTCTGAGGTCTGTCTCTGAGAGGAGGATTACTAGTTTATCTCTGTTACTTTAAAAAACAGATCTGTTTGATTACTCAATGTTTGTTTTTTAAAAGGGCAGCTCCTGGGGTTCTTAAAGAAATCCATAATGCAACAGGGAAGGAATATAATGAACTGGTTTGGGAGGGGAAAAAAAAGGTACGAGGGAAAAACATAACATACACTACATTTGGTGTGAACTTTTCCCAGAAGATTGCTTGAGCCTCATAGTTCACTTACAACCAGAGTACAGTGATGCCGGGCAGCCTGCCAGTCCTTGTTATTGTAGTACTGCGTGAGCCAGTTCCCCGGTGAAGAAAGAGAGTGAGAGAGAGAGACTTTTCTTTGCCTTTCATAGGCGTCCCACTCTTTCCTCTCTGCTCTCTCTGAACACCCTCCCGTCCTTTACATCAACGTGCTTTGGTGCATGCTGCACTGTGCAGATGTCACGCTAATAGTTTCGCGTGTGGTACTTTCACAGTTCAAGAGGACTGACACAGGGCTGTGTCGCCTCACTGCACTAGAGGCTTCAGATGACAGCTCTGCCTGACAGTCTAACAGTAAGGCACCCGGTGATACGCATAGTGAGGATGAGTAACACCTTGTCCTCACAACAGAAGTATCTGGGAAGAAAAGCACTCCTAGGAGTGGGTGCCAGGGTAAGTTGCGTGTCTACACTGAATTTTGCAGTCAGATGTGAGCCATGATAGCTTGGGCTTAATACCATGCTACTGATGCCAGTGAGGCATCTCTGAGTTGTTCAGAGCACTGGCAGACCTCCTTCACGTCAGCCTACAAAACAGCGCGCAGACATGGATGAGTTACAGGCTCACAGTCTGGCCCTGAATGTATAGCAAAACAGTATGGATGAAGGAGGCCTCCCACGTTCTTGTATCTATATTCTACCTGGAAATCCATCCAAGAACATTTCAAAATCAGCAAACATGGTGTGGGGTTGTTTTTATCCGCCCCCCCCCCCCGCCCCCCTCCACATCCACACACCTCCTCTTCATGCTGCTACATTGCCTTGAACCCTGAAACGACAGCACTCTCTGGGAAGCACTTACACAGCCTCCATCAGAAGCATGCTGGGCTCCCAAATGTGATAAGAAGCTGATAAAAATGATCTGGCCGTTAAAACAGCCTTAGTGGAAGAATGTTTAGCTAAATCGATACCATCTGTCCCTTAAAGTGAGCATGTCCTTGTTCTGCCCTGGCATGACCACTCTGAGCTGTTGCTTTTGTGGTGTAGTCCATGTGTGGACTGGTTGTCGTTCCCAGGACCTGGGGCGACAGTTTATGCAATGTGGACTTTATGAGAAACAGTTTCAGTTGCAGGGATTTTTTTTTTTTTCCTAAGGATTAAATAGTGGTAATGAAAACAACATTTTTGCCTAATACAGAAAAGTACTGGACTTGAGTTCAGCTGTACGCTCATATTAGCCTGTACAGCACATTTCTTTAGGGAAGCCAAAGAGGGAAGGAATCCTGAAGAGCTAAAAGCAGCGTATAAATTACCAAGAGAACTTTCATGTCAGTAACAAACAGTGCAAATATTTTCCAAGGGATACGGGCAGTTAGCACACAGCACTGACTACAGTTTTTAAATGCATTTCCTTTACCTTTATTGCCTTTACCACATGGACATAGTGGAACGAAGCTTGGGTAGACTGACAGTACAGATAGTCCATTGAGCTACTACGCAGATACATGGGAAGAGGTAAAAGACAAGAATCAGAGGGTGACTTGCTTGGAGAGTGACTGAGCAAAATTTGGAACTCACAGGACTGAAGTGAGCATGCAGTCTATCTATAGCAAAATCCTGCAGAGCATGAGGGCTCCAAGAACAGAAGACGTATAATACTTCCTCAGAGAGGGTCAGATACTCACACCAGCTAGCTAATCTAAGCAAACTCACATATAACATGTAAGTGAATCTGGATATCTGCCATGGGTGATGTAGACAGGTAAGCCTAGCTGAGGTGCCTGACTGGGATATGTAAAGGTAGACAGGTTGATGCCCCGTGATGGATGTCAGAGCCCTGAGGGCACTAACAGGCCTTCATGGACATGACAAACCTAACTTGGGGCCTCCGCTCACACCCCTTGTCGTGGACCCAAGAGCCCCATTTCAGCTCAGGCCTGGGCCTCCATGTCTGTTTGAGCTGTGTGGTAGGTGGAATGGAATGGAAGAGTTGAGTTGAGTTGGAAGGAACCTACAACAATTGTGGAGTTAACTGCCTGACCACTTCAGGGCTGACCAAAAGTTAAGACATATTTTTAAGGGCATTGTCCAGATACCTCTTCAACGCTGACAAGTATGGGGCATTGACCGTGTCTTTGGCAAGTCTATTTCATGGTTTGAGCAGCCTCTTGGTAAAGAAATGTTTCCTAATGTCTAGCGTGACTCTCCCCTTGATGCAGCTTTATCCTGTTTCCACATGTGCTTGCACTGGAGAAGAAATCGGCACCTCCCTCTCCACTTTCCCTCTTCAGGAATCTGGAGAGAGAAAAGAAGTTGTTCCACCAGTCTCCTTCTCTCCAAACTAGACAAACCCAGTGTCCTCAGCTGCTCCTCAGAGGACATGCCTTCCAGCCCCTTTCAGCATCTTTGGTGCTCTCCTCTGGGCACATTCAAGGACCTTCACATCCTTTTGAAATTGTGGGGCCTAATTGATTGGACTGCATTCCTGTATTGTGTCTCCCCCTCAGTACGGGAATGCAATTAGTACATCTATAGCAACTTATTTCAGGATGTGCTACTGCAGCATGCATTTGCCTTGTGGGGCCCTCTGCAAAAAGGAAAGCGTGGTCTGCAAAAACACTGGCTAGCAGTCTATAACTCAAAGAGTAACTCAAAACATAGGTTTTAGCTTATAAACTCCCTGTCATCTGAAATCCTTGCTCCTCAAAGGCTGTCTTCTCCCTAAAAGCCTTCTGAACACAGGGGGCGCTCCTGGCAATAGAATTTGCTTCTAGCCTCACCCTGCCTGCTGATCCACCAGATCCACATTTGGACACACGCAAGGGCTTGTTGTCTCTTCCCGCTGAGCTTGCATTGAAATTATGAGATTCTTTAACCGAATAGACATACGCTGGCAGCTTTCTGCACTCATTGCACCAGTTTTGCAAACAAATTACCAAGTGTGTGCTAGGAGAGTGTTTTGCATAGTTTCTTTTATCAATTTAAAAAAAAAAAAAACAACACAACAAACCAAACAATAAAGTTCCTTTTTATCTGAATAGCATCATCAGTAATTTCATCACGTGGACATTCTCAGGTGGTTTCAGGTGTGGGTATAAAAAGCAAGATCCTCAGTCCTTCTTTGCAACTCTCTTCCAGGCACGCAGGGACTTAAAGAGCAGCAGTTGCCTTTTTGTGTCAGATGGCCACCTGGCCAGCCAACTCCTCTCCCACATCAGCATGATCAGCAACAACCTTCCTCTTCACTAAAGACCTGCAGAATTCATTAAAAAACTTGGTGATCTGTCTTCACACTCCTGGAGAGTGAAGCTTATTGCCACTGACAGCAGTGACATGAACTGCATCACATTGACCCACCACTGTTTCTCCTCTTGGAGCTTTTGCAGTGTCTGTGCTCATTTGGCCCTTTCTCCAATGTTTCTCCAAAACAGAAGTTCAGTTACTGTCAGCTGTGGTTATTACCTTCCCTAGGAGACAAGAATTCATTTCTAAAGTGACTAGACTGACACCACCAGCTTCATGCTCAAAGTCCACCCACGCAGTGCGTCTGTTCTCCATGTCCATGGAAGGCTGGATCTGCTGGTCATGACTGTGGAGCTGGAATACAGCAGGCTACTGATGGGTGAAAGCCTCCTCAACACATCTCTCAGGCTCCACCCTTCATGCTTTGATGTCATCAAATGGATGAAATTATGAAGTTCATGGTCAGGTCTTTAGAATTTAGATTGCAGAAAACCATCATTAAAGATATGTCGGCTTCGTTCCCCAAAAGCTACAGTCATTGTCTGCATTATGTTCTGGACATCATGGCATCCATGAACCAGAAAAAGCTGTGTCTCATGGTATATTTCTATGGCCCCTATACTCCATACCAGCTGAAGCTCTGACAGAAGAGATAGACAAACCCCACATCAATAAACCATGCATGAACAACTGAAGAGTAGAAATAGGTAACACAACTCAGCTGGAGCACCGTGATTTTCTGTTCCAGTCTGGAAACTTGAGAGTAGGCAAATGTTTCTGGAGGCATGAGTATATCACAGGGTGACAATGAGCTACCAATGTGATACAGGCAAGTGGATTCTTCTGTATCAGACAAGGTATTTCCATAGGAAAGGCAAACAGTGTGCAAAGCCCTGGTGAGAACTGACCTGTGCCACTATGGATATTTCTTATTCCTCAGGTTCAAGAAAGAAAACTTCTGTCTGGGGTGAAGGCAGACAAAGACTTAGCAGCTGATTAGGGGCATGGAAGGTTTATAGAAGAAGATGACAAGAAGCAGCAAGACAAAGGCTGAAAGGGCTGCCAGCATTTTCCAGAAACGTAGCAAGGATGAAGGCCAAAGAAGGAAAAGAGCTACTGAAGTGGAAGGACAAAGATGGTCAAGAACATAAACCAATTCAGTAGTTCTTTCCAAAAGAAAGACCTCACCTAGCAAATGTTCCTTGGTGCATTCCTAAGGAATGGTGAGGGAACCGTGCATGCTTTCCACGTCTCTGCAGAGTTCATGCAGAAGGAAGTGAACCCTGTCTTTCACCGCTGGCATCACCACAGCCAAATGAATGCATACAGCAGAAACACCCTCACTTACATAGTCTAACGGTACATACCAACTTTAGCACCAAAGTACGAAATGACAAGAATAGTACCTTCCTTCCTCTTTCTGGAATAAATACTATAGGAAAACAAGAGGTTCCATGCTTTTAGATAAGATCTGAACATCTTCCCACAAAGTGAGGTAGGCAAATAGCTCTCAAAAATGTTGAAGTCACCAATGAGCTCTGAAAGTTTTACCCTGTGGCTGAAGCGTGTTTTGTATCCTGTATAAACATGGTCAACTGCACAGCTTGGTTTCAGTGGGAAAACGAGAGGTGATGGCAACGGCAGCAATGGGCTATTTTTGCAGCTTTGAAGAGATCATTTGTCTGGCTGCTGTGGGCATGGATCCAAATTATCTGGGTCTGAAAATGTCCAACTTCTCCACCACACCAGTGTAACATCTTCTCCCTTGTTTCTCAAAGCCTGTGTTATTTCCACATAGGTCTATTGGCACCATCCAACCCAAC